>OX235279.1:154409608-154831566 GCA_944472155.2 Trichobilharzia szidati | reverse complement strand
TAATTTGAGTGTGTTTGTGGAAGCAAATACATAGGTCGTACGGAAAGGAGATTGTCTACTCGCATGATGGAGCATTTGCCAAAATGGTTGAAAACAGCTGAGTTCAAAGTGCCAAAACCCTCAATAACAAAGCATCTTGTGGATTACGGGCATGATATCGACGCGGTCAAGTCATTCACCATTGTCAGCAGACAAAGAAACAAGAAGATGCTTGCAATTGCAGAGGCTTGTGCAATTCGAGTTTACAAACCAGGTCTCTGTGTACAAAAAGAGATGGTCGTGACTCTGAATCTACTATGGTAATACGTTTTACTTATAATTCTACCTCTTATTATTATTATTTTTATTATTACTATTATTATTCTCATTACTATTATTCTTGATTCATTTAAAACTATCCTTTATCAGTAGCATTATCTTAACTCACTTCAACACTATTATTATTATTGTTATTATAACTATTACTATTGACATCCCTCTGTTTGCAATTCCTGTTAAATTCTCTAATGTCTAATTGTTTATCTAAGTGATATAATTGAAGCGTAATGCAATTTATCTTAATTTCGATCTCCCATACTCTCTCTCCCCTTATCTAATTGTACATGACCTGGAAAAGCATTCGCACCTGTCTTTCTGCATGACTAATTCAATGTAGTTTATTTACTTATCAGTCCTATATCTCCCAATGTAATTTCAAAAGTATATATCCGTGTATGTAGAGTATTCAGCTGACGAGTTCTACCGAAATTTGATGAATTCATTAAATCCTGCTTTATTAACTTTTATTGCTTGTTTTAGATACTACTTTATTTGCATGATCGGAAAAGGTTAAATCTGAGTATGTTATCCCGAGACCTGTGACTGTGTTCAGTTTTGAGAGGAGCTTACCGTACATGTATAGGCACATTCTCGGTTTCCAGCGTCCATGGTGTGCTATACCGCACTTGTCTAGGTTGAAAGTCACCTAGATTGTTTAAGTCGTGTTGGATCTTATATTCGATGCTCTTTTCTTCGTACCCACTATCATATACTATGCCTTGTCATACTTGACCACAGAGACTATGTCATTTATGAATAAGAGGAATAGAATAGGGCCAAGAACGCTACTTTTTATTACACCACTAGTTATCGGCTTTGGCGAAGATAGCTGGTGGTTGATTTTGACTAACTGCTCTCTTTCTGTGAAGGAAGAATTCATTCATTTGAGAAGCTTCCCAGTTATTCCGTAGGATTGGAGTTTTATTAGGAGTCTGATATGTGGGACTTTATCGAAGGCTTTGCTGACATCAAGAAATGATGTTGTTACTGAATGCACATTATCTATGAATTGTGTAATGTAGTCAAAATAATCCAAGTGGCGAGTAATGAGCGACCTTCTACTTAAGAAACCGTATTCGGATGGGAATAGTGGGTCATTTGACAGCAAGTCTTGAATGATTCCAGTCTTTACTATCTTTTCCATTACACGCGAAACTAAAGACGTGATGTTGATGGGGCGGTAGTTGCTGATACCAACTGTAGTTTCGTATTTATGGATGGGCACAATATAAGACTTCTTCCATCAGATAGGGTATGTCTCATGGCTTAGTGAAATTGAGTATAACTTGAGCAGGAGTAAATTCATGTCATTACCACCGTTTTTCAGAAGAATGGAAGATATATCGTCTAGACGAAGAGTGTCAATAAGCTTAAGATTTGAGTTGGCTTTATCGATCTCGTGTGTGGTGAAAAGTATGTCACTTAAACTTTCGTCTGTTCTACGTGGGAAATCCATGACCTGATCGTTCTCCAAGGTTTATACTCTGGCAAAGTGCTTGCTAAACAGTTCAGATATAACCTCGGTATTCTCGTAAGCAATGCTGTCTAAGTATATTATTTTTTGGATAGGCTGTTTTGGAGTTCGTTAACCTACTTTTGAAAAGTTTGGCTATTTCTCCTGGGTTATGTGGTGGCTGAATGGCCCGCATTTCTTTGTTACTGAGGCTTATATTTTAGTGAGAAGGGACGTAATAGCAATTAGTGATGATAAGCTATGATATCTGTAGTATTTTACTGAGTGCTTTCGTAAACTTCTCCTCAACAACGTCAGAATATAATCGCTTTGGGAGAATTTGAAACCGAGAATCTTCTGAGATGCAATGACGTCATGAATTGAGTTAGTATTCTGATGAAAGTTGTTACGAATTGCCTCTAAGGACTCGTTCGAAAAGTACGAATCCCAATTTGAGCATCTAATTAGATGCTGATACAAGTTCTAGTCAGTATGTGTGTACAATCTTATTGGTGTCCGGTCAGCTTCATCTCTGAGTTTTGTTTCAGGAAAGATGTTGAAAGAACACACTACTATTTTATGGTCACTAACTGGAAATTCATGTCCCACATGTACTGTAGATGGTGTTATGTTGTTCGAGAAAATAAGGTCTAGGATATTTGCGGATCTAGTGGGTGAATCTATGTGTTGTATCCACCCTCCTGTAACAATGGAATACAGGAGATTATCATATCTTTGGGGTCCTCGGAGTGAAGGCCATGATACTTCTGGCATGTTGAAACCACCTCCAATAATTTTATAACTGAAGGGAAGCTGATATATAGATCTAAGCCCTTAGAACATACAAAAAATGATGTCACATCCCAAATTGTATGTACCAATTTAAATGTACGTGTGGTTACACATACATAGGAAGGAGGACTCATCAATCTCTGAAAATAAGAGCCTCAGAGCACATTTCTATATGGTTCCAGAAGCGAATAGAATCCCCTAAATCCATTTATGATGAAAACAGACGATGCAATTATAGAGACAGGACATAAAACTGATGTTTCTGCACCACTTTTGAGACTGTCTATAAAACGTGTTTGGGGCGTATCGAAATGTTTTTGGAAGCCCTAGCAATTAGAAAGTTTAAACCAATTTTTTGCTTTTAAAACCAACTTGTCATTACACTGAACCTTCCTTGATAAACTTTGTTTTGATACCAGAGCGGATGTACTCATTATCTCCCTTTTGTGATTTATTGATCCCCACTATTATCTTCTAGACCTTCCGTATACAACCTTTTTAACTTGACCTATGGCTGTTGTTCCACCCCTTAAGGCTTTATTATTTTCATATCTATTCCTATGCTGAGTACGTGTGTACTACGCAAAAAGATTACACAATTCACATAAATTACGCTTTCTTATCATTTTATTGAAATTCATAAACAGAACTAATTGTTTCGAAATCTGTATCAATACATCTATCATTCGTTGCAATGTCTCAAAAACTGATTTAGAACTCGTGGGAAATACGCATCAGAAAGTTAGAGAGGAAAGAACAAGAAGCCTAGCAAACAAATATCTTTTATTCGGAGATTTCATCCTCAAATGCAGCTGTTCAATCACATTGATGCACATAAGTTTACACAGATACAACCACTGTGTAACTCAACATAACAACGAAGGAGAAGATTAAAGCTGATAACAATTTTGACGTTGATATGGAGGTGTGAGTAAAAATCCCAAGACGTAAGGAGACAAGATTACGTAATATTTAAAATAGTTTTTTTTCTAATGAAGACAGGTATGTGGACGGGACGTGCATAGAAACAAGTCGAAATAGTTGTTTCTTTTATAATTGAAGATAAAAAAAACTAACGGGGTGAAGAAAACAAACAAACGAAAACTAAGATGTCAAACAGAACTAGATTCATAGTAAATATAGAGGTTGAACTAGTTTGAACACAACTTTGACATCTCGATGTATATGGCGAGGGCTTCTGCAGTACAAAGAAGTAGAAAGGACACACTGTCTTTTAGATGGATTTTTGTTTACTTTGTAAATGCTTCTGAATGATGGATTAGTCAGTTGAGATGTTGTGATAGGTGTGTTCAATTATAGCGTTTCTTATAGAATTAGTGCTGCCTCTTTAAGGGCGTGTTGGGTTGTCTTCTCCGACACGTTTTGAAAGGACGCGCGCATAGAACGACTTATTTTTACCTATTTTCACAGGAGCAAGTGGATTCATATTTGCACAATGGAGTGGTCAGATGAAAGAGCTTGTTCTTCAAGTTGCTTAGTAGCAGTGGATGGTCATGTTGAATTTAATAATAATAATAATAATAACTGTGCATAGACAAATATAGTTAAAAAGTGCGATTGTACCACTGGTTTTGAGGATGAAATCGCCGAGAAACAGATATCTTTCCTGAGCTTCTTGTTTTTTCTCTCAAACCAGAGAATTAACACTTGACTACACACGTGTGAAACCATATAAGTTGTTATTGTGGTGTTCCACAGTTAGCAAATGATCAAAATATGGTTGATAATAAAGCGCATCACAGCTACACAAGGCAATTAATACTTTTGCACACGAATTTGATATACATAAAATGCCCGATGACTGTTGGCAGTGTGAAATCCTCTAGGATGTGTAATTGTAATTGCCAGTCAGCAGTCCCTAGTGACGGTTCTCTCTCTGATTTGTGTCAGTTCGTCATCAAACTTCAACTGTCATTTTCATGGTTCCCCGAGTCGATAAATCACATGAATGAGGCTGACAACAAAAAAGGGCTTATACATCTACACAAACCAGCCACCAAATCAGCATTGTACATCTACAAAAATACCTTAGAAAGAATAGAATATATATCTTTTGTAACCATTCTAAAGTACATCATCGAGTTGTCTACTATATATAATATTATATATTTCTCACTATATATAATACTGTAAATCGAATTTCAATTTATACTGTTATAATAAGTAAGGCACTCAGACGACGGGTAGAAACAAAATCAATGTCAATTCAGCCAACAGGAAAATAACTATAAGTAACTTTAAATGTCGACCCAGGCATAAAATTATCAGTCATAACATAACAGAGTCAAACTTGAAAATATACAGACGACAGATCAGTAAGTTGGAAGCAGAGGCAGGAAGCGAAGACTGGATTTCAGGTGAACATGTAGGTGATGAAAATACTCAACAACTCACAAACATCAACCACCATCCTCTCTCTTTTACCTAATTAACCTGGGCAGTACCGTTTTAACTACAAGGGCTGACACAGATGAGGATGACTGAGGTAGAAAAGGACAAAAAGTACCACAGCAGGAAATCAGTATAGAAGTTTACTGCACTTAGCATAAGGAAGAAGGTCTCGATTTTCAACCCTGATGTCAAACCAGTCAGTGCTTCTATACGGTCCTGAGATCTGATCTGATGTACGCATCATTAAAGGTATTTCAGGAATACTGCAGACTTTCTCTACTAGTTGCCTTCGGTCTATACTGAAGATCAGACTACCAGCCAGAAAAAGGATGAACAACAAGGATCTCTGGCAACGAACCAACTAAAAACCACTTAGCCAACAAATATGCTTTAGGAAATGCAGGTTGCATACAAGCTCACCAGTTCAGGGGGATAAAGGAATGTTGACGTCTATGCAAGTTACGGTAAATACAAACGCACGTTTCCGTCCTCCAACTCCAAAGGCGAAGCAAAACACCAAACTGATCGTCCAAAACACGAGGGATATTTCGGAGTCAGAACCGTAGTGTGATGATTACTACTTAGCTAGCTAGAGAACGTGCACGAACACGTGCAATACAACAGCGTGCCAAATGGAATGAATGATTCACTGATAAACTCCAGGTTAACCAATCGACTTAAACAGTGAGGTCAGCACCCAATGTTGAATGATGAATACTGCAGAGAAATAATTTCGAGGAATTATTTACTGCTAGAATGCAGAATAAATTGAGGATCGATCGGGACAAATGCACTGAGGAAAACATTTATGGACATCTTGCGCAAAAACAGTCATTCGGGTTCCATCCGAATGGGAAACGATTAGCTGGCAATGTGTCGAAGCCGGATATGAAACAGAGGAAAGCTTGTGAGACGGTTTGTGAAGTCAGCTAAAAACGACTACAGAGAACAGAATGAGATGGCAATGTCCCTCTGAAGAAGCCACTAAGAACCCAACAATATAATAATTATTATAATACACACAGCAGAATTTTCCCTTTATTCCTTCAATTTTAAGTGGAACACAGAATTTCAAGCTTTTTGAAGTCTCAGTAATGGTCACGTTGTTAATACGGAGTTGGGTAGTAGACTCTCACCCAGCCTTCTCTCTTCTCCTGAATTACCATTGTCCGGACAAGGTTTGAAAGTCCAACCAGTCACAGTTCGAGCCCGAAACTCCTCTCTAGTGACTGGCCAACATCCTATCATTGAAATATCAACACACATGGAACACAGCGATCGGTGTTAAAAGCAGAATCATACGTACACTCTTCGATATTATTTATTCTTTATATGGTAGCACTATCGAGTGTTTGAATTTCTATATATTCATATCATTTCGATCAATAATCTTATTTTTCTCACGGGTGCGAATACATTTCTAAATAAAATTTGGTGGAGAGTTATTCAAACAACATGACAAGTGTTCATATAGCATTATTGTCCCATTTGGTTTCGAATAGAATATAGGGTTTCAACAGCACATCTCCACTTTGTCCGATTCACCGCCATACTATTTCGCTGAACCCACGATTTCCCATAAGTCTCCATCTCCACCTCACACGATCGCCTCGACGTCACCTTCAGACACACGACCAACTCATCGTTTCCCATTCGGGTTCCACGCGACCGACGACCTGGCCTATGGTGTCATTACATGGTCTCCTCAGTGCTTGTCATATCCGTCTCCATTTTCCTCCACATATTTGTTGAGCATAAGGTCCTTGGTTGGTTCACTGGGTCACCGAAAGCATTTCCAACAGGCTGTTGCAGACTTTTATGAACAGCTACCAATGCTGGCTCCATACTGAAAATCATATGACCAGCCAAGAAGGATAAGTAACGGGGATGTGTCAACAAACCGACCAAAAGAACCTTTTGCCTGGCCAACAAATATGGCGGACGAAATGGAGATGGATTTCCACATGGTGAGACGACTGTTGAGTGGCATTGTGCTCCAGGCCATCGATTGAAACCTGAATAGAAAACGACGATTCGGACGTCTGCGGGTGACACGGAGGAGAGCATATGAGGAGGGGATGAAAGTTTATGGGCAATCATGGAACCAGCTACAGAAAACAGCACTAAGGAAACCAAAAACCACACAAATTAAAGAATTCAACAAACTAATAGAAGAAAAGAACACAATAAATGAAGAATTTGACAACAACGTTTCGTCCTCTATTGACAGAATAAAATGGGTGATCAACCTCTCATCAAGGGAACTAAGCTCTAGTGAGATAAAAGTGTAATGACAGAAGACAAGGGCCAGGCAACAGATCGTTAATGAGAAAATCAAGAGATATTTATGTACATTATTATTCCTTATTTTAGCAGACAAACAACGTCTTCTGATTGGTTCTTCTTGTTGAAGGTTATTCTGTACTGCTTGTGACCGTTGCCTACAAAGTTATCCATACATCTGCGAATGGTATTTGCACACATTAAGTCTGCTGTGATTGGTTGTTGAGTTGCTCAAGGTTAGGCTTTGTTCTTGTTTCTTCTCATGACCCCGATTCGGGACGTAAACATAGACGCAAATTGTTGTTTACAATTTTGGCTTGAAGACAGCTCTAACCACAAAAGTACTAAGGAAAGGACTAAATTTCAACGTGACAGTTAGTAAATTAAAGCCAGAGGATGTTATTCCTAACATAGAAGTAGCACTAAGTTCAATAGATATGAAGACAGCAGAAGAGGTTCGGGCGCAATGTGCGTTAACCCTAAAAAATGAAAAGAAAGCAAAATCAAACTTAACAACATCAGAAAGACTAGCTCTAATTAGTCTAAAACAGGATAAAAACATTGTCATCGCAAAAGCTGACAAAGGAAACTCTACAGTAGTTTTGGACAAATCTGACTATATCAAGAAAGTCACTGAACATATTAAGACGGGTCCATATGAGGAAATTAATAAGCCTGTAGGTACAGTAATGAATAAGATTAAGGAATCTATAGTGGATTTAACACGCAGAATAAAGCCGTCACTGGGCGAGTCTAAATAGTTTAATTCAATGCCTAAAACTAATAATGCTAATAGAATATATGTTACTAATAAAATACATAAGCCAGGTTACCCCATACGACCAATAGTAGATTTCAGGAATACCCCTACTTATGATTTATCAAAACACCCAGCTCTAATGTTATGTCCCATTAGAAATCGTTCAAACTCTAAGCTAACTAATCCATATGAGATGAAAAAGAAACTAAATGACATTCAACTAGAGAATAATGAAACAATCGTTAGTTTTGGTATAAATAGTCTTTTACTAATGTACCAATCAATATGGCCTTGGAAGCAGTTAAAATAGAACTAACTGCAGATCCCGAACTTACTCATATGACGGAGCTGCACACTGAGGAAATTATTTTAGGAATTCAGTCATACCTCACATCTACTATCTTTAAATTCCAGGGCAAAATTTAATTCATCTCATCCGTTATCTGTAAAGGCAGGCTTAGTTAAGTGTCTAACTAACCGAGCAGTAGTACTAATTAGTACAAAAAACCTAAATGATGAAATAAAACAGATAGAAGAAGCGTTGGTGTCATATAACTATCCTATTAAATTCATTAGGTTAGGAAGATCAGGAAAGGTCAAAATAAAAATAATGGAAAAACTGGCAATGATAACATAAATAAGAGAGAATATTAGGCATCTACAGTTCTACCATATAAGGAGGAGACATCTGAGACCCTAAGTAGGATTCTTAATAAAGCAGGAATTAGGGTGGTATTTAAACCTACAAACTCACTGACAGGATCCCACACACTTTGTTCAATTATCTTAACGACTGTTAATCTCGCATAAGTTGTATATCATCAATTCTCACACACTTTGTTATTGTTCAATTATCTCAATGACTGTTAATCTCGCATATGTGTTATATTATCATTTCCCAGGCACTTTGTTATTGTTCAATTATCTTAATGACTGTTAATCTCGCATAAGTGGTATATCATCATTCCCACGCATTTTGTTATTGACTATTACGACCAATTATTTCAAATACTGTTAGCTGTCTCTATTGGTTGTAAAATTGTATAAATACCATTTCCTAAATAAGTTATTTGTCGTCGTAGTCGTAGTTGTTGTACTACAATATAAAGTCAGAGACCAGACTTTGTCTTTTGATATTTGCGTGGTTCGCTGAATCGGAAGGTACCAGAAGCAGATAGGCATATTAGTCAGGCGCAGACAGAACAAGGCGACAACGTCATCATTTAATCCCCCTACAGTTACAACAAATTGGCGACGGGGTTTTACCTTAATCCATTGCAGTTACAACAAATTGGCGACGGGGTTTTACTTTAATTCACTGCAGTTATAACAAGCAAGCGACGACGGGTTTTATTCTGTTCAGCGCACCTATAGAACATTTTTGACTGTGTTAATTACAACCCAATTACAATGTCTATCTCTCTGGACGATCTCAAATCTATCTTGCAGCAGCAGCAAGTTCAGAATGAAGCAGCTCAACTAAAATTAATCGAAGCTCTCACTCAGAAGCTGTCCATTCAAGTTCCAACAACATCTCATTCAGACAAATATGAAAGCATCTCAAATTCCATCAGTGAGTTTAACTACGACCCAATATCTGGTCTCGTATTTGATGCATGGTTCAATCGTTATGAAGACGTTTTTCGTATTGAATGCCACATGTTTGATGATGCTGCCAAAGTCCGATTGTTACTAAGAAAACTTGGAACTGTTGAGCACAACAGATATGTTAACTTCATTCTGCCTAAGAACCCACGTGAATTATCATTCGATGAGACAGTCACCGTTTTATCACAAATCTTTGGTGAACAGTCATCCATGTTTAATATTCGGTATCAATGTTTTCAGTTGACAAAAATGCCTTCCGATGATTATGTTACTTACGCTGGCAAAGTGAACAAAGAATGCGAAAGGTTCAAACCACACGAAATGACATCAGATCAGTTCAAGTGTTTGATTTTTATTTGTGGGTTGAAGAACCCTGAAGATACTGACATAAGAACTCGACTTCTGTCACTCGTGGAACAAGACCCAAAAATGACTTTACAAATGGTGACAGCAGAATGCCAACGCTTAATCAACTTGAAGCACGATACTGCTATGGTGGAGTGCAAACGACAGTCGTCTGAATTTGATTCAGTTAACACAGTGAAAAGTCCTCCGATCACCGTTAAGCACACAGCACGTCAGTCTCAGAATTCAGCTAAACCTCCTTCAGTGTGCTGGCACTGTGGTTCGTGGCATTTTGTCAAGTTCTGTCCTTTCAAGAAACATAAATGCCGTAATTGTCACCGTTTTGGACATAAAGAGGGTTACTGTCCACCACAGAAAAATTCTTCGGTGAAGAACAGAAGTAGTCGTTTCAAGCCGAAACAATCTCCTCGAATACAGACCATTTTCACAACTTCCAAAGTCGATTTCGCCAGCAAACGTAAGTACATTACACTACGTATTAACGGCAAATCTATTCGTCTTCAGTTGGATACGGCATCAGATATCACCTTAATTTCCCGAACTACGTGGCGCAAACTTGGGTGCCCACAGATTCTGCCGACCGAGCATGTCGCTAAGAATGCCTCTGGAGATATACTGAAACTCGTGGGTGAGATAAATTGCCAGGTTCAGTTTGGTGAGAATCAGTTCAATGGTGTATGTTACGTCACAAACTACCATGATTTGAATTTGCTTGGTCTTGACTGGTTAGACAAGCTCCATATCTTCAATGTACCATTAAATTCAGTATGCTCTAATGTTTCGTCCTCACCAAATAATGTTGTTCCCGGACATGTATCTGATCAGTCTCTCTTGCAACGCCTGCGTCAAAAGCACGCTTCTGTCTTCCAGGACAAACTTGGTTGCTGCAAATTTACCCAAGTTGTTTTGTCTCTAAAGCCAAACGCGAAGCCAGTTTTTCGTCCAAAACGTCCAGTTCCGTATGCTGCTGTCACATTGGTTGAAAACGAACTCGACAGACTGGAAGCATTGGGTGTCATCAAACCAGTAACGTATTCGCCCTGGGCTGCCCCTATAGTTGTTGTACGCAAAGCAAATGGTTCCATTCGCCTGTGTGCAGATTTCTCAACTGGGTTAAATGATGCTCTAGAAGATCATACTTATCCATTACCAATTCAAGAAGACTTATTCGTCAAACTTAATGGTGGTAAATGTTTTGCAAAAATTGACCTTGCTGATGCTTACCTGCAAATAGAAGTTGAACCAAAGTCTCGAGAGTTGCTAACAATCAACACTCATAGGGGTCTCTACCAGTTTACTCGCTTACCATTTGGTGTGAAACCAGCACCCGCAATTTTTCAGCAGATCATGGATACTATGCTTGCTAACCAACCTGGTGTTGCTGTCTACCTCGACGATGTGATAATCACAGGGAGTAGTAAGTCTGAATTGTTTGATCGACTTGACGCGGTGCTATCCAAAATGTCAGAGTTTGGGTTCTACCTTAAAGAGGATAAATGTACATTTTTCATGGATTCAGTAAAGTATCTTGGGTTCATTTTTGATGAACATGGACGTCGACCAGACCCAGAAAATGTACGTGCTATTCAGAATATGCCCGCTCCCACTAATGTTGCCACTCTGCGATCTTTTCTTGGCCTCATCAGTTATTACAGTGCATTTCTACCAGAGCTTCATCGCATACGTGCTCCACTGAATCGCTTGTTATCGAAAAATGCAAAATGGCATTGGTCACCTGAATGTCAAAATGCATTTGAAAAAGTAAAGTCGTTACTCCAGTCAGACATGCTGCTTACTTATTATGATCCAAGTCTTGAAATCATCCTTGCTGCAGATGCATCCAACTATGGTATTGGTGCTGTTATATCTCATCGTTTTCCTGACGGAAGCGAGAAAGCTATTGCACATGCATCTAGAACACTGAATACAACCGAACGCAAATATAGCCAAATTGAGAAAGAAGGTTTGGCGCTTATCTTCGCAGTCAAAAAGTTTCACAAAATGCTTCATGGTAGGAAATTCACTCTTTTTACTGACCATAAGCCCCTGTTGTCTATATTTGGTTCGAAAAAGGGCATTCCAGTGTACACTGCGAATCGGCTTCAAAGGTGGGCTGTTATGTTACTCGGATATAATTTTGATATCAAATACAAACCTACCTCTGAATTCGGCCAGGTAGATGCATTATCACGGCTGCTAAGCCATCAGAAATTGGAAAGCGAGGATGTTGTTATTGCATCCATCTCTGTTGAAGATGATGTAAACAGAGTTCTGGTAGGCGCAACTCAACTTCTCCCGGTGACTGCAGCTGAGGTTGCCAGCCACACACTGCGTGATCCAGTTTTACAGCAAGTATCAAAGTTCATCCGATCTGGCTGGCCTCCACATGTTCATTCAAATGTTTTAAAACAGTTTTACCAGCGACGCCAATCCTTATCCATCGTTAATGATTGCATAATGTTTGCTGACCGTGTTGTGGTTCCAGCTAATCTTCGTAACCATGTGCTTCGTCAGCTTCATACATCACATCCTGGTGTTGGGAGAATGAAGGCGATCGCTCGCAGTTATGTTTACTGGCCCAACATCGATGAGCATATCGAAGACCTCGTTCGCAAATGTAGCAAATGTGCTCAAGCATCAAAGTGCCCACACAAGACAGAACTATGTTCCTGGCCACGACCGGACAAACCATGGTCCCGTGTTCATGTTGACTTCGCTGGACCGTTCAATAATATGCATTTCTTAATATGTGTCGACGCGTTTTCCAAATGGCCAGAGATATTTCCTATGCATTCTGCCACATCAATTGCAACTGTGTCCCACCTACGTCAACTATTCTGTCGTTTTGGTATGCCTGATATTCTGGTGTCCGATAATGGATCGCAGTTCACCTCATCACAGTTCTCAGATTTCTGCAAACTGTTTGGCATCCAGCATATTCGTAGCCCCCCGTATCATCCCCAATCAAATGGACAGGCTGAACGTTTCGTCGACACCTTTAAGCGTGCTTATGCAAAAGCGAAGGGGGAGGGAACAACAGAAGAAATTTTGGATCGATTCTTGCTGCATTATCGTACGACGCCAAATCCTTCCGCCCCAAATCAGTTATCCCCAGCAGAAATTATGTTTGGCCGGAAGATCAGAACTGCCCTCGACTCAATTAAGCCTAAGCAAGTAAAGCAGGGCTGCAGAAACACAAAGATGGAAAACCAATTCAATCGCCATCACGGAGCTAAACGTCGAGTTTTCAAATTGTATCAGCAAGTTTATGTACGAGATTTTCGCTATTCACCTCCGAGATGGATTCGAGGACAAATAGTGGGGCAGAAAGGAAGGGTTTTATACAAAGTGAGTGTAGAAGGACAGTTATGGGTCAGACACACAAATCATATACGAGATGCGCCAGATAGACCAGACAATGGAAGACGAGACCTCACGCTAGAATTATTAGTAGATACATTTAATCTTCCGCAGCCGGAAGCCCGGGACACAGATCACACTCCAACCAGTACCACGCGAAGGTCAACTCGACAAAGAAGAGCTCCGAAAGCTTTCCAAATAGATCCAAAAAGCAAGTCCTACACTTTTAACGGGGGGAGGTGATAGGATCCCACACACTTTGTTCAATTATCTTAACAACTGTTAATCTCGCATAAGTTGTATATCATCAACACACACTTTGTTATTGTTCATTATCTAAGACTGTTAATCTCGCATATGTGTTATATTATCATTTCCCAGGCACTTTGTTATTGTTCAATTATCTTAATGACTGTTAATCTCGCATAAGTGGTATATCATCATTCCCACGCATTTTGTTATTGACTATTACGACCAATTATTTCAAATACTGTTAGCTGTCTCTATTGGTTGTAAAATTGTATAAATACCATTTCCTAAATAAGTTATTTGTCGTCGTAGTCGTAGTTGTTGTACTACAATACAAAGTCAGAGACCAGACTTTGTCTTTTGATATTTGCGTGGTTCGCTGAATCGGAAGGTACCAGAAGCAGATAGGCATATTAGTCAGGCGCAGACAGAACAAGGCGACAGCGTCATCATTTAGTCCCCCTACAGTTACAACAAATTGGCGACGGGGTTTTACCTTAATCCATTGCAGTTACAACACTCACTCAGGGACAAGCTCTGTAGGTTAAAGGATCCAGCTGACCCAATTAAACAGAATAATATAATTTACAAAATACCTTGCAATGATTGTGAGTTAGGTCAACTACATAGGTCAGATTGTCGGAACAAAGAATTTAGTTAAGGTTAGAATGGTTGACCCCACGAAGATAAGTAATTTAGAAAAAAGCTCAGTGCTACATTGTACTGCATGCATTAACACAACCACAGATTAAGGTGGGAGAGGGTGAAAATTCGAAAAGCGATATGGGCAGATTTTGATTGGCTGTTGGCTAGCTGGCTTCTTATTGGTCTAAAATATAAGTAAAAATGGCAGTCTCTTTATTTTGACACGGAAATTTACAGTCAGTTTAATGTCACTCTTAACTTACCATAATATAACGGCGTGTTAATTTTTTTGGTGTGAGTGTAGTGTGATAGTCACATGCTATTTGGATGCATTGGTGGTGTTGAAAGTACACTGAGATGTATGAGAATGTCTAGTAAGTGAATATAAGTTAACAATAATTTTGATGCATTTATTTTAAGTCCAAAATAGGATGTATGCATTTTTTGTTACTATGGGAATAGAGTTCAACAAAAATTGCTAAACGTATAATGTGTCTTTAATTTTGGACATGTAGATATATGTATGTATTAAGTGATCTACTTTTTTAAGTTTTCAGTTTAGTGACCTGTGGGAATTGCACATACTAGGTCAACATAAATAAAGTAAATTTCCTATGTCACAAAAGTGGTATATGAGCAATGAAATACATACAACTGTTCATTTACTTGAAATCATTTTGTTGTGCACGTTAGGAATTGTTAGAACCATTAAATGATGTTGCAAATTACTCCTACTGCGTCTACTTCACGGAATGTGTCATCTATATTGTGTGATGTAACAGCTACATTCCAAAGGATAATGCTTTGCTGTGTATTTTATACATGGATGCAATTTAAGGAAGCTTTAGATGCATTTATGAAGGTACTAACTAAGTTGTTCATTATTTCTTTGAAAGGAATCCAACACATGGTATCGGGTTGATTCCAGTAAAAAGGATCCATCCGGTCCTATGGAATACGAGCATGTGACGTTTAAATGCACTTTTGGAAGTAAACGTGCTTCCCGAGGTGCTGGCTTTAGGAACAGAGGGTAAGTTTACTGTCTATGTAAATTTTAACAATTTGAAGGTTCAAAAGTGCTTCATGTCAATCAGTAATTACAGTACGGCGCAAATGAACCGCAAACAACTTTGAGATTACGACGTGCCCCTGTTAATCGATCATTTTTGTGAAAATATTTGCATTACCTTATTGTTTCCATTTGTATTCACAATATAAACATCTATGTCTAAACTGTGTTACACTTCCTTTCCCTTCAAATGCCTGAGAGCGACAGTTTAAAGCATACTTTGGTTGATTGTTTCCTGATGAGAGCGCTTGGCAAGTCAGTTACAAATTACACCGATCTGTGCCTTATGTAATGCGTTTTATCAGCCGAAGATTTCTAGTTCATAGCATATCGCGAGTAACGGCGACTAATACGATTTATTGCCTATACCGTAATCACCCCAGGCTTACAACAATTCTAAACTTATTCTAACCTATTCTTCGATAATGCTTATTAAGAAGAACAAGGTGATGAATTACAGCCGGTCATGCGGATAAAACAATCCCACAGTTCTGGTTCAATCACATTATCAAACAATGGAAAACCAGTTAGGGAGTTCATTTATTAAATAGTGTTACTATACTATCATAGTGTACGTGAATTAGCTCAATGATTGCAGGTTTACCATAATCCTTAACTACCAACATAATAAGTGGGAACTTCTGCCAAAAACAACCTTACTAGTAGCATCCAGTGACAGAAAACTGACCTACATACTACAAAACAAGCAAAACGTTCAAAAAAACCTTTAAAATTCAATGGAAAACGAATTCA
Source organism: Trichobilharzia szidati (assembly GCA_944472155.2). Classification (NCBI taxonomy): domain Eukaryota; kingdom Metazoa; phylum Platyhelminthes; class Trematoda; order Strigeidida; family Schistosomatidae; genus Trichobilharzia; species Trichobilharzia szidati. The sequence continues at coordinate 154,815,498 of OX235279.1, read as the reverse complement.
CGAAAACATATAACCAGTAGACGCAGGATCCCATCATGACCTTGAAACTGACTATAGCGTCTTTCTGAAAATTCTAAGATGTCATACACGTAGGTGGAGAGACAGGTTGATTACTGAATCCTTATTCATCGAGCTTACACGCAACACGTGTTATAGGAATCACTCATACCAGATATATGGAAAATACTACTACCAATCAAGTGAAGCGATGAAAAACAGTGGAATTATATAAACCAAGTTAGAAAGTTGTGTGAGTAGTGCCTTGATATGATTATGAGCAGTAATAAAGTGTGCTCGAAACATCGTCAGTAAATATAACTGTTTAACACTGTGAGGCTATATCAATAGGCGATAATTAGGTATACGTATCACGCGTTGTCTTAGCTGTCTCAATCGACATAGCTTCACAACCTCATCGATTGACTTTTACCTCTAACTACCTAACATTCGACACCTAACCTCAATATTGCTCACCCTATTATACTGCCTAACCGGGAGGGTGTGTGTGGTAGATCGCAGACACCTATGATCAAACACAGCTAGCCTTTTCATGTCTTCCACCTTCAATGGCTATATCTCACAATGGGAAATAGGAATTCAAGCTATACTCCCATCACCCAACCTTCCCTCTTGATTGGGCTTACAACTCGTTAAGTAAGATTTAAGAGTGCGTCGGTGAGGACCCAAACCCAAACTTCCCTTACCATTGAAACATCAATGCAAATGGAACAGAACAGAAGAACACAAGAGAATTCCAAAACGTGAACGCAATTGTTTTCTCCATAAAGATTGTCAGAAAAAAACAAGGTGTACAAAAATGTCAGCGTCAATAACGAATATGTAAATAAACACAATTGTACGTACGAGCGATACAAATCACTCACTCGGTTCAATACCCTGTCAACATGGTAAATAACAAAATTTACAGAACTCATGATAACTACCGGGAAACAAAAGCTATCATGTATCCAGTGTTCGGATTTTCGTCGTTATTGACAAAAAGTTTTCTTATGTAGAAAAAGGAATACATGATTGATGAATTGTTCGGCGAAGCATTTCAGCGATATTAACAAAAATGAACAGACAAAAACAAACTCTTGTTAAACAAAATAGGAAGAATAATAATACTAATAAATGTTTTAATATTAGAAACGGAAATACCTCGGCAAAAGAAAGTATAACACAACAAGGAAACTTGACGTCTGTATCTTATGTGTCGATGAGCAATGAAATGAAATGCAACAAAAACGATGCATCGTTGATCATTGATTGAAATCTATTGAAAGAGCTACAAGTAGACGCTACTACAACTCTAACGATAACTTATTGACCTTGTAGACACAATTATGTCATATCAAGACCTTTTTGATGATCTATAGTGGCAGTAGTAGTAGCTATTTTTGTTGTTCTTCTTCTTGTAACAGGAGTAGTAGTCGTGTCCTCATTGTCATGGATATGCTTCAGAGACGATGATAAATCAATTTCCACTTGATTATTACTCTCAGGATCATAATTTTCTTTACAATCTGATGATATATCGATATTATTTTGATTATCATAACAGACTCTACCGCCTAAAATAGGAGAAAAAGAGGAAACAAAAATTGTGAGTCGGATCATAGACAGAAACATTCATCGTTTTCCAGTGGTTATCTGGAGGATTAGTAATGATAATAGTAATAGTAATAGTGATAACAGAAGTACGAAACATGAGGTGGTTTCCTTGCACCCTGCCCTCTCTCCACGTCTACGCGAAAAAAAACAGACTAATTCACCATCACAGTTCGAATACAACGCATTTAAAATTCACACAGTTGTTCAAAGTGATGAAATTCCATCACACAGTCTCCTTTAGGAACCGAAATTATTCACATCAAAATGCATGATACCATAAATGTTCATCAAGAAAGCAAGCAAAACTGCATAAAACTATACACTACTGATTGATTGAAATGAGTATTTTTATACCACAACAACCACTAGTAGGACCTGCTAGCTAATCAGCCAAATCAAAGTGATCTAAACATACCACAAGCCAGTCCTTCCGCTAGCTTGACGCCGAAACCATCACCCACTCGGTGGTACAACCAGTTCGAATCAACTCAAAGGCAGAAAGACAGACAGACAGCGAGAGAGAGAGAGAGAAAGAGTCAAATCAGTCCAAATACAACCGATTTCTGACCACAACTATTGTCACTTACTCGTGGATATGAGTGTGGTGTCCAACTGCTCATCTAGGTCAATCAGTAGTGCAAAGTTTTGCACACATATATTATTATCATGTCATTTCCGCCTTAATCCATTGGCCAACCGGAGAAATAATCAAACTTCAATGCAACTGTTGAGTAGATGACCATGTCTTTAATTCGTAAGGTAAGGTATATACAAAAACAATTCCTGAATATTTGTAGAGTGGTAGCAAAAACAAAAAGCTGTTTCCCTCAATGATTTAGCAAACCAATTTTTAAGGACCTCATTAGAAGAATATATATACATAAATCATGGTCACCGAATGTTGAATGATGAATACTGCAGAGAAATAATTTCGAGGAATTATTTACTGCTAGAATGCAGAATAAATTGAGGATCGATCGGGACAAATGCACTGAGGAAAACATTTATGGACATCTTGCGCAAAAACAGTCATTCGGGTTCCATCCGAATGGGAAACGATTAGCTGGCAATGTGTCGAAGCCGGATATGAAACAGAGGAAAGCTTGTGAGACGGTTTGTGAAGTCAGCTAAAAACGACTACAGAGAACAGAATGAGATGGCAATGTCCCTCTGAAGAAGCCACTAAGAACCCAACAATATAATAATTATTATAATACACACAGCAGAATTTTCCCTTTATTCCTTCAATTTTAAGTGGAACACAGAATTTCAAGCTTTTTGAAGTCTCAGTAGTGGTCACGTTGTTAATACGGAGTTGGGTAGTAGACTCTCACCCAGCCTTCTCTCTTCTCCTGAATTACCATTGTCCGGACAAGGTTTGAAAGTCCATCCAGTCACAGTTCAAGATGGAGATGGATTTCCAAATGGTGAGGAGACTGTTGAGTTGCATCGTGCTCCAGGCCGTCGATTGAAACCTGAATAGGAAATGACGATTCGGACGTCTGCTGGAGACATGTACGAGAGTGTATGAGGAGGCGATAACAGTTTATGGGCAATCAGGGAACAGTCACCTGATATGACTATTCAATTTCACGGTAGACGCATACTATGACAAAGATAGTTTGACTGATCGATTGAGTTCCAACATAGAACTTTGTGCAGAAATGCGTCAGTTCAAGTTACTACACTACATCTAGCACACTATGGTGAAGAAAGAAGGGGAAGAAGACGATTCAAAAGAACTATAATGATGGTATTAGATGGTTGGAGGCAATCAGTAGGAAGACTTGGACCTAGATTTCGTGCTTGCTGGCACTCACCAGTTTTCAAGGAGTACCTGTAATCTTCAAGCGACTCACTCATATCCCTTCCGATATTTGAACCCATGTTACCCAATGATCTAAGCACACTGGAAGGCCTTTTCGCAGTGTACCCGTCCGGTTTAATTCAGCTAACAGAGGGATAGGGAAATCAGTACGAACCACCCGATTTCTGGCTGGTTGGTTAACTACTTGGGCGAACTAGTACCATGACAAATCAAATTCGACCTGGCTAGTGGCAAGCACTACCACTAATTGATGTGAGGCGTGTAGGACTACTCATCTCAATCAATCAGTAGTAGGTAGTTTCATGCAAATTTCCTTGTTGTCTTGTCTATCGTTTATGGTATTGAGTAGATCTCACACTCTGTGTGTGATCTGTATGAATTCGGTTTTCAAAGGAAACTGTGGTGAAATAATCACCTCTAACTGTGTGTGTGTACAAATTACGAATTTGATTAAGAAATAAAATGAAAAAACTATAAGAAAGTAAAATGTACAAGAGAGAGAACTGGGAGTGACTTAGAGCCGATCAATCTCCTGTCTTTCGTTCTGAGCATCTCGATGATCCCTCCCCCCATCCCGACAGCCAGATAGTCTACACCCTCCCTCTAAATTGCTAGCTAGTTCAAAATAAACAGTTAAACACTCTATGAATTGATGCCTAACTCAATTTCAATCCAACCCGTATATCAACTCACATGACCCGATGACGTAGAAGGCGATAGCGTGCTGCATATAACGCCTATCCTAGTCATCTCAATCAATGAAGTTTTGACAAACTTGTATCACATGTTGTTGTTTGAACTAAATTACCGGGTAGAAATTTTTCGTCATATAGCAGGTAAAGAGTCACACCCATCATCATATGAATGAAGCAAGTGAAGTCGGGACTCAAGTCACCACCACCGCACCTCCACACACACAGCGACATCGCACATAACCAAACACATGATAAGGGGATAAACATGGTCAAAGCAGCAAACGCACATACAGACAACAAGGTCAATCGGTGACTGATTAATTGAATTACAACATAGGACTTTGCACATAAGTCCACCAGCAATTCAAGTTGCCACGCGCATACACACACACACTCCATATAACACACAAACGTGGAGGAAACAGTGGAAAAAAGACATTCAAAAGAACTACATAACAAACAGACATGTAAGGGGAATATAGAAATAAAGAACAGTATAACGTATGAGTCTTAGGACTGTACCATACTTACCAGCATAGGCAAAGAACTTATCGAAAGAACAACAGATAGGAAGTTCACTACTCTGATATCTATTGTTAGCAGATTGGTAACATTGAGATGGAAAATCCACACAGATGAATGGCGAGGGTATAATGTATTGCCCCAACCCCCGGTTACATTCACCACAGAGTCAACCATTCCACTAATTTTGTGGACCTCACTGCAGGCATGCACCTAAATCTGTTCGCTTTAAAGTACACCGGGGAAGACTGAAGAACAGGATTACAGATATTAGTGGATTTCAAAAGGACGTCATCTACAACAATCTAGATGCATTCATGTATAGGATGTAGTTTATTCTCTATTGACTCTCCAATGCATGTGTGAGAGAAAAGTACCCTGTATAACCACTTCATGCCTTTATTATTCATTATTTTCATTAACATATGTATTTTTTTAACCTAAAATACGTCTTTTTCATGTGACTGCTGCGTTCCTATGACTTTGGTCCTTGGAGGCTTAACCTTGTCCTTGTCATATACCCAAACCATATCAATCAATACAGAGACATAAAATTATTAAATACATAAAAAGGGTAAAAATAGTGAAGAGAGCTGTTACCAATTTGAAATGACACACATGGACAAGATCAGTTCAATCACTTACATTGATGCCAATCAGCATAATATCCACCTTGTTGTTCTTGTGTATTATAAAAACCAAGCGAATAATCAATATTTGATAGTTGTAAGAAATGTTCAAATCCTTTATAACAATTATAACAAATTCTACGAAAAACACCTGCAGAACAGAGATCAGGCGGAGGAAAATACACTGATATAAAACTTTGTGGATAGTACGGGAAGTAGCATTGATGATGGTATGTACAATCAAAAGGTAAATAGACAATCATATCATTTGCACCTCTGGCTTCTTCTCTCATTTCGTTTGGCGCACTGCGGTAACTGACATCACCAGCTTCACCGCGACTTGCACCACCACAAGCATTTTCATCACTAAAAACTTGACGACGTCGACGTTCGTCTCTTCCACCTCCACCGCTTGACCGATTTTCATCTTGTACCTGAATAAGTCAGTTATTTGAGTTATATAGTGAAAAAAGAAATGCAGTAAGAAAGTGACTGGTTGGGGGAATCACATAACCTACTGGTAACGAAATGAAGTCATTTGAAGAGGTATCAATGCTACAGGACTGAACTACATTGAGTCCTAGTTGGCTTAAATATAGCGAGTGAATTGGTACTGCGTGCCGACCACTTCACTTATTTGGGATGTTGCACCGGCATCAATGTGTTAAGCCCTGATGACATCTCACAACGGATACAGAAGGCTAGTGTGGCATTTGCCAACTCACGCTATCTCTGGCGTACACGTGATATCCAGCTGTCGACAAAGGACGTGTGCACTGCACAACAGTTCTCTCCGTCCTCCTTTATTACAATAAGGATACATGGCTATTGAACGAGGAAGAAATGAAACAGCTAATTGTGTTTGATCATAGGTGTCTCTGATCTACCTCTTCCCTGTTAGGTTGCATAATAGAGTGAGTAATATTTAGGCGCAGTATGTTGGGTAGAAATGAGCACTGGAGAAAGAACAATAACATGGAGGTTTTATTGAGCATGTGAGATAACAAAGAGTGAATCCATTTGTCCCACATCATCAACAACAGTTTAGAATGATACAAGTTGCGTGCATAGAACCAAATAACTTCTACAAATATCGTTGTCCACCGACATACCAAAGAAACCTACTGTAGCAATTTCACTGGAAACCCACAGATTCGACTTATTTAAACATACTCACATCACCACGAATACATGTCAGACCCGTAAGGCGTCAAAGATGCTGGGGGAAATAGGATTAATAACTCTCCACTAGTGTCAACATGATGTCCTGCATCGACGCATTGTTCACAAATTCGAAAGTCCACATGCCTAATACTTGTACACCCAACGTCATCAGCCTACCCCAGGAAAATTTCCACCCAAATAAATAGGAATCCTGAAGGTGAACATATCCCGATTACCTCTGAGACATTCGACAAAACACTTTACGAAAAATCCAGCCACAGTCCAAGTTCATCAATGACATATACACCAAAAAGCTGGCCAAAATCAATTCAAAAGAAATACAACCAGAAGAAATGCACGCCAAAAAGACTAGTAACATCGAATATCTAACAAATCCAGGTGATAACAAAGCACGAATACATCTGTGTCATTCAGAACGGTTTCCAACCATATCACCCATAATCTCCAGCATCTCGAGGATCCACACCAGGCAGTATTCACTCCCTCACGTGTCTCACTCAAACCCACTGTCAAACTACTCATGCATGGATGGCAGCATTTTCACCAATTCCATCACCCCAAACTCTCTTACAACCTAATCATATGTCAGCTAGTTAACACCGCTCAACGAGAAAAACGACGGTTCACCATGCGTAACACGTGTCCTCTTAGCCATCTCAATCCATGTGCCAAACGAATGACGGAAAGGCTTTCCTACTTCTCCCTCAACTTCTCCTTCTGCTTCTACGCACAAAACGCTTGCACTCTGAACTTCACCTTTCCCATCAGTGAGTAGCCAGCAATCGAGTTATCCAACACTTACACAAACAACCAGCCCACCCATAAAACTTATTCATTACCTCAGAGTTGGACATTTAAACAGAAAACCAATAAACACGATCATAACTTTTAACACCAATTGCAAATACCTACCCCACTTGATGGGACATCCCCACCATCGGGTGTCTCATGCGGCCGACCATTTTGGTTTCTTCCGCTTATGCCTTCTCCACCGCCTCTAGCTCTACGACGACGTTGACGCCATTTATTAAGTCCACCTCTGAATCTTTCATTAAGATTCTGTACCAAGTGACCTTCTTCACCAGTAGACATAACTCTTGATCCAGATGTTTCACTCTGACCTCTCCAATCGAAATTGAGTGTACGAAAACCCTGAGAAGGAAGAAACGAAGCAATATACTGACTGATGAATAGACCAACTACATTATTCGAAAGGAATTATACCACCAATCGACACCACATCAGTTAACGAACTGACTGAAAGCCAGAAAGTGCTAGGATACGTGTTAAGCATCCTGAGCCACCGCCTTACCTGACGAGAAATCTCAGCTCACATATAATGAGGTTGCAAAGGAGTTAAGGGTATCCAAATAAAAACATGGAATCCGTTGATAAAACCTTCGACAGTCAGTTCGAGACATCCATCTTAGGAGGGGGTGTAGACGGAGTAACTGGTTCAGGTCCTCGGACTGTTAAAGACTAATGGCTTCACACTGTTGCTGAAATGGCCCCAAATCCTTCTCCATGGCCTACATCGATTCGATCTTTGTGCAGTCTCACAGGTCCACTAAATTATTATTCTTCTCCGTATTACTATCCCTACCCCCATACATTTCTGCTCATTATAGTTCTTTTCAATCTGTCTCCAACTCTTTTCTCTACCTGTGTGGTCTACATGGAGTGGGCAGCAAGTCCAACTGCTGTTCCACTTCTATGCTGAAAATCAGTCACTCTGAAATAGTGACGAACAGCCTAATTTCGCCTCTTTCAGTTTAACTACTTCTAAGGGAGCCAGGCAAACTGGGTGTACGATTTAGCACGTCCATTGTCGAATTTCTGAACACCACCCTCTCTTAGTCAAACGACTGAACTGAATAAAGTGATACCTAGCCTGATACTAACTGTCATCTCGCCACCACAACAAGTCAAGTCGACACCCATACAGATAGCTTCAAGAAGTTATTTATGAATCGTGTTTCACACCCAACTTCCTCTATGCCCTACGAGTCCAAATTCAACACATTGTACAGGCGATCGGAATTCATTCGAATACACTAAACCTCTGCTTCCATTTCAATTCGTATAGCCTCTCTCTCTTTCCTGTGACTATTCACACACTAAATGTATAGACAGTCTTACAACTGAATTTTCCCCTATTTGTGTGGATGGTACCACTTGACAGTTATGTTTTCAGTGTGCATTTCTTCAACATCACCAACACCTGTTACAGATAATCATAGGAAAATCAAGCAACATACAGGACACTTGTTTCGTCCAACTTTCGGATTCATAAACATTTCGCGCCCTGGACCTACAGGGCAACCAGTAGGTTGGAATTCCGTGCCCCGTCAATTCTCCCTCCTGTCAACTCACAATACATATATGGCACGGTAACGCTATCTCCAACACCAGCACACTGGCGACTACTACCTAGATATCTTGAGATGTCAAGGTTCAGTGGATGCTCATCCATGGAATTGGTTGGTGGCAGCAAGTCCATACGTATCACCAACTGAAAGAAGTTAGAATTCAAACCCAACCCACTTACTGAATCGTCAACAAGCTCAGTCTCATAACCTCAACGTCCCGGATCCCATTCCCAGCGAGATGGATGATCACGGATGCGCACTGTTGAGGAGACAATCTCAAAACCAGAATGGCGAAACAGCTGCACAGTGCTCTCTACTTGATTTTCATTGACTCACTTCCTAAATGACGTCTTACAGTTCGTGACGAAATATCTCCACTAGAAAATTAATTCAAATCCTTACATAAAATATCCAAAGTCTAAAGTATCTCTCAACTTTCATAATGATCAATCGATAAAATCCGCAGTTGACTAACCAATTTGAGATTTACACAGTTACAGGAGGTGGTTATTTCAGCACTATAGTTTCCTTTGAAAACAAAAATTATTGTCCAAATCGAAACATCTAATTTACTGCATACTATAAGTCTTGGTTTCATCACGAGCTAACATCAGTTAGAGAAACATTGGAAAACCAGTACTCGAGTACTGGACAGTTGCTTTCTCCTCCTTCTCCGGAACTCTTCAGCGGTATGCACCCTTCGGTATGCATAGAACCCATGGCCTTCCAAATACAAGGTGAGAACGTACAGCATTCAGCCACTGAGACCTGATGAGATGACTAGTCCATTAATTCAAACTTTTGACTATTCACCGTATATATGGCGTCGCCACCGTCAGTCAAATGTTACCGGTGAGTAACTTGTCCTCTTATCTGACTGGGTGGACACCGCTGGTCATAACTTCTGCACGAGAACTTCAGGTCACTTCATGTATACAGACGGTCGCTAGTGAACATCAGATAAGACTCCAGACATCGGTTTACATTAAACTATACACTACATTTAAACCACAGACTTGGTACATTATGGCCACCAACAGATGCACCACACAGAAATAACAATAAAACAACAACACGTAAAGAAAATAGGGATGGAATAAATGACGGCGACAACATCCAGAAAGCAAATAAGCATACTTGTCAAAATTATTTAACATTTATCACTTTACGTTACCTTCAAAAAAGGAAGAAAGAAGATAACTGAAGCATGTTCACCATCGATTCGGGTTGTAGGCCGTATCTGATGGCGTTACAAACCAGCGATTTGAATTATCTGTCAGCCTCCACCGAGGGAGTCGTCATGTACCAGCTGACGCTAACCTAACACACACAAATGTCCTTCATCCCACGCCGCCACATCATGGGTCGATCATCTCTCCGCTTTTCTCGTCCAGTCCAAGGGCTAGACAACAGCCACCGGTATGGAAGTTTTTCAGATGACATTCAGTGTTGCAACACAACCACACTCAATGGAAGGTGACCACATCTGTGTCCAAACACAAACTGTCAGACCTCAGAATTACAGTTAGACATTTCGTCCGTCACACCTACGCCACCACTCACGCAACTACCTATATGCATCAACTCGTCGACAACTCCAAGCGGTTCACCTGAATGGCTGAGCCAATCTTGTAACATTAATTTCCACTTAGACGGTGCAAAGCACAGGTCGTACGAATAGATATCATTCGCCGCGACATCAGCTCAACCAAGCATACATGCCTCAAAAACTAGAAGATTGCACTCACGTGTTGATACGACACGACGGTGTAGAGAATCCACTGCAACCACCCTATGACGGACCATTTAAATTAATAAGCAGAACAAACAAAATCACCACTGTCGAACGCGGAGGAAAACACGAAAATGTAAGCATCGATCGCGTAAAACCAGCTTCCATGGAAATAGAGATGACTGAATGTTTACCAAAATCAACATAACCTAAATTTGAGCCTTAAAATGACTCCTGCTCTCAAGATTCAAAATCTGATGATATTCCGGCTAACAAAACAGAAAGAGTCACAAGATCAGGCAGACGAGTACATTGGCCACAAAGATTTGTACAGACAATTTATTTCTAATTCATTTCCATACTTCCTTAATACTGTACTATTAACTGAATGTAAGATATAAATCTATTCTGTAACTCTTTACAATAACAACCTCATTACTATTGTAATAATTTTTCTGGTTTTATTGTTACATTTTGCACAACTTTCTAGACATTTTGGTTCGTTCCAAAGTTGTTAACATTTTCGAACATATACAGTCATATTATCAAACCTCAGAAAACTTAAAAGCCTCAATTCGATTTTCATACCAGAAACTCATATATTTCTTCTGTCATTGTAATTTACAATATCATTCCGAATACAGGTAAACTTCATTTACCTGCATTCTACGGAGGGGCTATTGTAGTGACCCGTTTTATTACTCATCATCGTAGTATACTTCCACTATGTAATTGGACTTTGATTTGTTTATCACTCTAAAGATTGCGTGTTAACAATTAATACTTTTGTACTCGCAAGTGCCTTTTGAATTACGTTGTGGATGTCGAGTAATCACAACGTTAGGACACAATTATGAAAGCGAAGAAGTACTAGGATATACGTGTACGCTAGTTTGGTCAAAATAGAGCAGCACAACAACCTTTCCTATCAGTGAGTAGCCAGCAATCGAGTTATCCAACACTTACACAAACAACCAGCCCACCCATAAAACTTATTCATTACCTCAGAGTTGGACATTTAAACAGAAAACCAATAAACACGATCATAACTTTTAACACCAATTGCAAATACCTACCCCACTTGATGGGACATCCCCACCATCGGGTGTCTCATGCGGCCGACCATTTTGGTTTCTTCCGCTTATGCCTTCTCCACCGCCTCTAGCTCTACGACGACGTTGATGCCATTTATTAAGTCCACCTCTGAATCTTTCATTAAGATTCTGTACCAAGTGACCTTCTTCACCAGTAGACATAACTCTTGATCCAGATGTTTCACTCTTGCCACTCCAATCGAAATTGAGTGTACGAAAACCCTGAGAAGGAAGAAACGAAGCAATATACTGACTGATGAATAGACCAACTACATTATTCGAAAGGAATTATACCACCAATCGACACCACATCAGCTGACGAACTGACTGAAAGCCAGAAAGTGCTAGGATACGTGTTAAGCATCCTGAGCCACCGCCTTACCTGACGAGAAATCTCAGCTCACATATAATGAGGTTGCAAAGGAGTTTAGGGTATCCAAATAAAAACATGGAATCCGTTGATAAAACCTTCGACAGTCAGTTCGAGACATCCATCTTAGGAGGGGGTGTAGACGGAGTAACTGGTTCAGGTCCTCGGACTGTTAAAGACTAATGGCTTCACACTGTTGCTGAAATGGCCCCAAATCCTTCTCCATGGCCTACATCGATTCGATCTTTGTGCAGTCTCACAGATCCACTAAATTATTATTCTTCTCCGTATTACTATCCCTACCCCCATACATTTCTGCTCATTATAGTTCTTTTCAATCTGTCTCCAACTCTTTTCTCTACCTGTGTGGTCTACATGGAGTGGGCAGCAAGTCCAACTGCTGTTCCACTTCTATGCTGAAAATCAGTCACTCTGAAATAGTGACGAACAGCCTAATTTCGCCTCTTTCAGTTTAACTACTTCTAAGGGAGCCAGGCAAACTGGGTGTACGATTTAGCACGTCCATTGTCGAATTTCTGAACACCACCCTCTCTTAGTCAAACGACTGAACTGAATAAAGTGATACCTAGCCTGATACTAACTGTCATCTCGCCACCACAACAAGTCAAGTCGACACCCATACAGATAGCTTCAAGAAGTTATTTATGAATCGTGTTTCACACCCAACTTCCTCTATGCCCTACGAGTCCAAATTCAACACATTGTACAGGCGATCGGAATTCATTCGAATACACTAAACCTCTGCTTCCATTTCAATTCGTATAGCCTCTCTCTCTTTCCTGTGACTATTCACACACTAAATGTATAGACAGTCTTACAACTGAATTTTCCCCTATTTGTGTGGATGGTACCACTTGACAGTTATGTTTTCAGTGTGCATTTCTTCAACATCACCAACACATGTTACAGATAATCATAGGAAAATCAAGCAACATACAGGACACTTGTTTCGTCCAACTTTCGGATTCATAAACATTTCGCGCCCTGGACCTACAGGGCAACCAGTAGGTTGGAATTCCGTGCCCCGTCAATTCTCCCTCCTGTCAACTCACAATACATATATGGCACGGTAACGCTATCTCCAACACCAGCACACTGGCGACTACTACCTAGATATCTTGAGATGTCAAGGTTCAGTGGATGCTCATCCATGGAATTGGTTGGTGGCAGCAAGTCCATACGTATCACCAACTGAAAGAAGTTAGAATTCAAACCCAACCCACTTACTGAATCGTCAACAAGCTCAGTCTCATAACCTCAACGTCCCGGATCCCATTCCCAGCGAGATGGATGATCACGGATGCGCACTGTTGAGGAGACAATCTCAAAACCGGAATGGCGAAACAGCTGCACAGTGCTCTCTACTTGATTTTCATTGACTCACTTCCTAAATGACGTCTTACAGTTCGTGACGAAATATCTCCACTAGAAAATTAATTCAAATCCTTACATAAAATATCCAAAGTCTAAAGTATCTCTCAACTTTCATAATGATCAATCGATAAAATCCGCAGTTGACTAACCAATTTGAGATTTACACAGTTACAGGAGGTGGTTATTTCAGCACTATAGTTTCCTTTGAAAACAAAAATTATTGTCCAAATCGAAACATCTAATTTACTGCATACTATAAGTCTTGGTTTCATCACGAGCTAACATCAGTTAGAGAAACATTGGAAAACCAGTACTCGAGTACTGGACAGTTGCTTTCTCCTCCTTCTCCGGAACTCTTCAGCGGTATGCACCCTTCGGTATGCATAGAACCCATGGCCTTCCAAATACAAGGTGAGAACGTACAGCATTCAGCCACTGAGACCTGATGAGATGACTAGTCCATTAATTCAAACTTTTGACTATTCACCGTATATATGGCGTCGCCACCGTCAGTCAAATGTTACCGGTGAGTAACTTGTCCTCTTATCTGACTGGGTGGACACCGCTGGTCATAACTTCTGCACGAGAACTTCAGGTCACTTCATGTATACAGACAGTCGCTAGTGAGCATCAGATGAGACTCCAGACATCGGTTTACATTAAACTATACACTACATTTAAACCACAGACTTGGTACATTATGGCCACCAACAGATGCACCACACAGAAATAACAATAAAACAACAACACGTAAAGAAAATAGGGATGGAATAAATGACGGCGACAACATCCAGAAAGCAAATAAGCATACTTGTCAAAATTATTTAACATTTATCACTTTACGTTACCTTCAAAAAAGGAAGAAAGAAGATAACTGAAGCATGTTCACCATCGATTCGGGTTGTAGGCCGTATCTGATGGCGTTACAAACCAGCGATTTGAATTATCTGTCAGCCTCCACCGAGGGAGTCGTCATGTACCAGCTGACGCTAACCTAACACACACAAATGTCCTTCATCCCACGCCGCCACATCATGGGTCGATCATCTCTCCGCTTTTCTCGTCCAGTCCAAGGGCTAGACAACAGCCACCGGTATGGAAGTTTTTCAGATGACATTCAGTGTTGCAACACAACCACACTCAATGGAAGGTGACCACATCTGTGTCCATACACAAACTGTCAGACCTCAGAATTACAGTTAGACATTTCGTCCGTCACACCTACGCCACCACTCACGCAACTACCTATATGCATCAACTCGTCGACAACTCCAAGCGGTTCACCTGAATGGCTGAGCCAATCTTGTAACATTAATTTCCACTTAGACGGTGCAAAGCACAGGTCGTACGAATAGATATCATTCGCCGCGACATCAGCTCAACCAAGCATACATGCCTCAAAAATTAGAAGATTGCACTCACGTGTTGATACGACACGACGGTGTAAAGAATCCACTGCAACCACCCTATGACGGACCATTTAAATTAATAAGCAGAACAAACAAAATCACCACTGTCGAACGCGGAGGAAAACACGAAAATGTAAGCATCGATCGCGTAAAACCAGCTTCCATGGAAATAGAGATGACTGAATGTTTACCAAAATCAACATAACCTAAATTTGAGCCTTAAAATGACTCCTGCTCTCAAGATTCAAAATCTGATGATATTCCGGCTAACAAAACAGAAAGAGTCACAAGATCAGGCAGACGAGTACATTGGCCACAAAGATTTGTACAGACAATTTATTTCTAATTCATTTCCATACTTCCTTAATACTGTACTATTAACTGAATGTAAGATATAAATCTATTCTGTAACTCTTTACAATAACAACCTCATTACTATTGTAATAATTTTTCTGGTTTTATTGTTACATTTTGCACAACTTTCTAGACATTTTGGTTCGTTCCAAAGTTGTTAACATTTTCGAACATATACAGTCATATTATCAAACCTCAGAAAACTTAAAAGCCTCAATTCGATTTTCATACCAGAAACTCATATATTTCTTCTGTCATTGTAATTTACAATATCATTCCGAATACAGGTAAACTTCATTTACCTGCATTCTACGGAGGGGCTATTGTAGTGACCCGTTTTATTACTCATCATCGTAGTATACTTCCACTATGTAATTGGACTTTGATTTGTTTATCACTCTAAAGATTGCGTGTTAACAATTGATACTTTTGTACTCGCAAGTCCCTTTTGAATTACGTTGTGGATGTCGAGTAATCACAACGTTAGGACACAATTATAAAAGCGAAGAAGTACTAGGATATACGTGTACGCTAGTTTGGTCAAAATAGAGCAGCACAACAACCTTTCCTATCAGTGAGTAGCCAGCAATCGAGTTATCCAACACTTACACAAACAACCAGCCCACCCATAAAACTTATTCATTACCTCAGAGTTGGACATTTAAACAGAAAACCAATAAACACGATCATAACTTTTAACACCAATTGCAAATACCTACCCCACTTGATGGGACATCCCCACCATCGGGTGTCTCATGCGGCCGACCATTTTGGTTTCTTCCGCTTATGCCTTCTCCACTGCCTCTAGCTCTACGGCGACGTTGATGCCATTTATTAAGTCCACCTCTGAATCTTTCATTAAGATTCTGTACCAAGTGACCTTCTTCACCAGTAGACATAACTCTTGATCCAGATGTTTCACTCTGACCTCTCCAATCGAAATTGAGTGTACGAAAACCCTGAGAAGGAAGAAACGAAGCAATATACTGACTGATGAATAGACCAACTACATTATTCGAAAGGAATTATACCACCAATCGACACCACATCAGTTAACGAACTGACTGAATGCCAGGAAATGATTACAGTTGATTTTCTGAGAATTACGGGCTGTGTTCAACAGACCCTATACACTTCCTGCTTCAGCCAACGGTGTGCGGAATTTCTCCTATTTTTATTTTGGAATTCCACGATTTTTACACTCCTTGATGGCCTTCTTAGTCAGATATTTTGTCAGATCTCCCGCCTTCAAGCATTCGCTGTGTTACTTCCGAAATTGAAATGGCTAATGCGGACATCTGTTGGTAACAGCGAGGCCGTCGTTCATGCCGATGTACATGGATCGAAGTGGATATAACACTTACTGCGCACGTCTACCTATCACCACCTCACAACTTACAAGACAGTTGTCAGCAACAGTTGCATCAATCTCAATCGTGAAAGACTTAAAAAAGCACAGATTTCAGAACGGCACGACGAACAAATCGGTAATGTTAGCAGTTTATGCACTACTCGCACACTATCATAGATTTGGCAAATGAAGGAGAAAGCACACGATGACCAGTGCACCCGAGTTTGAGTGTTAATTTTGGTTCATTCGTGAACCAGTGGCGATGAATAATTGTACAAATCAATTATTATTGTGTAATTACATGGCTCGTTTCAATTCCTTTTATATCAGATAGTAACAGTTAGTGTGCCTAAATTGGAAACTGTGTGGAACGTGATGCGTAAGCGCGTGCATGATACTTGTACACTTTGTAATATTTAGACTAGTTTTTACATAAACTTGAGTGAACTGAACACAATACGACAACTCAACACAAGCAGGCCATAGTTTTCGATGTACGCTCCAAGCTTTTTGGTGGCTTTCCGTCAGTAATTCGCCCAAAGTTCTTGGCATCTACACAACTATCTCAGGCAAGATGTGGTGTGTTGCTTCTCTCCCCCCAATATATCAAAGGTGAGGAAGAATTTACGCAAGTGATTAATCGGAGAATTTGGACAGACTAGCCAGTTTGGCAAAATCAACGGCAAACACGAAGGACATTTACTAAGACTTGCCAGTGATTTCAAAATAGCGCCACGACTTCTGTAATGTCTCTCCGATACCCTTTAGTGCAGTATAAGAAATTGCGAAACTGGTAGGCCATGAAAGAAAGAGGGAAGCATTTTAAAAGAAGAATATTATAGACTACACAACTACGATCTTTTTTAAGCAGGATGAGTTATGGTGACGAGTAAACTGAGTGTGCTAATTGTGTTTAAATCCCAACTCATTTTAGTTCCTGTGTTACAGCGGATTTAGTAACTACCAGTGCATGTTCCTCCATTGACCTCATGTCATCAAAAATATGTATCGCTCTTACAGTTTACATACCATTAAGGAAGATTAAAATCAATATTCCTGCTATGTTATAAAATAGAGGTTCAGTATTACTTTGAATGGATCGAACTCATGTCAGCTCTTCTCCATTAAGTACCTGTGTTCGCCTTCAATAACCCTATTCGTAATTGCAAACACCACTCCTGAGTATCTGTTCTGAGAGGTAGTGATTCAGTGGAGTTTCAGTATTCCACAACGATATAGCTTCTATTTAACTATCGCATTCGCTTCTCATCTTCTCCAAGATGTCTCGACACTGGTGATGGTGAAAGAGATGATAGGCCTAGTCTACCGTTATATATTACTGTCTCTAATATTTTGATTAAATCACTTCTGTGTCTACAGTAGGATGAAGAGAAGAGTTTCAACCTCTTAGGTAGTTTCTCATAAAAATATTGAACTCATTGAAGGAGACCGCGTACATTAACTTGTTGCACAATACTGTGCGCTGCTGCCCACTAATACCGTCTGGAGTTGATTCTGACCTTCTATTTACTAATTACAGGGACTAAATGAATCTATTGTGGTAGACCTCCCTTTATCCCATAACCTTCAACTTTCATGATCAGTCTTGTGTCAGGCATACCGAAAGCTTTGCTGGAATCTACGAAGAGACGTGATTAGGATTCTTATCATCCCTGGACATTATCAAGCATTCCATTTCTGCTGAGAAATCTACCAGACAGGAGAAATTTCTTCAGAAACAGTGCTTTGTGTTGTTGTTTTCAAAGTGCGTCTGTGGCACACCGGTTAGGACTCTCGCCGACCATGCACATGGTCTGGGGTTCGATCCCCTGCCGACGCACACCCGACATCTATGGTCGGCCTGCAAAATTTGGGCTGCCGACATCCATGCTGAAAATTCCATACTTGTACTGAAATACGATGTGGCATCAAGCTGTAATCAAAATAAAAAAATAAAAATATAAATAATACCTTTCGTCGTTACTTTATCAGGATCCCGACGATGTGTTGGTAGGTCTGTGGTGAGAGCTCGCTGCGAACAAGCCAACAATTTACGTCAGCGTTTACGTCCCGAAACAATTGAAAAGCTCAAACTTGAGAAGATCACCAACCAATCTCAGCGGACTTAACGTGTGGAAATATGATTCGCAGATATATGGCTTCATCCCTCATGTACTGTACTATGAGAATAAATTTATTTATTTATTCATGTGCGTAAAGAGGGAATATATTATTTTAAGACGTATTTTATTGTTTTATGAGGGAATTGACTTCAAGCTTTATTTATTTTTCCAAGTATTTGTAATCCATCCAACGCATACCTGGGTTTTTTGTTAATGCGAAGTCAATATCGCTATATTTCTTGGTGTGTTCCATTGAATCACCAGTTATCCGATTTTTCCCACAAACTGAAGATAGAATGACAGCAACCATGTTATTTAACCGTAAATCATGTAATTTAAATATGTAACTTAAAAAATACTTATCCATGGCTTTACAACTTGTGCGTCCTGCATTTGTAGGAATAATTATGTACCTTTTTATATTATCATTACTGACTATACTTACTATTTGTATGTGTAATTTATCGAATTGATGATGCCTGTAAACTGGCGTCCCTCATGTACAAAAATGAGAATATACTATTATTATTGTCTCCTGAGAAACGTCCACAAAAGAAATAGCAGAATAACCGGTGACTCTAAACTTTAGGAACCCAAACGAACGAACGGACAAATGACCTTGACAAGGACAATTTTAACCAATCAGAAGGCTTAAAATGAACGGCGCATAATTTTAATAAATCGTTTATATACAAGTAAAGCAATGTTAAAAAATAGTTACAAAGGATAGCGTTCTCGTAATTGGTGCAAAAAAGTCCCAATTAGACATAGGAGTCTTTAAAGTCATGTCCTATACATAAACTCGTCGAGATAACTGTAAATCATTGGATTTCTTGATCCGTTCACCGATCTTATCCGTTTTTTGAGATGACTCCAGAAACTTTCAATGGAATTAGTATGAGTTCCATTGAAAGGATTTATAAATCCGGTTGTACGGTTGACAACCTCATGAATATAGCCGAGATTTGATAATTGGCTGTAACTACTCCACTCATCCGTATGTATTGTTGTTCCCGGTAGCACTAAACGTTGGATAATGGGCTTGGATAATGGATTTTCTGCATCTGCACTCCCTGCAACGGTTAACATAACCGTCGATGCATTTCGTGTATCTTTGTATATGCATAACACCTCCGCACTGGCAAATTTTCGATCTCGCTATCAGCCCGTTCTCTAAACAGTAATCGAAAACAAACTCTGGAGCGAATTTGCATCGCAAACGATGTACAGCATCCATTGCGAGTCAGATGATTGCCTGCTCAAGGTCATTCATCAAGGTCATCCGTTATCAAGGTTGTTTTGGGTTCCTAAAGTTTAGAGTCACCGAATAACCTTCAGCAAGAAAACAAACAATCAGAAGACGTTTCTTCTCCGCTGACAACATACAATCCGATGCTCATCCCTTGTCTGATGACGTTACAATTAGTGTCACTAACTCCGAACGGTGGACATGTCATGGGCGACTGTGTTTGAAGATGGAGACGTAGGAAGTTTCCCACGAGACTTCGAGGCCGTTGCCAACTTGGTGGGTGTCAAGGAGCGGGAGGCGAGGGCGGTTTTGGTGGGGACGCTGTTGAGAGGCGGAGCGAAGGCGGTATACGACAGCGTAGAGAGGTCAGGTGACACAGAGTCTTGGGAGACATTGGTTGAACGATTGGTGTCGGAGTTTGACAGCATAACAGAGAGACAGCTGGCAATGCAGCAGTTCCGTTCCACGAAGCTGGGACCTGACGGAGACCCCTTAGTGTTGGCGGTGAAACTGACTAATCTACTTTGACCTGCGCATCCCAGTTTCAATAAAGAATCAGTGGCTAAGTTACTGACTTACCAGTTCATCGAGAGCGTTGCCGACCACGCTTCTCAGTCATTACAAGTCTAGGCCCTCTGCCTCGGATGAGGTTTACTATCGTATCCTTTTAGTCATGCGTTAACCTTCCATGTAAGACAAGGGTTTTGAAGGCAGTAGTCCATAGGTTGGCTGTGTGTGTGTGCCTCCATCTCCTTGAGTAGCCCTGGGTGATTGGTTTCCCTATCATTACCAATACCTATAGTCTTCCGGGGCATAACATCATTGACGAACATTGGGCAGGATGACTAGTGGTGTCTTATTACCATATACCATAGAGAAAGGAGGGCCCAGAACTGCAACTTGAAGCATACCACCATTCGACGGTTGCCTTGATGACAATGCGTGGTTAGCAATTACTGTCTTCTATCCCTCAGGAAGCCCTGGATTCTGTCAAAGACAAAATGATTCCGGACACTCATATAGGAATCCTGATCCAAAGTCTTTCTGGAGCCTATGAATGTAACATCCAATTGACTATTAGCTCAAACTAACTCTTCCATGCACAGAGAAGATCGCTTTTGCATGAGAGTGCGCTTTTACACTATCCACGGCTAGAAATTGAATACTCTCAACATGCTGAATGACTGCATCGTCGATAGTTCGCCTCAGTGGTGTAGCGGCGGTGCCAAATAGAAGGCTAGTCTTGAAGACTAGACTGCTGAGAGCGTCTCTCCAAGCTCTTGGAAACCTTGTAAATTGTGGCAATACGGAGGGCTCGTTACTTTTATGCCTGGTATTCCTCAAATCTCCCTCTTATTCTACAGGCTACTCTAATACGTCTCTTACTAATAGTACTAAATTCTTAATTCTATTCCTTGAAAATATGTAACTCCTCCAGTTGGGATTATTCGTGACGGTTAGTGCTTCATTAATTGAAAACCTGGTTCACTGTCTACAACATCCCAAGCATCTTCTGATTTTTGTATTTGTTTGTTTTTTGTAGTTGCAATATAACAAAATGATGAAGGGAATAAAGATTAGGCGGAAAATAAAGAATATAATTCGGGTTTCTGATTTATCACTATCACATTATTATTTCAATTATTTTCTTTGAATAACACTTTAATATTTAACATTGAAGAAAACTGTTAATGAAACGTATAAACATATGAAAACAAATAAAAAACGGAGATAAAAAACACATTTATATTTAACTCACTTCTACACTTACTCGTCTGTCTCTTTTAGGCTTTGAAATTTATATAATTATATAATGTCAAATATGGAGAACTGCTTAAAGAAAAATATACACAGTGTATGATCATAAAACAAAATCAGTCTTCGAATGTGCTGTGTAATGACAGCTTTGAAGGTAAGAGAGATATCACTGACTTTATGAAGGATCGCGAATTGACATATCCTATTTAAAGAACTATTGAAAAAACAGATAGTCAATAGCAGTAGTGTAACAACAGAAGACGACGGCCACGCAACAGATCGTTTATTTGCGAAATCAAAAGATATTTATAGATTTTCATGTGCAATATTATAGATTATTGTTAGCAGAAAAAATCTTCTGACTGGTTGCTTCTCACTGAAAGTTAATTTTTCATCTCTTTGTGGCTGTTTCTTGAATGTCAGATAATCTATATGCTAACTGTGTCCGCCTACACAAAATCTGGTGTGGTTGGTTGTTGAATCAGTCTTATCTCACGAGCAATATTGGAGACGTAGGTATTGACGTAAATGACTGTCTACCGAATTGGCTAGCAGCCAGCTCTCACAACAGTAGTACGTTCAAGTCACTCAAGTCAACTGTTGGGACATAAACTCTCCAAAGAAATCAACACCCGATGGTTGTGTATATAAGTCATCGGGAATTTATAAGATTTGTAAGCCGAACATAACTGCCAGTAGCAGTAAGTAATTACTTACTACCACAGTGCCCAAGTTTTACACATATATTAATATGCCAGTAGTAACCAATCATGGAAGCTGAAAAACTAAATGCAATCGAGACACCGAAGTCCGGGAAGGCAGCAGGCCCAGATGAAATTCTCCCCGAAGCATTGAAAACGAACCCAGAGACTGCTGCAGATGTGCTCACGCCATTATTGCAAAAGGTATGGAAAGAAGGAAAGCTACCTACAGATTGGAAGAAAGGCTACCTCGTCTAACTGTCAAAGAAGGGCGACCTAGGCGTCTGCAAGAACTGGTGTGGAATAATGCTCTTGCCCACGCCAAGTAAAATACTGAGTCACATAATCCTGGAGAGAATAAAGGATGCACTGGATACAGAACTCCGCCCAACTGGAACAAGCTGGATTCAAGATAAGAAAATCATGTGCTGATCAAATTGCAGCTCTACGCATCACCATCGAAAAAAGTACAGGATGGCAGCCAAATTTCCACCACTACTTCATCGATTTCAAAAAGGCCTACAACAGCATTGACCGAGACATAATTTGGAAAATACTATGAGGTACCCAAAGTCTCTATCAACCTCATTCAGCAGCTCGCTATATAACAATGCCACGTGTCAGGTGATCCACGATGGAAAACTCAGAGAGGCGTTCGAAGTGAATACAGGAGTAACACAAGGTAGCCTGCCTATTATCACTGATGATATTCTTAATTGTGGTGGACTGGATTATGTGTCAGACTGTGGGGAGCGAGGAGACAGGAATACGCTGGACCACCAATAAGAAGACTCCGGAAGATTTGGATCTCTCAGATGGTGGTTGACTAATGTGGCACAAACTCGAAGACTCACAGGCGAAAACTAACAAACTGGCGGAAGAGACGGACAGCGAAGACAGGAATACAGGTCAACATAGAGAAGACGGAGGTGATGAAGAAAGCCAACGAACAGCAGCAGCAACAACAACAAAAACCAGCACCAGTCACTACCAATGGGAGAGATTTAACAGAGGTCACCTCCTTCACTTATCCAGCTGGGAAGCATCGTACCAATTACAGGCGGGCGGGACAGATGAAGATGTCAAAGTCAGAATTGGAAAGGCAAGATACGCCTTCATCAACCTGAAACCAGTTTGGAAATCTTTCACATTCAGCATAAGCAACAAGATTCGCATTTTCAACACCAATATCAAGTCGGTCCTTCTGTACGGGTCAGAAACTTGCACTATGTGTCACGAATAGGATTTCCAACAGGTTGCAAACTTTCATCAACAGCTACCTTCGCTCCATACTTAAGATCAAATGGCCAGAAAGAATAAGCAACAAGAAACTATGGGAACAAACCGACCAACAGCCGATCGCTCAACAAATTTGTAGGAGAAAATGGAGATGGATAGAGCATACATTGAAGAGGTCGTTGAATGAAATCGCGCGCCAGGCCCTCGAGTGGAATCCAAATGAGAAACGAAGAGTGGGTCGTCCTAGGGTGACATGGAGGAGATCGTGTGGCGAGGAGGAGATGAGAAATTATGGACAATCGTCGACCCAGTTGAATAGGATGGCAGAAAATAGAAGTAGAGATGTGTTGTTCAAGCCCTATGTTCCACTCGGAACCCAATGGAAATTGTGAAAATCCTTATTTCTGTAATGGTTAAGTCAATCAAACGTGTAAATACCATTAAGAGACTGAGATCTAACGCTCGTCAACCATCTGAGGGCCTCAGCTCCGTTGATGATTCTACACTTTTGACACCAGACATACCCAGAGTTATGGTATCTGATATCATGGGTGAACTGACAGAGAATGCGGCCTGTAGCGAAAATGATTTACTGATACTTCAGAAGTCAATGGCAGACCTACAGAGCAAGTTTGAAAGCATTATGCCCCTCGCGCAATTGTGTGACCCATCACAAAACATTTGTCTTGAATCACTTATGAAATCCGAGAGCATAATTGACTATTTGGCTGAAGAAGCTGTTAAGAGGATTATGTCTTCACATAACGTCTTGGCCTATAACATTCCAGAGAGAGCCTATTGCCAAACTTAAAGCTTCGTGTCTGAAGGCTTGTAATATGTCGTTGACAGAATGTCAGGTTTTGCGTCTTCGTAAGAAATCTGCAAACCACTCATGTCCGGTGCTTTTCAACTTCAGGTCTGTCGAAGAATCCAGAAATTTTCTGAAAGCTGGTAAGATAATAGGCTCTTCAACACCCTACACTAACATTAAGGTTGCACCCGATTTAACACCGTGCCAAAGACGATGCCGCTTATGAACACTGAATACTGATAACTCTAATAGGACAACTGTAGATGATGTTCCATGCGTTATTCCGTCTACTGAAAAACCTGATGACGGTATGCATCAGACATTTTCGCAGGCACAGACTAATATTAGCCAAGTACTATATAACGACACTGATCCTGACACTGAAATTGTGAACATGGATGAGTCAACGGAACATAATGTTGAAATACATCGTTTTCACACTGACACAAACGTCAAGAGCCTGAAACCGTTAAAACCCATCCCACTGGTGTTCCACCCATCCCCGTCTAGGTCAGTTACTCCTCAGTCTGACAATCCATCCACTGTGAAGCACCAGTCGAACGTAGCTACCCAAGTTATCAAGTTTTCTAGGCGTTATGACAAACGTCCCATTTCCATTAAGAAAACTAAAGCGCATGAGGTGTCCAAGCAACAGAATCGCTACATAGCATGTGCTGGCTACCCTGTTAGCCATCATCAACCAGTTGATCATAAGAAAAGGGAAAAAGAAGTAAGTAAATTAAATACTGAACCCGGAGTAAGAAAGCCCTTTGATATGATAGAGACGAAAGCACCTCTGAGCCATCATCCTAAGAGAAAGTCAAATATGGTAGACCTAGCTCCTAGAGGTAGGCCTAATTGGTGTCAAGTGGATAGTCAGTTATATCCTACCACTAATTCTAGACAAACAGCACAGCAAGGTAGTAGATATTATTCTGCTCATCCACTACGTAAGCCCATTGTTAGCCAACCCCCTTTCAATGTTCTATCGACTGAAAGCTATAGAAAATCCCCCAAACATCGGCCACAGACTACATGTAGCAAGCCAACAGAACCCACTCATACATCCTATGTATCTAGTAGGGAGCATGTGCCAATTTCTGCACAAAACTTGCTATGGTCTGGTGACTACCCGGAACATATACAAACACTTCATTCTTGTACTGGCAACAAATTACCGAATACTCATATCGGTTATACTTTCGGGCAGGATTTTCACCAGCGCCAGTTAACAGAAACACCTGGTATCATCCATATAGCACGCATGGTATCAGATCAATTCCTTGCCGGCATAGCGAACAGTCTACAGCTAGGGCAAGGCGTATTTCCTGGGAGATAGCTGACACTGTGTCGACACCAAATGAGTCTAATAACATGCATATAGAGGATACTCATGGATTATTTTATCAAGATGTTGTCCACTCACTGAAACCACATAACCAGTGTTTATCTATTATCCTAGTAAATACTAGATCAGTTCTAAGCAAACACTTAACACTAAGTACATTAGCTTCTATATGCAGGCCGTCATTGATTATGATCACTGAAGCCTGGTGCACAAGTGATATCTCCAATGATATCCTAAGGATTGATAAATACAACCTTTTCCGAGGGGACAGACAGAGAGGTCGTGGGGGTGGAACACTAATTTACTGTGAACAATCCTTATGTGCAACCCAGTTCAGTAACCCAATTCTGTCACAACTCAATGACTCGATCTGGGTTGAAATAAAAGTTGTCAGAAGTAAACCTATACTAGTGGGTTGTGTGTACCGACCCCCTTCATCCAACAGGGAATGTGATAATATGCTCAGCAATATTTTTAATGTTACAGCCAATCTTCCCCACAGTTATAAAATTATCGGAGGTGGTTTCAACATGCCAGAAGTATCATGGTCTTCACTCCGAGGACCCCAAAGGTATGATAATCTCCTGAATTCCATCGTCACAGGAGGGTGGACACAACACATAAATTCACCCACTAGATCCGCAAATATCCCAGACCTTATTTTCACGAACAACATAAAATCATCTACAGTACATGTGGGACATGAATTTCCAGGTAGTGACCATAAAGTAGTAGTGTGTTCTTTTGACATCTTTCCTGAAACAAAACGCAGAGATGAAGCTGGCCAGACACCTATGAGATTGTACACACAGGCTGACTGGGAATTGTGTCAGAGCCTAATTAGATATTCTAATTGGGACTCGTACTTTTCGAACGAGTCCTTAGAGGCAATTCTTAACAACTCAATTCATGACGTCATTGCACCTGAGAAGATTCTTAGCTTCAGATTCCCCCAAAGCGATTATATTCCGACATCGTTTAGGAGAAGTCTACGAAAGCACTCAATAAAATACTACAGATATCATGACTTGTCATCACTAATTGCTATTAAGTCCCTTCTCAAAAGAATTGAAGAGTTGAGAAGTATAGGCCTCAGAAACAAAGAAATGCGAGCTATTCAGGCACCGCATAACTTAGGAGAAATAGCCAAACTTTTCAAAAGTAGGTTGACGAACTCCAAAACAGCTTATCCTAAGATATAATACTTAGGAGGGATTGCTTACGAAAATCCTGAGGTGATATGTGAACTGTTTAGCAAGCATTTCGCCAGATTATACACCTTAGAGAACGATGAGGTCGTGGATTTTCCACGTAAAACAGACGAATGTTTAAGTGACATACTTTTCACCACACACGCGATCGATAAAGCTGTCGCAAATCTTAAGCTTAGTAACACTATTGGTCCAGATGGTATATCTTCCATTCTTCTGAAAAACGGTGGTAATGACATGAATTTACTCCTGCTCAAGTTATACTCAATTTCACTAAGCGATGGGACATACCCTCTCTGCTGGAATAAGTGCGGGCCTATAGCTGATATCAACAACTACCGCACCATCAACATCACATCTGTAGTTTCACGTGTAATGGAAAAGATAGTAAAGACTCAAATCATTCAGTACTTGCTGTCAAATGACCTACTATCCCCATCCCAATACGGTTTCTTAAGTAGAAGGTCGTGTATTACTTGCCACTTAGATTATTTTGACTACATTACACAATGCATTGATAATGGGCATTCGGTAACAACATTATTTCTCGACGTTAGCAAGGCCTTCGCTAAAGTCCCACATATCAGACTCATAACAAAACTCCAATCCTACGGAATAACCGGGAAACTTCTCAGATGGATAAATTCTTTTCTCACAGAAAGAGAGCAATTAGTCAAAATCAACCACCAGCTGTCTTCATCAGAGCCGATAACTAGTGGTGTAATACACAGTGGCGTTCTTGGCCCTATTCTATTCCTCTTATTTATAAATGACATAGTCTCTGTGATCAAGTATGGCAAGCCATACCTCTTTGCGGATGATCTCAAGATAGTGTATGATTGTGGGTACGAAGACAAGAGCATCGAATATAAGATCCAACACGACTTAAACAATCTAGGCGATTGGAGCGAAAAGTGGCAACTGACTTTCAACCCAGACAAGTGCGGTATAGCCCACCTTGGACGCTGGAAACCGAGAATGTGCCTATATATGTACGGTAAGCTCCTCTCGAAACTGAACACTGTCACAGATCTCGGGATAACATACTCAGATCTAACCTTTTCCGATCATGCAAATAAAGTAGTATCTAAAACAAGCAATAAAAGTTAATAAAGCAGGATTTAATGAATTCATCAAATTTCGGTAGAACTCGTCAGCTGAATACTCTACATACACGGATATATACTTTTGAAATTACATTGGGAGATATAGGACTGATAAGTAAATAAACTACATTGAATTAGTCATGCAGAAAGACAGGTGCGAATGCTTTTCCAGGTCATGTACAATTAGATAAGGGGAGAGAGAGTATGGGAGATCGAAATTAAGATAAATTGCATTACGCTTCAATTATATCACTTAGATAAACAATTAGACATTAGAGAATTTAACAGGAATTGCAAACAGAGGGATGTCAATAGTAATAGTTATAATAACAATAATAATAATAGTGTTGAAGTGAGTTAAGATAATGCTACTGATAAAGGATAGTTTTAAATGAATCAAGAATAATAGTAATGAGAATAATAATAGTAATAATAAAAATAATAATAATAAGAGGTAGAATTATAAGTAAAACGTATTACCATAGTAGATTCAGAGTCACGACCATCTCTTTTTGTACACAGAGACCTGGTTTGTAAACTCGAATTGCACAAGCCTCTGCAATTGCAAGCATCTTCTTGTTTCTTTGTCTGCTGACAATGGTGAATGACTTGACCGCGTCGATATCATGCCCGTAATCCACAAGATGCTTTGTTATTGGGGGTTTTGGCACTTTGAACTCAGCTGTTTTCAACCATTTTGGCAAATGCTCCATCATGCGAGTAGACAATCTCCTTTCCGTACGACCTATGTATTTGCTTCCACAAACACACTCAAATTGATATACGCAGTTTGAAGTGTCGAGGATTGGCGACTGATCTTTCCCAGATTGTTGAAGCACTCGCTTAGTGGTGTTAAGGAAAACAAGTTTTGCAGCATAATAAGTTCTCTTGATGACTTTGTCGAGTCTTCGTTTGACTACTTCCTGTAGTACCTGACTGCAAACGACTTACTGGATTTTTACTGAGTAACTTTTGCACTCAAGAAGCAAGATTAACTACATATGAGACATGTATTCACCCCAAACTTGAATATTGTGCTCTCCTATTTAGTAACGTAAGGTCTGCAAACCGAAAAAACATCGAAAGTGTTCAGAGTTTCCTAACGAAACGCATAATAGGGTTTGACCAACCAGTGGAATATGTTGACAGGTGTATGCGTCTGAAATTAGAACCTCTGTGGTTAAGGAGAGTGAAGTGCAACTTATTTCTACTCTTCAAAGTCATTAGGAAACGTTGTTATAGTAACTCATCCATAAGGTGGGAAAATATTAAATCATATCAGCTGCGAAACCACGACTACCTTGTCAAGGTGGCTACCCACAGAAAATCCATTAGGGCAAACAATTCACCATTAAATATTGCACACTTTGAAACAAAAAACCAACTGAAATTAGATGTTGTGAAAACCCCAATGGGTTCAAACGGAGACTAGAGAGACACATTAACATGTCCAACCTAGATTGTCTAAAGGACCACAACTTTTGGTAAAATGGTAAGTAAAAGCCGGTCCAGTATTCATAAATCTGTATGTGGAGATCTATTGGAAGCACTCACTAAGAAAGCTAGGCAAATGGAATGTGAGGTACGAACGTGTCTGGAATCAAGCAATATATTTGCTGTAGCCATAACAATCAGAGCCTAACATCATAAAAGGAGGGAGGGTCAGTAGATATGGTGGTGGACACTAAGGTGGATCGCCCGATTCTGCAGGAACAGCAATATGCAATTTGATGGCCCGAGATTTCTATGAGGGCTTGAATCTTTATCTTGAAATAGATAATAATGATCGCCTGGACAGATCATGCTTCTACCTTTAAACATATACCATTCGGTCAGCCTATTGCTGAGATGCGACCACGTGGGCTCTGCACAGATTTATGGGGCATCTTATAAATTAACATGCTTTCCTTTGTCGTATCTTCGAATATCACTTAACAATGTCTCATCTCATACATTTTCTAATAACGTCTTCACTTGCTCATTATATCCCACTAAACCTAACATTTTATAGCTCTTTATGAATTTGATTCGACTTATTTTATTCCTATTCTCTATAGGGTACGGTTGTGCACTTAATACACAAAAAGGTATGAAATAAAAACAACCGGCTTGTGGATAATTGTATTGAAACCAAAAGTGGACTCATGATAGTAAAACCTACAGGGTAGCATTATACATTGCAAAGGAACTTTGTCAGCCTAGGGATTATAGTCTCCCATTGTATTTCCTTTATGAATGCATATATTAATGATACATTGCATTTACCAATTTCATTACACTTTAATGATCCACCTTAGCATCTTTACTTTTCTAAAACAGCTTACTATCCCTTGTAAACGTTGTACTTACCTCAATATTGGATGGTTATCGTATGCCTACAACTGCGGGTTGAAAACGAAACGAAGTCGATTTTCCTGTGCAACCTGGAGGACTACTGTTTAATTCAATAACGATACGACATGGGTCAGACAAAGAGTGTATTTATACATATATCAAATATTTAGCTGTTCAAACATTATTAGCTTGTAGACAATCTACTATTTGACATTGTATCATACTTGATCGTGCCTGTAAAAATGGCATGCATTTTAATGTAAATTTATGTTTATATGAAAATATAAATTATTATTATATCTGCGTGAAGTGGCAGCACTGCGTCCAGTGATTGCACGACTACGTATAGTTCTGCTGCAGCAGAGACACCAAGTCCATACATTGCACTCCCCTAGCTTCCTTGTGTAGCAAACAACATCAAGAACTGCATACACGGTGACAATATACTTAGCGGTCTAGGCAGTGTAGATACCTGCAAGGCCCTTTCTGATATTAATCGCAGGGCAGACAATTTGGTTCCTCTCACTGATTCGGTTTCTTGTTCTACACCCGCCTATGTGGGCATGGTCGAGGGATCATCTTGCATTATTGAAGGACTGGGAGGGAAGACATCAAAAGTGAGATTGACATTTGTAGTAGTAGTAGTGTGACGGCAGAAGACAAGGGCAAGGCAGCAGATAGTTAATTTATGAAATCAACAGATATTTATAAATTTTCATTGTACATTATAATAGTTTACTGTTAGCAAACAAACACAGTCTTCTGATTGGTTGTTTCTCGCTGAACGTTAGTCTTTCATCTCTCTATGGCTGTTTCTTGAAGTTGAGATTATCTATCTGCGAATTGTATCCACCTACGCAAAATCTGCTGTGATTGGTTGTTGAGTAAGTCTTTGTTCTTATTTTTCTCACGACCAACATTGGCGACGTAAACATTGACGTAAATTACTGTCTACCAATTCTGGCTAGCAGACAGCTCTCACCATACTCGTTCCTCCGTCAAATCTTCTGGACTGAGGTCAGCTTGATCTTCTTGGTGCTGGCGTGTTCGTTGGCTTGTCACCCTCTATCCATTTCTGGAGCTCGCTGACGTTCATCCACTTCTCCCTGTTTGCAGTTTTAATGTTATATATTCGACCCGTCTCGCAGTGACCATTTATGGTCCTTCTCACTTTCGTCGCAGTTATTCGCGACCCTGGCACGTATCCTCCGGAGTTTCGCCTATCTCTACATCTTACTTGATCTCCAATCTCGAATGCGTGGTACTGCCGCTTTACCCTCTGTTCGGCTTTCATGGCGTCCACTTTCTGCCTTCGTTTTACGTTGCTGGTGGCTTCTTTCCGCTCCGTCCACCATCTCGTCATACTTCAATACTTGTGGAGAGGCCAGGTCTTGTTATGTATCGGTATTAGTGGTTTCCTCCCACACATCAACTGAAGTTGTGCTTTCTTCGTTGTTTCTTGCCTGGACACACGATGTGCTAGGAGAATCAGTGGAAGCTCTGTCTCCCAGTTACCGCCCTTTTTGGCCAGCTAATCTTTCAGGATGCGGTTATTTCTCTCTATCAACCCGTTCGTTTGGATGACATGGCGTCTTTCTAATTTTCTTGATACCTAACTCTTGCAACCGACCTTGGTCTGTCAATACCGCTTTTAGCAAGCCGTGGTTTGCACCGATATGTCGAACCATTGTTTCTGTGACCGTTTTTGCGCGTTGATCAGGGATCGCGACTGCGTCTAACCATCGTGTGTCATGTTCTGTCATGACCAGAAGATATTGATTGCCATTGGACCTTTTCGGAAAAGGTCCCATTACATCTACTGACCACAGGTCACCTACTGCTGTCACGAGAATCGACTGCGGTGACGGTCGTATGTACTGATCACCTTTCATCAGCTGACATTGCGTACACGCTGTTACGTACTTCTCGAGGTCTTCTCTCATACCTGGCCAGTACATGCTTTTCGCAAGTGATCGTTCGTTCGTGCAGCACCCGTATGAGCTAGTTAGTGATATTTCTGTATCATCTCTTGGCACAGGCATTGAGGTATTACTGTTAAGCAGCTTTCGTCATCCTCCCACCACGTCAACATTCCGCAGGCATTCAAGCTTAGCCGGTCTTTCTGTTTGAGTAGGAGATTTAGCTCACGGTTTGCTGTAGGTCGATTCACCCTTTTTCGTTAGTTATTACTCGTTTGAAAGTTTTCAATGCATCGTCTGATCTTTGAATCTGGACAAGTCTTGCTGGCATTTACACCATATGCTATTTCAGGTAACTCTACCTCTCTTGTGTTCTATATGAAATATCCGGTAACACATTCTCTCCTCTTAGAAAAATCAGAAATTGTGAAGTCCTACTCTTGCAGGCGCAGCATTCACGGTGACAACTCTCTACGTTGGTCCCTGGCGGCTTTCGACCGCTGCAACGGCTTATGACCAGTCTCTACGTGGAAGCGTTGACCCAGTAAATAGGGTCTTCATTTATCTAGGGCCCACACAATCGTCAAACACTCCTTCTCAATTGTTGAATACTTCTGTTCCGTGTGCGTTAAACACGACTGGCGTACTCGATGACTCCGTCACCCTGTCCGAGTACTGCACCTATTCCGTAATCACTCACATCGATAGACACTATGAACAGCTTCCCCGGCACTGGTAGCCGCAGCGTCATTCTCTGGTGATCCATCGGCTGTTTGATGTGGTCAAATACCCTCTGTGAGTCTTCGGACCAGACAAACTTTGACTCGCCTAATAGCCGGTAGAGCGGAGCTGCCACTTTGTTGAGGCTTTTCGCGAATCGACTATAGAACGCTGCTCTCCCCAAAACTGTCTTAATTTCCTTTTAGAATTCGAGGGCTCAATGGACTTGATTATTAAACTTTTTTCCGGCAGCGGTGTTAACTTGCTATTTCCCACCTTATGACCCAAAAGCGTAACGTTCTTCTTAGCAATCTGTGATTTCTCCTTGTTGATGGGTAGACCGGATTCTTCGATGCGTCTTAGAACTGCCTCTACATGCCCTACCTGGTCAGTCTCGCTCGTACTGTATATCACTAGATCCTCTCCATAAACTTCGACGTTCCTCAAATTCTTAGGCATCAACGACATTAATCGTCGAAATGTAAACGGGGCACCTTCCAATCCAAACCTATACTGTTTTTGTCCTACAAAGAACGCCATCTTATCTCTAGCTCCTCGTTCTGTTGGCAGTCGCCAGTACCCCGATCGCAGATCTAAGACTGTGAACAGCTTCGCACTTTGTAGGTGATCCTAACGCGCCTCGTTTGAAGTTTGTTGTCTTTTCCGCGTGGTTTTCGTTTTTATTATTCTTTCTAGTACTCCCACTTTTCAGGATATATCCTTAGTGTCACCGATTACTAATACAAATAGCAATATTTGTTTTACATCTGGACTTACCTTTGTAGTCACTGGATATTATCCTCGCTACTTTTACTGTTTCAGATTACTGATTAAGGTATTACCACATCGAGCATCTGACTCTCAGTGCCCATATTACTCCTGTCTTTTGTTTTGACATAAAATCAAACAACCTAAGTCTCATATACTTGCAGTCCGACAGTTCTGTATTGAATTTATACAAAATGCCAGTTAAGCTATCGAAGCGTCGTGCTTCATTATCGGCTGAAAACTTCAGCAAAAGACATAAATCTAGCAAGCCTAAACAGCATGGCACTACACTTTCCCCTGATCTGACACAGGTGCTAAATATGTCAAAATCGGATATCATTACCTCTTCACCTTCTTGCGTTATAAATGATTTTATCAGGGATATTTGCAATAGTACAGGTTGTGAGCCAAGCATTTTGGATTCCTACCAAGCCACACTGGCTGTTAGTAAAAAGTCTGACACCGGCTCCTCTGATGTGGTTGAATCTACACCTTCATTTGCCCTACTCAGGACTGTCAGTCAGAAGGTCCGAACATACATGTGGCCTCACTATCATCTATACATACTAATATCAAATCTTTTGACTGTGTCAAAAGAAATGTTAACTCCCCCATATGCTTAGTAACCTTAGACGTTGACCTTGATAATCATTGCAATACACAGGCACATTTACTGTCATATAGTTCCATTCAATTGGGTGCTTTTGAGCAGGCTACACATATGACGGCACAGAGGGCAGATTGCAGCACCACCGCTACTCTTAACGATAAAGCCCCCCATCGCAAAAATTTCCATCGGCCATCAATGACCCATGGACACCAACCTAATGCCAAATTTGAAAAAACAAATTGCTCATTGCCTACGCAAAACACATCCAACCAAGCCAATAGCCTGGAAAGCACAAACATCCTTCCGTTAGTCCATGATCTCTTATCCCTTAGGTATCTGATAAAGCCTGCTGATTATCCTGACTATGATACGCTACAGTCTTGTGAGAGAATTATAGACCATATTTCTACAGAAGTGATCAAGCGGGTTCAGTGCATGTATAATGCAATTGTTTTCAATGTGCCCGACAGTACGAACATTAAAACACTGAAAAACGCACTTTTAAAGGCATGCAAAATACCAGATTCCCATTGTACCTGCAAACGACTGCGTAAATCTTCAGCTAATACATCTTGTCCAATAATGTTCGAGTTTAATAGCATTGTGGATGCTAGTCGCTTTGTAAATAACCAGCATCTCTTTAGGAAAGCAAGTAGCTTTAAAAATGTACGTATTATTCACGACAGGACACCAATCCAGCGTCGTGCCAAACAAAGTATCCCAGCAGATGAAATAAATCACCAAAAGGATACAACCGGCCCCATTGATGTCAATACAAAGCACCACCTAAACCCTAAAAGAAGCCCTCCACCTAGTTACCCTAAAATGAAGCTTGATATGGTTGCCAATACTAAATCTAGTATTTCTCCAGTTGTTAAACAATCTGATAAGCACTCACTTGCTGCAAAAGATATCAATAAAAATCTCACCCGTCATGCTAGAATTATCGGAAACCCTTGCAATATCTCCACATCTAGCTCTAAGATGCTGAGTAAAAAGTAAGGAACAAAATTCCTATGCCTGGCATACACTCCGTCAAACCTGATTCAGCATCTCCTATTACTCATGCGCTTAAATCTCCTAAAAGGACGTCTATGGTATCAAATAGAACTGACATTAGTCAACCTTTCCCATTCTCTTTTCCTCACCATTTTGATACAAATAGTTGCACCTACCCAACTTCTACTATGAGGTTGCGTAATACCGAATTTAACTATGCCCATATTCCTGGTGCACAGCCACATGGACTCAGTCGCCTAAACTTTTAGCATAGCCTGCTTGGGGAACCACCCAGTAAATGCTACTACCCCAGAAACACAGTCCCCCGACACCAAAACCGTCTTTACAACTTTCCAACTAATCAATCCCCTCACCATTTTTTCTCTTTTCCACACCCGACAGTAATGCCACCAATCAACCTGATGTCAAACATTCTGTTTCCTTACTCTCAAATGTGCCCTTTTCAGACACCCAGGATACCCCAGTTCCCGTACGCCTATCTCCATGCGATCGTGAACCAAGCGATCAACCATGGAAACCATCTTCTTTTTCACATAACCTTAACGAAAACGATGAAGGCTTTATGGACCGAACACTCGATGTTCCGGTCAGACTGTCATCTAATTTTCATTTAACCTCAGCTGAATCACATCATCATCTCCTTCACTTTGCCTCAGCCCTTACCACTGATCAAAGATCATTTACTCTTTTCCTTATAAACGCTCGTTCTATCTGCAGTAAAATTCCGTACCTTCACTTCTTACTTTCACTTTGTATGCCCTCAGTACTGTTAGTTACTGAGACCTGGTTACCATCTGACTTCAATGACAGACTGTTAGAATCACCAGGATACGCACACTTTAGACATGGCAGAGAAGAAGGACGTGGTGGTGGTTGTCTTATCTTTGTTAGCAACAAATTCCACGCTGTAGAAGTTGATGATTTGGGTTGCTCACTTACAGACGCAGTATGGGTTACACTCAACACTAACTTAAATACAAAACTTTTATTGGAATGTTTATACCGCACGCCCAATTCTGATACCAACACAACGAACCATTTGTGTGAAATTTTCGAACACGTCTCCTCTCTTAACTTTGACTATAAAATAATAGCTGGCGACTTTAACATGCCTGGTATCCAGTGGAATAGGCTAAATGTTCCTAAATACACCGATCGTTTTATAAATTCGGTTGAATTCTATGGATGGACACAAAATGTGAATCACCCCACACGTAAATCCAACATCTTGGATCTAATCTTCACACACAACATCCTCCCCGTCAGCACTCGAGTTGGGCCTTTATTCCCTGGTAGCGACCACAACATGGTCATTTCCACCTTTAACCTAGCAGCAAATGGGTCAGGCAAAGGCCGTCGTCGGGCAGTAAAAGTCAGGGACTTTTCAAAGGCTAAGTGGGAAACAACGCGGTCTTTTATTCGTTGCCAAGACTGGGATACCTATTTCTCCTCGATAGACATTTATACTGTCCTTGACAGTTTCTACTCCAACATATCAGTTTGCTTCAACGAATCTATCCCCTGGTATACATCCAAAGGCAACCGTGTAAATCAACTATATATACCGAATGCTACTAAGAACAAGCTAAGAAGACTCCGTAAAACCTATAATAAATCTATGGACTTCTCCTCGCTCATGATAAAATCAGATCAGATAATGTCAGTAAAATTTACAAAGAAGAACTCGTCGCCCTTACAAGTAGTTGCAAAATTAGCTCTCTATGTAAACTCTTCCAAAAAAGACTGCAACAAAAACAAGGCAACATTCCTTACATTTTTCATAATAATGTTGCTGTTAAGGATGATGCGGGCATAGCTGAACTCTTTAACAAGCACTTTTCTGACTCATACACGCACGATATTTCCGCATGCATCGAATTTGACTCTGTAACAGAAGAAACACTGTCAAATATATGCTTGAATGTTGATGTTATAAATAGTGCAATCAGTTCATTGAAATTCTCCAATTTATTTATTTATTTAAACGCAGAAAAACTTGGTACAATATGGCACCAAGAAAGATGCGCCCTACAATAATAATAAAACAACATAGATTAAAAGTAAAAAATAGGTAGAAAACGAATAAAGAACTTCATCAGGAAGGAAAACAGTCATGTTTAACAAGTTCAAACAGTATTCGTTAACTATCATCAGGAAGGGAAGAAAGAAGGAAATTGCAACACGTTCGCCATTGATTACGATTCTTGGCCATATCCGATAACGTTTCGAGCCATCGATTCGAGCTATCTCGCGGACCCCAACCAGGGAGTCGTGACACACCAACCGATGCTAATCTAGCACAAATATCCTTCATCCCACGATGCCACGTCATGGACTGACCACCCCTCCGCCTTTTCCATCCCGTCCCAGGGCTAGCGAACAGAGACCTGTACGGAAGCCTCTGGGATGACATTCGCAGCACATGTTCAAGCCACCGGAGCTGGTGTTTCCAGATGACGACATTCAATTGGAAATTCTCCAATACTCCTGGACCTGACTCCATTTCCTCATCCTTCCTAAAAAATGGTGGCTCTGATCTCCCTCTCATTTTGCTTAAGATGTTCTCAACGTCCCTTGTGAATGGAGTTTATCCTTCCGAATGGAAGCAGATATATATTATTCCTAGATTTAAATCCGGCTCAAAATATAATGTAAAGAATTACAGGCCGATCAATATAACGTCTGTCTTGTCAAGGATACTTGAGAAGATAATCAGTTCCAAAATCACTGACTTCCTATTGACTGAAAACCTCATAAAACCTTCTCAGCATGGCTTTATAAAGTCCAGGTCATGTATGACTTGCCATTTAGAACTATTCGATTTTATAACTGGACTTACAGACCAAAAATTCGTTGTGCTCATTTTGTATATTGATCTTAAGAAGGCCTTCGATAAAGTTTGTCATAATTTACTCCTGCGAAAACTTAAGGCTTACGGTATATCTGGCAATCTCTTACAGTGGTGAAATTCATTTGTGGGTGGTCGGTCCCAGTCTGTTAAGATTAACGACACTTTTTCTAGTACCACTCCTATATCAGGTGGCGTGATTCAAGGTAGTGTACTAGGACCTCTCTTCTTTCTAATATACCTAAATGACGTCTGTGATGTTATAAAGCACGGCAGACCTTTCTTATATGCCGACGACTTGAAGTTAGTCTACCACAGTACCACCCAAGAAGTGAAAAATCTGTCTCATAAAATCCAATCGGAT
Source organism: Trichobilharzia szidati (assembly GCA_944472155.2). Taxonomy (NCBI): domain Eukaryota; kingdom Metazoa; phylum Platyhelminthes; class Trematoda; order Strigeidida; family Schistosomatidae; genus Trichobilharzia; species Trichobilharzia szidati. The sequence continues at coordinate 154,776,822 of OX235279.1, read as the reverse complement.
ATTGATAATATTGAGACATGGTGTAAGTCGTGGATGATGCGGATCAACGTGGAGAAGTGTGGACTGTTATGCCCAGCTCGCTTACGTAATAATAATAATTTACTTTATTCCAAAAACAGTACTTATAATACAGAATGGAATTCTCAGCATTTATCACAATATTGCATCTGATTTACTCAAAGTGTATATAAAATTAAAAATTAAAACAAAAATTAATCGGAGGAATTTGTCCACATTAACGATATAATTATTAGATATAATAATAATAAATACTAATAACAGTGAGTTTGTTTCAAACGGTATTGTCGATTCAGTTTGGAAACTTTAGCATGTTATGGATAGTTGGGTCTAATGTTCTGTTGATATGGTACAGTGAGGTGAAATAAAAAGTTAACAGTCATAATACAGCTTAAAATTATGTCCACAGTTATGAAAAATAAAATAAACAAAACGAAAAAATTGAGAGAATTATAAATATAAGAAATACAATAACAACAAGTATCACACCACACATAACTGTGTACGACAAGCCTATCACTATATTATTATTTTTTTATCATCACTGAATCAATAACAATTACAGGTAACATACTAAAAAATACATAAAGGCTAAACAGAGATAGACAAGGTGTGTGTGTTTGTAATTGAACAACTAGAAATTAGAAGAAACATCACCGGAAAACAATCGGAAAAGACAGAACTCGAAAAGATGGAAGCCTAAAGGAACTAAACCAAGTAAGTGTACCCACCTATCCACCGACGCAATGAACAGCGACAAGAACACGCACATGAGATTACCCAACTCCTTTACTAATGCAGAGGGTTTGGAAGGGAGCACACTACAGACGGTCACCAGTGGTAGTAGTTGTAGATCTCCAGTCGAAGAAATAGTCATCACCATGAGATGGCGGCGATGTTCGTAGGTAGGTGGGTAGGGGAATTCATTGACAATCATACGAGGAGAGAAAGGTTAGTTAGAAAGAAATAAATTTACCCTGATGTTCTACAGACAGAATATATACGTAATTTATTATAACAAAAGAAAAAAATAAAAGAGAAAAAGAATCCCAAAATATATTAAAAGAAATTTTAAAAAATTAAACAAAAACAAAAAATGAGAGAGAATATGCCTATTAATGTTATTATTATGGAATATACTAAATACAGCTGTATAATATGTTACCAGGAGGAGAAAGCATGAACACTCACAGCAAAACTTGAGGCCGATTTCACTGACGAAAAATATATGTATATAAATATATAATCTACATACAATTAATTGTACAACCATTGAGAAAGCAGCAAGAATCAAATAAAAAACACAAATCAAGAAGGTACATGAATTCATTTTTACCGCCATCCACGCCATTAGCCTCCGCACATTTTCCTCCCTTAATGATGATTGGTTGGCTGGCTGGCTGATTGGGTAATACAAAAAGGAGGGGGAGGAGGAAAGCAGGCTGCGTGGGCGGGACTTATGGAAATAAAGAATAATAAGAAACGAAATGAAAAATTGGGCGCAGGGGAGGGCAATTAAACTGTCAGACGTTAAAATGTTAAATAAGTAAAACGAAAAGTACAAGCGCAAGAAAATAAACAACTAGATAAACACGTGTGGACGGCCAGAGGCGGGGGGGCTCAGAAAGCAGAAGAAAGGGGTGAAGGAGAATGGAGCACAAAGAAAGGAACAGAAAACAAAAAGAACACACAAAGGCATCAGTGTGCATCTCTTTTCGTCCCAGGTTCTCATCGCTATGACTGTAGACAAAAAGCGACGACAGTGATAGCATGTGAGGTATCCATCTATCGATCGATCATGAGCGATTCAATCGATTTTTTGAGGTGTTCAAAAGCTCTGTAGTATTGTTCACATTGTTCTCCATATCAGAATCTATAATTCCCCATTTTGTGTCATCATTTGGTGGTGCTGTACGGAAAAACAATTCGGAGTTCTTACCGACGATCGGATCCCCGCAGTGACCATTGATGATTAATCCGTTGCCAAGATCACCACCTTCGATATCATCTTCGACAGTGATGCACAGCTTACTACTCTTATTATTATTAATATTATTATTGTTGGTGTTCGTATTCAAGCCAACATGGCTGACTGGATACAGCCGACGAACAGGGAATTCCATAAGAAGAATGAAACCGGCAGACAGGAGGATGACACCACAGACATACAATGACCAAACATAGGAACCAGAGAAATCAGCGATTACACCCATAAGGAATTGTCCTGGAGAGATGACTAATCCCAGAATGACCATTGTGATGGCGAGCGAACGTGCCAACTGGCCAGAACCAACCCAATCTGTCAGTACAACAACCATTTGTGTCATAGCTGTACCACTACATATCCTGTGGTTAGTGAAGCAAAGGTAGTACAGCAGTTTAATTGTCACCGAATCATCATTCTGTGGACTGTTTGCATGATATTTTCCCGACAAGAGATGTAGCTGTGAGAATGCGAAAGCATTCAACCCTTCAACTAACCAAGTAACACCCAACAATAATCCTCGTCGGCCAATACAAATTGTTCTATCGGTTAGCCATCCCACACCAAGACGTGTAATGAGATCTCCGACACCAGACAGTGCAATAGCCCGATTGATTGTTGTAGAACTTAGCACTAATTCCGTTCCAAACACAGGCGCGATGAACGATACGCTCACATCGCCAACATCCCCAAACGCTTTAGCCACTATATATACAATCAATAATGCACGTGTTAGCCGTTTTCCATTACGAGTTGTTAACGATAGTACAGAAGAAGTAGAGGCTCTTGACAATGAGGATGTCGATAAAACATCGACTGACAAACCAATATTCTTCCCTGAATGAATAACATCTCTTTGATCATCTAACTTTGAGAAAAACTCATCCACCGGGCTATTCAGTGTTGAGTCCTTGCCACCAACACCATCGTCTTTACCATCTTGTGAATTATTCAACGAATCCATAACAGATAACAGCTGTTTGCCTTCTTTCGATTTCGCCTTTTTATGTGAATTATTATTTTTACTTGTTTTACTATTATTATTATTACTACTACTGACTTCCGCCGGTAGGGGGGGCATCTGGATCAATGATATACCGTGGCATTAATGCGGCAGTCACAAGTAAATGTAAACAGATAGCTGCCATAACAACTGCGCCACCTCTAGCTCCATATGTTACATTCAAATGGGTAATCAGTGTGGGGAACACCATTTGACCAACACTAACACCAGCCACACTAATCCCATTCGCCAGGCCCAAATATCGTTTAAAACAGCAACCGACAACAGAGAATACAGTAAAGTATATACATGACAGTGATGCACCTACTCCAAAACCGACAGCAACTACCCATATTGCAAGATTCGGTGAACAGGCAGCAATTAGCAAACTGATACACGAACCAAAAGCACCCACAGCCACAACAGCTCGACTTCCGTACCGTTTAGAAAGATGATAATTAACCAGAGATAAACAATACATCAAGGTATAGATTAAACCACCGGCAAGAAATAAGTAGGCGGATCCACTCTCAAATACTTCTTCAAAGGCTTCCATAACTAGACTGTAGGATTTCCCCAGGCCACCCAAAAGCACGTTGGCAACGAAACCACCAACGACTGTACACCATGCCATTCCACGATCCACATATACAGTTGACATTTTTCTTTTAAATTTTGTTCTGATAAGATAACTCAAGGAGAAAAAGTTTCTTCCTATTTACATCAGATACTTAGAAAGTCATGCCCAACGTCAAATTGAAAAATTTCCTTCTGTACTTGACCTTGGGCTTCGTTACTCCGCTGACTTTAAATTCTCTCTCTATGTCACCAACCAAGTTTCTAAAGCCAGAAGATTACTTGGATTTATATTTCATAACTTTCAAACACAAGAATCTAAAATGTTACATTATAAAACACACATACGGCCCCTCGAGTACTGTCCATTTATCCTAGACAGCACCTCTGTTAAGGACAAACTAAAGATTGAAAGTGTTCAAAGGAGATTTACAAGTAGAATCCTAGGAACAAGTCTGAAAGTTCCCTACAACTATCGTTGCACAACTCTTAAGATCGAACCCCTTTAGTTCAGGCGCCACCGACTTAACCTCATTCTCCTATTTAAAATCCTCAAAGGAATAGTATACTTCCCCAATAATAACCTTAACTTTACTTCGACGTATGAACTACGCAGCAATGGGTCTTCTCTAAGTCATATTCTTTGTCGAACGAAATCACGTTCCAACTTCTTTACAGTCAAATATAGGCAAACGTGGAACTTCTTGCCAAGTGAAATCAAAAATAGCTCCACAATACAACGATTCACCTATCTAGTAAATAAATATTTCTCTGAAAACGGTCTCGAAACAGTTTGCCACATACTGAAAATTCGTGATATTGTTTCTTTCCCCTTTGAATTACGTACCTAAACAGCTTTGTTCACCCAAAGCATTAACAGAAACGGTCAGTATTATCGGACACATTTAAAATAATCAACGTTGCACTAATGCTGTTCTCAGTTCCTTCTTTTTTAGTTGATTCAATTATTTGTCTAGCAAGCATCATCACAAAATATGCACAATCCTTTCATACAAACCTGGAGTAGAATACACAGCCTGACATACCATGAAAGCTGCACTGAATTTATATGAACTACCCTCACACCTTATGTCATACCTTTTCAGTCATTCAACTCCATTTAATCCCAGTTGCTGACTGTCATATTAATCAAATATTATTGTGAATATCCCTGGCAATACTGTATTTTGGGCAGTTCAGTGTGGTAGAAGTTCTACCTCAAGGTTGAGTTGTAAACAACCTGGATGTGGCTGGTACTAAAATCTCCTCTGGTGACTAGCTAATGTTGTGAATAAATACCATCTACGTCTACGCAAATTCCAACCCTATGCAGTATCGTCTAAAAAATCAGCTTAAGAACACTGTGAGTCTTAAATATTAGCGGATTTTATTTTACGGTTCTGTTATTATAATCCTTTGTAGTCGTATTCTTCTGAACCATCTATTATAGCTAACTACTGCCTCTTTTTATGCATATATAAACATAGCTGTGTACCTTTATGTATTTTTCTCTTCTCGTGCTATTTCATATTGCCCCTTCGTTTCATATGTTTAAAACCAAAATCTAGAAGGTAGACTGCAAATCTCTGATTTCCTTACTTTCTTATTGTACATATATATTTCTAAAATGCTGTTAGGGATGATCTAAGTCGCGGCAATTCGAAGGATTTGTTACTTTTTCGCGTGTTATTTCTTAGTTCTTTTTTACTCTATAGGCGGCTTTTCAATAGGTCTCTCGAGGATAGTACTAAATATTTAGTCCTATTTTTTCATTAAAGATAACTTTTCCGGCTGTAATTGTCCATTATAGCTAGTGTCTACTTAAGTGCTTCTGTTATCGCATCTTTGCATTTATAGTATTTGTTAAGCGTGTCTTCATACTATATTCCAGTATTTTTATCCACATAAACTGCTAATTGCGTACCGAACTAAACAATCTAAATCTCCAACACCCTAAAAAGGACCTTACAGACACTTTGCTCATTCTCTTATATTTAAGAAGTTTAACTCTTTTCTAAATGCCTATGGTTGAAACTAAGCGTCAAACTCCACTGTCTGCTTCAAATCCCAGTAAAAAACACAAACCGAATAGAATGAATAGGCCTGCAGGAAGTGTGAAGACTACATCCAGTGATTTAACAAATAAACACATGTCTGCTGCAGTAGATACGTTAAGTCCGGACGTTGAATTCCCCTTACCTGCTTGCGTATTAAACAACATCATGGATGGTATACATAGTGATACTACATGCAATGATCCAGGCCTCGCAGACACCTGCAAAACGTCTTGCGAAATGAATTACACGGCAAACATTTTGACTCCTAGCATTAATCCACTTTCTTGTTCTACACCTTGTTGTGAAGATAAAATCGCAGAATTATTTTCCATTATTAGGGGGCTTGAAGTTAAGATATCAAAACTGGCAGTACATAGTGAAACCGACAGTAATGGTACTTCACCTAGTAAGTTACCACAAACCGCAAACCTGATAAACTACGTTGCAACTGAAGTATATCAACGTGTAGTGCGCGAGAAGAACATAATCGTGTATAATATACCGGATAATGCACAGGTAAACAAGGTCAAAAGCACTATTCTGAATGCGTGCTCTATGAATAACGTCTCGTGCAGCTGCCATCGACTTAGAAAGTCTCATAAAAATAAATCTTGCCCACTTGTGTTGAAATTTGACTCGTCCTCTAATGCTGACATCTTTTACAGTAGGCAAACACTACTGAAAAATACACGTTACCATACGATTAAATTAGCTCGTGACAAGACACCGATCCAAAGAATGACTTATTCTAAAACTGCAAATCCCAGCTCCTCTACAACACCCCTGGGCACCCACACTTCTGTTGAGGCAGAGCAAAAGGGTGTGGATCTTTCTATACAAAGCACACCGTATTCGGAAACGAACTTGCCTGAAAATATAAGGTCAAAAAATAGTTCAGTGTATAGCCGAACACTAAGAAAGAAATCGACCGTAGATTTAGATTCCTCTGATAACAATCCCTGTACCCCAGTGACAAACTGCAGTACATCACACCCAGTATTCACCAATTCAAGTAGTCTTAATTCCAGGAAGTTGAAGAATGCAGCTACCAGTTCGTCTACAAAGACAACGCAGAATAAGAGACTAGTGTCACACACTAATTCACATGCTGACAGCACGATACCACACCTCTCTCCAGAAACAAATATCCACAAAACCAACAGGTACAAAAACCGCAAAACAGAACCCGAACCTCGTAGCTACCTGTTCAAAAAAGTAAACCCTCGCACCAATACAAACCAAAACATTGATACACTTAACTATAGGAAGTCGAATAGTGGTGGCGTAATTCGCAACAATTCGAATAAGTTGAGCTTGCTTGGTAGGCCACCTCCACCTATTTACATGCCTACACCCAACAGGGCTGACTACCCACCGATCAACAGTTTTGCTGAAACGACATTACCATTTTTTATACAGGTTCACAACATGACCTCGAACATACTACAAATGCTCACCACTCTCCACAGGTTTCGCCCCCCAATATAGATATAACGGCTGATACAGCAATGTCTAATTACTGCCTGGAGCTCACCCTACATGACTCTGGTAATTCCCTTCTTCTCCTTCAACAACCCTCTGTCTCCTTTTCTTCTGACAGCAAATCTTCTTTACGCTCAAACTTACATGAAAACGAAAATTTAATTCACCCCCTCTGCACTTCTAGATTTCCTAGGGCATCTACAGGCATAGACATTTCATTGTCGTCTGAGGACACTATGATTGAATCTCACCACCAGCTACTTCAAGACATAGCTAAAATCCTAAGATATGACTCGGCTAATCCTAACATAGTTCTTATCAATGCCAGGTCAGCTGTAAACAAGATGGCATACATCCTATCCCTGCTACTGATTAGCCAACCTACAGCACTATTGATCACTGAAGCTTGGTGCACAAGTGAAATAAATGATGATTTCTTTCACTGTGAAGGCTACTCATTTTTCAGGAAGAACAGATCAGTTGGGCGGGGTGGAGGATGCATTATCTATGTTAAATCTGAGTGCAGAGCTGTGCACTACGATGACCCTAACCTTAATATATGCGATACATTATGGGTGACACTCTACATAAATAAACAGCAAACTCTGTTATTAGGTTGCATCTATCGCCCACCCAACCATGACAGTGAACTGCTAAGTGAAATAACTGCAGCCTTTCGTTACACTTCGAAATTAAACTTTACTTATAAAGTGATCGGAGGGGATTTTAACATGCCTGAAGTTTCATGGGAGCCCATCAGTGCTCCTCCCCGCTACAGCAAATTCTTAGATGCTGTTGAGTTATGTGGGTGGACACAAAGTATTCTAAGGCCCACCCGAAACCACAATATACTGGACTTGGTTTTCTTGAAAGACATTGCCTTATCCACCATAGACATCAGCCACCCATTTCCTGGTAGTGACCACAACACAATAATCTGCGCCCTCGATACCAAGCTTCACTCATCAAAATGCTTTACCCTGCGCAAGACATTCATGTGCTTCGGAAAAGCTAGGTGGGATGTATTTCACTCCTTCATTAGAAGCTTAGACTGGGACCTTTTCTTTTCTAGTAGCAACCTAGACACTATCCTAATAGCCTTTTACCAGAATGTAACTATATGCTTTGATAAACTTGTTCCTAAATGTAAAGAGAGCCTAAGACAAAACATAAAGAATTTCATTCCTATAAAAGTAAAGGCTAAGCTGCGAAAGCTGCACCGACATTACTACAAAGAAAATGACTTCTCGTGTCTTGTAAATATACAGAACATTTATCTCAGATTGAAAGAAAATAACGACAACGTTCTACTCAGACAAGAAAGTGCAGCCCTTAAAGATAGCTCTAAATACACTGCAATCTGTAAGCTTTATCGCAAAAGGCTAAACTCTCGTAAAACAGATATACAATTCATCTTAGAAAATGGTGAGACTGCTACTGACCCTAAAATAATTTGTGAGCTTCTAAACTCCTACTTCTCACGGTCATATGCCCATGATGACAACACGTCGCCACAACCTCTATTCCATGTACGTTCACAAAAAACTTTAGAAACTATCAGCTTTTCTTTGGATAATATTAAGAAAGCAATCACGTCCCTTAAAAGTTCAAACAACCCTGGTCCTGATATGATTCCCTCAACTTTTTTAAAATACGGTGGTGAAGACATCCCTATTCTCTTTCTTAAATTGTTCTCTATCTCTCTATCAACTGGAACATATCCAGATGCATGGAAAACCACGCACATTACCCCTAGGTATAAGTCAGGCTCCCGTTCAAGTGTCATGAGTTACAGACCCATTAACCTAACTTCTGTTATTTCAAGGGTTCTGGAAAAGATCGTGAAAAGTGCCATTTTTGACTTCCTCTCTCAAGAGAAACTTATCACTCCTTATCAACATGGTTTCATGAAGTCACGTTCTTGCACTACATGCCATTTACAATTTTTTGATCACATCTCACAACTGAAAGATTCCAGTATGATCACAGTTATTGTATACTTAGATCTTAATAAAGCTTTTGACACAGTAAGCCACCGACTGTTAATATCAAAAGTCCAGTCTTATGGGATCCAAGGTTCTTTGTTAAGCTGGCTCAGTTCATTCCTAGGCAATCGGATGCAAATGGTCAGGTTAGGTTCCCACACATCCAACCCCGTTCAGATAACAAGTGGAGTCATACAAGGTAGTGTTCTAGGTCCACTGTTATTCCTGTTATATTTCAATGATATTTGCGACGTTATTAGACATGGCAGACCTTTCCTATTTGCTGATGACATCAAAATAGTATACCACTCACTCAGAAATGAAGTGTCATGTGTATTTGATAGGATTCAGGATGATATTGATAGGGTTCAATTGTGGTGTAACACGTGGAAAATGAAGTTTAACGTTGAAAAATGTGGTGTGCTATGCTCCAAAGGCATTTCATCCGAACTTTCCATCTCCCTACACAACAATCATATTCCTCGTCTGCCGCTTACAACAGACTTGGGTCTAAAATACACTCCAGAATTTAGCCTAACGGAATACGTTAAATTACAAGTATCAAAGGTTAAAAGGCTTTTTGGGCTTTTATTCCGAAACTTTAAAGCGTGTGAATCCAAAATTATGCTGTACAAGTTATGCATAAGGCCCTTACTTGAATTTTGTCCTCCTGTCATGGACAGTGTTTCCGTAAAAGACAGGTGCAAATTGGAAAGCCTACAAAGGGCGTTTACCAAACGTCTAGTAGCTGAAAATCTTTGCATTTCCTACTACGACAGATGTAACATACTTGACTTGGAACCCTTATGGGTCAGACGACTGAAGTTTAACCTAAAAATTACATTTAGGATCGCTAAAGGGCTTATATTTTTCCCCCACAATGAATTTACTTTTAGTTCACCTAAGAAATATAACCTTAGAAATAAATCTTCATCTTTTGAAGTGCCCCGCTGTCATACAAAGTACAGATCAAATTCTTTCACTGTCAGATACCGCTGCATTTGGAACCGTCTTCCAACTGAAATTAGAAACAGTCCTACCCCAAAAACCTTCTCATCTCTGCTGAACAAATATTTTATCAACACCGGGTTAGAAGGCGTATGTGACAGACTAAAAATCAGAGATCTAATACGGCACTCCTCTGACCCTCACTGTTAGCTCCCGAAATCTGTGATCTCTATGTTTGACTCTACTTTCACTATGATTGTTTTCACAACCCCAGTCACCTATTCTCAATCAGCCTTAAATTTTAATTATTTCTTCATTCAAATATTTAAAAAAATTTTCTTTTTGCACATATCACTGATAACATGGTATTATGAGTATTTCAGCATGCTAAGAGTTCAGTCTCAAGTTCCAGATGCAAATCAACTGAAGACGACTGGTATTAAAATGTCTCTGGAGACTGCCTAATGCTGCTTGTTAGCACTGTCTGCCTATACGCAAATTAAGGCCCGAATGTTGGTAGTCTAAATAATCAACTATACGGTGAGTCCTAAATAGTAATGAATCCTATCTTACTGTTCTATAACTACAATCTTGTGTAGTCAAATCTTTCGGAACAAAATATTATAAATTACTACTACTTATAAGTTTAATGCTGCATGATTATGCACTGTTTTCCGAAATTACATTTGTTTATATCTAAAATGTCGACTCTGATAGTCTATTTTCCTTATACTTTTATTATTGTTCCTCTCCAAAATGCTGTAACAGATGAAACATACATGACGGTCTTCTGAAAGTAGTCACTCATACCATGACTTCGAATGAGTTGACAAATGAATATTTTTTTTTAAAAAAAGAGAAAAGTTTGTGGCATATTATAACAGAAATTAAAAGATATATATAAAAAAATGAAGCATTTTGCCAGGGCCTTGCACAAAAAAGGTGGGAGGGTGGTGATTGCTAGTCAGCGGATATGATGGTGGGGACATATGAGAACCACCCTTATCTGTGGGACAGCACTCTATTGCTAAGGCTCCTGAGTTCGAATGGCTTCTGCAGAATAAGAGAATAAATAAAATTTAAAAAAAGACAACAGAAGTTGAAAATTTGCCTAAAGCTGAAGTTTAAATAACAAATTCCTCGAATGCAAGTACATGGTATGAGTCCCCTACTTCAGAAGGACACCTAAATGTATACTTCAGAAAAACAGTAGTTATTATTAAGCCCTCGCTTTTCTTCTACATAGTTCACGCACTTTGACTTTTGTGTTTAACTCCTATTCAACCTATATAAGTAGGTAAAATTATCATCTTTTTTCACTTAAACTTTTATTTTCTTTTCGCAAGAAAGACTGGAATTCCATCACTAGAAAATCTCAGGGGGAAATAGTATTTTTTAAATGAGGAAAAAACAAAAAAATGATGAACCCATGTTTTTTACATGTTTTGAATTATTAACACCTATTATACACTTCTGCACCTCTCTGTCGGTTTCCTTGTGTCTTCTTCTCTTTTCAAAGGTACTGCCTTAAACGAAGGTACTGAAACAGTGCCGCTATCCTCGGAATATTGCTAGCCCACCTGGTGAATAACGGAACCACCTCTATCATGAAATCTGCCGACAAGTTCAAAGTTGGTCTCATATACAACTGGAAATGTCACAATTATCGTGTACTTACCGGTGAATTTGAAGTTTTATGGACTTTCAAACACTCTATGAATCTTTTACTTACAATTACTGTTCATTCCGCATCTCTTATATTTCACGCCAGCACCTGTACAAAAATGCTACTTACCTTCCACAATTAACGTAATCGTTTATAATTCCTGCGTGAAATTGACATACCGTATTTTTTTCAATTACAGTTTTGATTTGATGCTATTTCTCATGAATTATTCAGTTGAAAGCATATCTCGAAAATTACCTATTGCCTTATTTGTACATTTCTTTTTAAATATTTCTCTCAAATTTACCAGTATTCAATCTATTTCTAGATTAACAAATCATATATATTCTATAAGTTCTAATTAGTGTACATTTGTTCATGCCTGTAAAAATGGCTGGTTTCTGTTCCAGAAATAAAAATTATTATTATTATTACAAAATGACTGACTGAAAGTAATCGTTCATACCATGAGTTTCGTTGAGTTAGTTGGAGAAGGCAAAAACTGTCTATATGACACTAAGCAATAAAAAATTCTTTTTCTAAAAACAAAAGGAGTATTTCGCCAGGGCCTAGCAGATTAAAAGGTGGGAGGGTGGTGACCGCTATTCAGCGGATATGATGGTGGGGACATAAGAGAACCACCCTTATCTGTGGGAATGCGCTCTATTGCTAAGGCTCCTGAGTGTCAATGACTTCAAAAAATAATAATAATAAAATAAAAGCTGCCTGTATGACAAAGCTTGTGTATAAACTCTTCGAAAACAAGCTCATGGTACGATTTCTCTACTTCAGGAGGACATCTAACTGTATAAACCAGAATAACAGCATAAATAAGTATCATCATTCTTTTTGTTTTTCTTTCCTTCTACATATTTTATGCAATTTGGCGTTTGGACTTAACTCCTCCAATTTCTATTCCCACTACCCTATATAGGTTTAAAAATCATTATTCGTTTTGCCCTTGTTTTTAAAAATTTGTCATTCTATATTTTTTGTTGTTGTTTACTACCACAAACTTGAACTAACTGTTAGTATGTAACACTATAAAACTCAATGACTCTAAATTATTAGTAACAAAATAGGAGAATAAACCCTGCGTTTATCGCATATTGTTTGCTTAAATTATTATTATTTGTTGGCTGCCTCTGCACCTCTCTTTCTGTTTTCTTCTTCCTTCTCTTCTCGAAGGTATTGCATTGATGCACGGCAAATGAACAGTAATGCTGCTTTCTACGTTTTTATTACTTGAGCGTTATTCAGAATATTGTTGACACACAACGAACAACGGAAGAAATTCCATTCTCAGTGCTGTTTATCATCGCAGTAATTAAATCCCCCCTCAGGCGACGGTAACTGAGTGTGAATAGGCCTAATTTCTTCAGCCTTTCGTCATATGGTTTATTTCGGAGACCAACCACCCATTTTGTTGCCCGTCGTTGGACTCTTTCCAAGAGGTTGGCGTCTCTTTTAAGCAGTGGGTGTGCAATGATATTATGCACTTCAAGATGCGGTCTGACGTATGTTTTATACAACCTTAGAAAGAGCTCAGGAGTGAGTGCACCTAATTGTCTATGTGTAAAGTGTATGACCGCATATGCCCTCGCTACATCCCCCGTGTAATTTACGCTTGTGTCCATTTTCTCCGTTAGAACTAGACCTAAGTCACGTTCCGACGTTGAGCAGGACAAGCTTTCATTGCACAGGGTGTAACTTGCATTCTGCAGTCTACAGGTGCGTAACTTCACTACTTTGCACTTTTTCAGGTTGAAAGTCATGCCACTGGCTAATGCCCACTCTTCCAGAAGCCTTAGATCTGCCTGCAGTCTATCTGAGTCCTCCGGACACTTTATCGCCCTCCATATCTTCAAATCAGCGTATAGAAGAGTCGGGCAGCTTGGACGGCATGGTAAATCATTGATAAAAATCAAGAACATCAGTGGTCCCAGGATAGAACCCTGCGACACTCCTGATGACGAGCTGTGCCAAGATGATCGAACTCGATTGACCTTGGTGCAAAATTGCCTTTCAGTTAGGTAGTCCTTCAACCATGACAGAAGCGGTTTACCTAGACCTACCTGGCTTATTTTGTGTAGAAGAAGGTCATGGTGAACAGTGTCAAATGCCTTCTCAAAGTCTAGAAAGATCACATGGACTGGAACATTCATATCCCAGCATGATGTCCAGTCGTCCCAAGCTGATAATAAGTTAGTGACGCAGGATCTTTCTTTCCTGAAACCGTGTTGGGCTTCATGGAGTATTTTAGACCTATCCAGATATTCCCTGATGTGATCATCAATAATACTTTCCAGTACTTTCGATACCACTGGGAGTAGAGCTACTGGTCTATAACTGGTGGGATTTTGCCTATCCCCACCCTTGAAGATCGGAGAAAGGATACTTCTTTTCCATTCCCTTGGCAGCTTCCTCGATTCCATGGAGTGTTGGAACAAGTCGCATAAAGGCCTGCAGAGAGCTTCGGCGCACTGTTTCAGAACAGGTGGCCTGATGTCATCACAACCTGGGGACTTCCCAGGTATGAGTCGCTGCAGCTTTCTCAGTACTATTGCAGGGTTTATTTGGGAGGTGGCTATTTGGCCTTCCTCCTGTGAAATAGTCATGCCACCATTTTGGTTCGTAACGGTAATACCCACATTGCTGTTTAGCTGTTTGGCGAAGGCTAAACTGAATGTTTCAGCCATCTCCAGACTAGTGAGATATTGACCGTTTTGGCCTACTAAGGCGCAAGCCCCTTGGTTGGTTGGTTTCCTTTCCGACATGAATCGGTACAAATTCTTCGGGTTTGCCAGGAGTTTTTTAGCAAGGTTAGCCTGGAATGACCTTCTGTCCCTCCTGACTCTTGCATTGCACCGGTTCCTGAGTTCCAGGTATGCCTCATGGTCGTTCTGGCTTCTGGATACGCGCCACGTAAACCAAGCCTTCCGCTTTGCTTGCAGAATACGCTGCGTGCCTCTCTTTAACCATGATGATTTTCTTTTGGGCTGTGCTGTGACTAAAGGGACGGTATCCGAGATCGCTGTATGAATAATCTTTTTCACCGCTTCCCAGTGTTCATCTACAGACAGCTCATCCCATGCTAAGGGCCAGTCTGCATCGGACAAGAGCCTCCGCATTTCAGCATAGTCAGCCTTGCTATAACACAGACATGGTTGCGTAGCGTCCCACTGCAAATGCTCACGGAGAACGAGGTCGAAACCTATGACTGCATGGTCACTACCTCCCATTAAGGCAACGTTTCGTAATTCCCGCATGAATTTAACTGACTATAAGTATACTGCAAACTATAAATTAGACTTGAACCAATATATTGTTTTCTATTCTAACAAAGTTTCTAGAGGTTATTTTTTTCATTTTTCCAATTTTTGATGTCAAACGGTGTTCCATTTCAAATTGCATTTGTCAAATATGATCATGCCTGTACAAACGGTATGTTAATCATGTAAATGCTTAATTTATGTGAAATATATATCTAAAGTTTCCGCTATTGTTGGCATTGCACACGGTCTCAGCTCTGTTATACTGTTCAATTGTCTGAAATCAACACAAAATGTGTATCTCCCGTTGCTTTTCTTCACCAATAGCACTGAAGAACTATATGGACTATTGGCTTCTTCAATAATGTCATCCCTCAACATCTTTTCAGCCTGTCTTGCAACCTCTCTTTCTAAATGACACAGGACTCTTCGAGTAACAAATGGTCTCCCTTTCCCGCTTGCTACTAGAATTTTGTGCCTCACAGTAACCATGCGGATCTCCTTCTCCAGTGAGAAGATGGCCGTATTTGCTAAGTAACTTTACTACACTAAAAACTTTCGACGCCGCAATCCCTGCTACCTCGCTATTCTCGTGCATGCTTAAACACCCTTTTCTTTATGTTAATCACTGCATACACTTATCGCGAAAAGTCTGCCCCAAGGATTGTCTGGCGCAATACAGGTACGACCAGCAATGGGAACGTCACTCTATCCTCTCCAATACTAACCCTGCAGTCTGACATTCCCGCGATCGTTAACACATGACCCTTACTGTGTGCGCTGTTAACGAACACGGTCTTTTACTCTCACATAGGCTCCTATCCATTGGTGAGACTGTGTCAATTAAACGCACCAACTTGCGGCCATTTACACATACCTTCGAATATATCGCCCCCTTCTCCATCGCCCCTATTACCTCAAGTCTGGGAACACAGGAAGAAGACACAGTATAGTTTTTAAAACCTCTTCTTTGTCGTCTCTACAGGCGGCGGTTTTTCCAGGGTCCCAGCTTGCCACATGCAAAACACCGGTATCTCCGCACGCTCAGTCTCAGCGTGGCCACTTCACGTTGCAACTCTTCGATTTGTTTCTTACACTGCATGGATTTTGGTGGCTCTATCGCGGCAACCGTCTTGCTTAATAGTTTTCTGGTCACCTTCGCAATCTCCCCAATTTCTGGTGGCTGAACGGCGTTAACCAGATGTAGCGGTTTAGATATATGACCTGGAACACTCTTCATAAACTGGGACGCATACACTTGTGCCTCAAAATCTTCGTCCAGTGTTGGTAGAGCGCGACACAGTAGGCTTGTCAAACTCAGCGCCAATACGAGAGGATCACCGTCAACTCCCAGCCTCGTGTTGCGAAACTGCTGCATTGCCGACTCTCTGTCCACTGGGCTGTCAAACTCCTGCTTCAAGCGTTCAACTACTGACTTTCAAGTTGCTTGCCCCTCTGTTTGCCTCACACTACCATATGCTGCCTTCGTCCAACCTCTCAGTAGCGTTCCAAGTAAAAGCGTCTTCGCTGATGGCTCTTGCACTCCATTCATCTCTGCAATAGCTTCGAAATCCCACAAGAAGATCCATATCTCCTTCTTCAAAAGTTGTAGGCCACAGAACTTTCATTTCATGACAGGCAGCGACACCAAATGTGACAACAGAAGGACAAGGGCCAGGCAGCAGATAGTTGATTTAGGAAATCAACAGATATTTATAAATTTTCATTGTACATTATAATAGTTTACTGTTAGCAAACAAACACAGTCTTCTGATTGGTTGTTTCTCGCTGAACGTTAGTCTTTCATCTCTCTATGGCTGTTTCTTGAAGTTGAGATTATCTATCTGCGAATTGTATCCACCTACGCAAAGTCTGCTGTGATTGGTTGTTGAGTAAGTCTTTGTTCTTATTTTTCTCACGACCAACATTGGCGACGTAAACATTGACGTAAATTACTGTCTACCAATTTTGGCTAGCAGACAGCTCCCACCACAGCAGTTGTATTTAGCCTGAAACATTGCCACAAATCGCAAACTTGAGAAGCTGAGTTGCAAATGAAGCACATGAGCGTATAGCTCGTGAGAAGAAGACAACTGTTTATAATATCTCGGGTGATGCAGAGATGAACAAGGTTAAAAGCACCTTTCTGGATGCATGCTGGGTGATGATAAACGTTATCGTGATATATTATCGTGCACTGTATGGGTTATCGTGTTCCCGCCTATAGAGGCGTTATAAGCGTTTATTTTTGTGAAAGTAGATTATATATGACTGGTTTCAGGCTTCTATAGCTTCGTATTAATGGATAAAACTGATATCCCAGAGGATGTATTACTTCAAAGAACTCGCCGTATATAAGAAATTTAGCGTAGAAAGACTATTATTTGAGTTTTAGAGCCGTAATGGTTTGTTATTTGCTAGTGTTTTAATGATATTAAGGTTGAAAATTAACTGTAGGCAATGGTTGTTTTCATAGCAGTTATTCTATGATAACTAGGCATTTGAAGGAGAACTAGCCCACAGACACAAGTTAAATATACGTTTTGAGGATGCCAAACATTTTTTTATCATCACCCGTGATGATTGAAATATTCCATAACACATCGAAGAGAGCATGCGATGAATGAGACAATCTGCTGAATTTCCTGGTGATTATATCCATTTTGATGAAGTTCCTAGTTAAAATCGCTCAGGTGAAGATGTGATAATAGTTTAATTTACATTGTCACATGGAATTTTGGGAGACCGTAATTGCTGAGTGCATTATATTGCATCAGGTTATCTTGATATCATCGTGCAATTGGGCGAAAAGAATAGTATAGATGGTCCTTCTAAAATGTCAGACTGCTTCAAATTAGAATCAGCTTTCTGTAGGATGGTAGCCAGCAGCTGTGTCCTATAACTACTAAACGTGTTACTCAAGTTATATCAGTCTTAATAATTTTTCATTTTCAGATCACTTTTAATAACCCAACTACTGACAAACTCCCTGAGTCTAAGTGGATAAGCATCCACACGAACGAAAATAAAATTCTTGTGGGATGTATATACAGACCCCCTAATAGCCCTGAAATGACTGATATAGCTATTGGAGAAATACTAGAGCATGCAGCTACGCTGGACTTTGACTACAAAGTAGTGTGTGGCGATTTCAACTTACCTGGAGTAAACTGGGATACCTGTACAGGACCTAGAATCCATGATGAGCTACTACAAGCTATAGACGTAGGCGGATGGAAGCAGTGCGTACGCCTCCCTACAAGAAATGAAAACACTCTTGACTTAATCCTTTGTCATGAAATTGAGCCCATCTCGATACAGGTAGGAAATAAACTTGATAACAGTGATCACAACATATTGTACTGCACGCTACCCCTCCGACTAACAACTAAACACACACCTAAAAATTCCCCGGTGCACTATCAGTATAGGGAATATAAGAATGCCGATTGGGAATTCCTATCAGATCTTCTGACTTGGAAGAATACTTCATTAACAATAACTTAGAAGTATCACTCGATATTTTCTACAAAACAATTGGCTCAGCAAGAGACATAATCGCGCCCCTAAAATCTGCTCTAAAGACACCAACCCCATTTATAGACCGCAAAACGCGACTAAAACTAAAGAAATTGAAAAGGAAATACCATGTATTTAAGGAATTTAGTCCGTTAAACCAAATACATGAAACTCTTAAACGGCTTGAAGAGAAACACAAAATGATGTCACAACTTGAAGAAAATAAAGCGCTTGTGGGTAACTCCAAAACTCAGGAACTTTGTAGGATGTTGCAGAGACGTCTAAAAAAGCAGTAAAGACAATACCGTAAGCAGCTTGGAGCATAAGAGTATAATATACAATGATCCCCAGGTTATAAGTGAACTCCTCAATGAGTGGTTTTGCAATGACGCCAGAGTGCACCCGACCCCAAATTTCCAAATGACCTGCAAAAGCAACCACAAATTAGGCGGAATAGACTTTAATATACAAAATATAGACTCAGCGATTAAGACTTTGAAGTCTAATGGTAGTACTGGAACAGATGACAAACCATCTGTCATGTACAAAAATGGTAGCACGGAAATGATAGTCTTGTTACTTAGAATATTTACTCTCTCGTTGGAAGCTGGAACTTACCCTGAAGTGTGGAAAACCACATACATATTACCTAAGCACAAAGCAGGGGCCAAAACCAGTGCATGCAACTATAGACCTATCAAAATAACACCGGTAATATCACGAATAATGGAGAAAGTGGTTAAAGACCAAGTGTCAGACAACTTACTAGAACATGAACTTATCAATCCATCACAACACGGATTTCTCAAAAAGAGATCATGTGTGACCTGTCACATAGACTTTTTCAACGATGTTACACGAAGTAGGGACAACAGAAAACTAGTAATTGTACTATATTTCGATATAACAAAAGCCTTCGACAGAGTTCCCCATAATCTGCTAGTCAGCAGGTTATGCTCACTAGGGATATGTGATCCTCTCCTGAGCTGGATAAAATCATTTCTCTGTGGCCGAAGTCAGACAACGAAAGTTGGCTCGATAATCTCAAGGCCTAAACCAGTAAGTAGTGGTGTAATCCAGGGAAGTGTATTAGGCCCACTCTTATTCATAATATATATAAACAGTATCTGTGAATGCTTTAGTGTAGGTAAACCAATACTTTATGCAGACGACTTAAAAGTGACGTATAAATGCAAGAACACAGATCTTGGAATAACAGTAAACGCCATACAGCAAGAATTAGAAAAAATGGATAGATGGTGTGACACCTGGCAACTCCAATTTAATGTCGAAAAATGTGGCTGGCTCTGCATAGGTTGCAACAATTTAGAACTTGACCTGACAATTCAAGGCCATGCACTTCAACGACTGGAATCTGTAGTGGACCTAGGGCTGAAATATTCACATAACTTATCGTTTTCTGAACATATCTCCAAACAAGTGTCAAAGTCACGCAGACTTATCGGCTTTCTACTCAGGAACTTCTACAGAAATGAGTCTAGAATTCTGTTGTACAAGGTTTGTGTGCGTCCTTTATTTGATTACTGTTCATTCATGTATAGTAGCATACGCATAGAGGACAAATTGAAAGTCGAGGGAGTGCAGAGGTACTTCACGTTAAAATTACTCGGAACCGAAAATTGTGCGAACTACTCCACTAGATGTGATACCCTAGGACTAGAAACACTATGGCTAAGACGCCTGAGACTAAAATTAACGCTTTACTATAGGCTTCTAAACCACTTAGTTTTTACCTCTACTAATGGCACTCGACCTTCAGATGACAATGGCTACAAACTAAGACACACTAAGGGTACAGTAGCTATCGAACAATGTAAAACAGCCAACAGGCAAAAGTTTTACTTGATTAGGTACGCACAGATACGGAATAAACTACCAATGGAAATGCGTCAAGCAGGTACATTGGCCTCCTTCGAAAAGGTGCTTAATGACAAACTACAAGAGTTTGCAAACGATAGTAGTTCTAGTTCCTATCTGAGAGCCTCCGAAATTATAGGCCCATTTAATGTATAAGCTTAAATACTACACCTGTTGTTTTTTGCCTATATTTATAATTCTAGATAAAACATTAACGGTCAAGATACGTATCCTCAAACAGACAGGAAGTCTCGTTTGTAAAACTACTACCCAACACAATAAGTGGAATAAAATGGACATAAACCAACAACATGAAAAAGGTATAACTCACCACAACATCACATGGACAGATGTACGCTCGTTGGGCACCATATATCCCTCACCAACTGCAACCCACCTTTCCTTAGATAATGTGATGAACTTATATCCATAATGTTGCTGAGCAGTTAATATTCTCAACTCCTGTCGGAATAGCTGAAATTCATAAACCTTCCTCACGCTAAGAAAATACCCGTAAGCAGTAGAAATCCATTAATTAATGCGTCCGAAGCTTATGTACTTACTCCCAACAATGACATTGAAGATCAAATGAGATAAACACATCACTGATTTCAAAATAACACATCAATGAACTATAATTCGAGGACTCTGCACACAACAAAGTTATGTACGAATATTTACTTCAAGCTTTATTTTTTTCCCAGGCACTTATAATCCATCCACCAAAGACCTGGTTTTTTTGTTAATGCGAAGACAATACTCCTGTATTTCCTGTTGTGTTGCACTCACTGACAATCTAGCAGATTTTTCCAACTTTGCACAGAAATGATTGTATATAAGTGAAAAGGCTGTTTTATACTACTGGGATTAACATTTATCAAGTGTATGTATAATCTCCAGCGAACATGTAAAGCATCTCGCGGTACGTTCGAATTTGGTGACACTTTTGCACGTGTTTTCGCTGATATTCATTTTTCAGTTCTGCTATATTATCACAAATAATAATGGGCAAAAACTCTAACAAGCGTATTTTTAGGAACTCTAGTGATCTAGAAAATAGCTTAAGCTTATCTAGTAACGTATTATCACCCCTAAAATCAGCTATAATTAGTAGTTCACCCAATACAAATACCTCCAACATAATGCTAACCCCTGTAATACAGGTGGAAGATATCCTGTCAGCAAAGGCAGAGATTACTAACTTAGTCTCTATCATAAACGACATGCGGCTACAAATAAATGACCTCAGGACGAAACTAAATCTACTTGACCCGGTACCAGAAACAATCTTCCATCTTAAAAAAGAACTGGGAGATCTCACTTTCCTAAAACTGTTTAAATTGAAGACTAAGCCAACCGATACTGAAATGGAACATGCTAAGGAGCTAGAGAACGCTATGGACTATCTCTCGAGCGAAGTTGTTGAGAGACTTGCTTCTAAAGAGAACGCCATAGTGTACAACATACCTGACAATAAGCCCATAAAGTCGGTTCAGCACTCCTTGTTAAGGGCTGCAAACCTGTTAAGTACACCCTGTCAGTGTATCAGACTAAATAAAAAAGAGTTAAACCGCACATGTCCCATACTTTTCAGGTTTGACAGCTGTATAATAGCGTCGGTGGCACAGTGGTTGGGACTATCGCCCACCATGCACATGGTCCGGGGTTCGATCCCCTGCCAGCGCACACCCGATATCTATGGTCGGCCTGAATTTGGGCTACCGATATCCATGCTGAAAATTCCACACTTGTACTGAAAATACGGTGTGGAATCAAGCTGTAAATCAAAATAATAAATAAATAATAAAATCTGGGGATACTTTGGCCTCCACCACGAAATTCAAAAATGTTAAGATAGTCTCGGACAAAACCCCCAACCAACGACAAGTAGCTAAAAATACCTTAGATACGAAGACGATTATACCACAAATCATGAATAGCATCAGTGCCGAAGTATCGAAGGACACAGAAGCACAAAGTGACACTTGCATTGTACTAGGTGAACAAGCGACACGCGAAGGTGAAGGGAAACCCAAAAAAGGCAGTAACACTGGAATGAGTCTCAAAGTTCTTGAGAACACTCCTAGGAAAGCTACCGACCCCGCACATGAGGTAGACATAGATGCTTCTGTGACAGATAACCTACAAATATCGGCAGATAACACTGCACCCAGGGTCAAGCAAGGTAATCTCCCTGTAAAAGCTGAAAAGAAGTCCCCTAAAACCAGGGTCTCTCCACAGGCGTCCACATATCTCCCTTGTGACAAGCCCAACAAGCAGCATGTAAGCCTAAAAAAGAGCTATGCACGCATTACGGCAGGTCCCATAAAGGAGACGGAACACGAGGGTGGAAGTGCTCTTCGTCGAACTAAGGGTGGTAGACAAACTGTGGATGACAGACTATACGAGGTCAAAACTAACAGCAAAAATAGCTCTATCCACACAAAATCACACTCTAGCAGACAGGCAAGAGGAGCCGAGCTGATTAAACAACAGGGTCAGACCCACGATTTCCGTAATAGCCAAGGTTGTAATATGCCTATGGGCTCATATAACCTGAGAACGGGACCCAGAATAAATAATCAAAACACATGGGCTACTAGACGGGACACCACTAGGTACCATATGGATGGAAATGAATACTCGAACCCTCGTAGTAGCTACGTAAAGCCCCATCAGCATAACGGGTATAGATTGAATCAAGGTCCTTCTATGTACATGCACGAAATGAGTCCACAAATGTACAACTGCGAAAGACTTGTCACGCACTACCCTCAAAACAACCTAGAAACCGGTTATTTCGGCCCTGTAAATAACAATCTGAATAGTGAAACAGATTATCTAATGTCAAGGAATGATTCCAGATACCCACGTAATGAGGCCAGAAACCAATATATGCAACAGGATTATTTTCGGTTGCAGCAAACAATAGCCCCTCTTGCAGCACAATTTGTTCAGGGAATAGTAGACACACTGACAATGTCTCATCTGAGAATCCCTCCGAACATAACATAGGCAACCAGGAGTTAGGGATAGTAACAAGAAAACCCACTAATTACCCTCCCAACAAAACTGGTCTTCTAAAAATTATGCTCTTAAATGCTCGATCTCTCCTTAACAAAATAACTTCCCTTCGCAGCTTGGTATACATGGAACGACCAACGCTGATCCTGGTAACCTAAACTTGGCTAACTAATGATATACCTGACACAAAGCTGATAATTGATAACTATGACATCCACAGGAATGATAGAGTGGACAAAAGAGGAGGCGGGTGCCTAATATATGCTTCTAAATCTACTGACCCCAATACCTTTACAAATCTAACTATCGACAAACTCCCAGAATCTAAGTGGATAAGCATCCACACAAATGAAAATAAAATTCTAGTGGGATGTATATACAGAGCCCCCAGCAGCCCTAAAACGACTGATACGGTTATCGCAGAAATACTAGAGCATGTAACTACCCTGGAATTCGACTACAAAATAATTTGTGGCGATTTTAACCTCCGCGGAGTGAACTGGGATACCTGCACTGGACCTAGAATCTATGACGAGCTCCTAGAAGCTATAGACGTAGGAGGATGGAAGCAGTGTGTACGCCTCCCAACACGACATAACAATATTCTCGACTTAGTCCTCTGCCACAAAATAGAGCCGATCTCGATAGAGTTGGGGGATAAACTCGACAACAGTGATCACAACATACTGTACTGCACCCTACCTCTTCAACTAATAACTAAACACACACCTAAAAATTCCCCGGTTCACTATCAATATAGGGACTATAGAAATGCCGACTGGGAATTCCTACCAACGCTCTGACTGGGATGAATACTTTACCAATGATAACTTAGAAGTAACACTTGATACCTTCTACAAGACGGTCAGTTCGGTAAGGGATACAATCGCACCCCTAAAGTCTGCCTTAAGGACACCAACTCTTTTCATAGACCGCAAAACGCGATTAAAACTAAGGAAATTGAAAAGGAAATTTTATTTATATAAAGAATTTAGTGCATTACACCAGATACATGAAACATTTAAAAATCTTGAGCAGAGACATAAAATGAAGGCACAACTCGAGGAAAATAAAGCCCTAGGGGGCACCTCTAAAACTCAGGAACTCTGCAAGATCCTGCAAAAACGACTAAACAAGGGTAAAGAAAATAATGTTGGCCACTTGGAGCATGAAGGTATAATTTATGATGATCCCCAGATTATTTGTGAACTCCTAAACCAATGGTTCTCCAATAACACCAAAGCGCATCCGTCTCCAATCCTCGATATAACCTGCAAAAATAACTACGAGTTAGGTGAAATCAACTTTAATATGCAAAATATAGCATCAGCGGTAAAGACACTAAAAGCTAACGGTAGTTGTGGGATAGATGATATACCATCTATCATTTATAAAAACGGTGGCTCGGATGTGATACTACTATTACTTAGAATATTCACCCTCTCACTAGTGACTGGGACCTACCCTGAAACTTGGAAAAACACGTATATACTACCTAAGCATAAAGGAGGGGCCAAAACTAGTGCATGTAATTATAGGCCTATCAATATAACACCTGTCATATCAAGGATCATGGAGAAAGTAATCAAAGACCAAATGTCAGACTACTTTCTAAAACACAAACTCATCAACCAGTCACAACACGGGTTCCTTAAGAAAAGATCTTGCGTCACTTGCCATATAGACTTTTTCAACGAAGTCACCTATAGAAGAGATAGGAGAGAACTAGTAATTATCCTCTATTTCGATATCAGGAAAGCCTTCGACAGAGTCCCACATAGCCTGTTAGTCAGCAGGCTATGCTCACTAGGGATACGCAACCCCCTCCACAACTGGATAAAATCATTTCTCAGTGACAGGAATCAGACAACAAAAATTGGCTCCATGACCTCCAGGCCTAGGCCGATTAGCAGTGGTGTCATCCAGGGGAGTGTATTGGGACCCCTTCTTTTCATTATATACATAAACAGTATATGTGAGTGCTTTAGTATAGGCAAGCCAATACTGTATGCAGATGACTTAAAGGTGACATATACCTGCACAAGCACAGATATCGGTACAACTATGAGCTCCATACATGAAGAATTAACAAAAATGGATATATGGTGTGACACCTGGAGACTTGAGTTTAATGTCGAAAAGTGTGGCTGGCTCTGCATAGGCTGTCCCAACCTAGAACTCGACCTAGCAAATCAGGGCCACAAAATCCCTAGACTCAAATCTGTGCTAGACCTAGGACTGACATATTCACACAATCTATCATTTTCTGAACATATCTCGAAACAAGTATCGAAATCACGCAGGCTTATTGGTTTCCTACTCAGGAACTTCTACAGAAGTGAATCCAGAATACTACTGTACAAGGTTTGTGTGCGCCCACTCCTAGACTATTGTTCATTCATATTTAGTAGTATACGCATAGAAGACAAACTAAAAGTAGAAGGAGTACAGAGGTACTTCACGCTGAAAGTACTCGGAACCGAAAACGGCACAAACTACTCTACCAGATGTGAAATTCTAGGACTAGAAACATTATGGTTAAGACGACTGCGACTAAATCTGGTACTCTTATATAAACTACTTAACCACATAGTGTATACCCCTACTAATTGTACTCGGTTTTCAGAAGACACTGGATATAACCTCAGACACACTCAAGGTACGGTGGTTATAGAACAATGCAAACCAGCCACCAGGCAAAAATTTTTCATGATTAGGTATGCCCAAATATGGAACAAACTACCTGAGGAAATGCGACTAGCAAGCTCACTGGTGTCCTTTGAAAAAGCTCTTAATAACACACTAAGTGGGTTTGTAAGTGATACCAGTGCTAATTCCCATGTAAGAGCTTCAGAAATTATAGGCCCATTTAATGTATGAACTTAGAGACTACACCTGTTGTTTCTTTTGCCTTTATCTATAATTTCAGACAAACAAGCAGCAGTCATGAAAATAACACTCATACAAATAAGAGTCGATCGAATAATGTCTACCTGATACAAAGCCTGAACCATAATCAACATACGAATGAAATATGAGAAAACAAGGTCGAGACTTACCACAACATCACATGGAAGGATATAAGTTACTTGGACATTATTTATAATCCACCAACTGGTCTCCTTTCCAAAAGGAATGCGGTGATATTTTATCCACAGTTATGAGCAAATACATAAATCCACAGTTCCCGTTGTATACACTCAGTAGAGATTGCAGCCAACAAAGTAATGCATTTGAAGCATATGCACACTTCCCATAATCACGGCGACACCGCGGAATATATCAAAATCGCAGAGTAATCAAACCCAACACGCGATGTAATTAAGTAAATCCGAAAGGCAAACAAGTTGTAGTGCATATTTGAATATTCGTCCATATGTCGATCATGATGACAAATCCAAATCACTACCTATACAGCGTCAATAAATCTGGATATCTATGAAATGACGAAAATATGCTGATAGCTGCATCTCAGATCCCAATGACTCATTCGATGGCGAAATTCTGCTCCTGCATGCCTCTTTCGACATTTTTGTATGGATTGGTTCGCAGTTACTCAGGTTCCAGACCGAACAGAATAAAAAATTCACCAGTTGCTGAATTATAATTACTTCTCTGCATGTTTAACTGGATACTAACTGCTGTGGTGAGCCTTTTGCAGTTTATATTGCTTAAAACATCGTTTACGGTAAACTGAGTAACGTTTTATAAGCCATTTTTATACTTTTGTGACTAGCCCACTATATCGGAAAAGCGATATAGGCAGATTTTTATTGGCTGTTGGCTAGCTGGCTTCTTATTGGTCTAAAATATAAGTAAAAATGGCAGTCTCTTTATTTTGACACGGAAATTTACAGTCAGTTTAAAGTCAGTCTTAACTTACCATAATATAACGGCGTGTTAATTTTTTTGGTGTGAGTGTAGTGTGATAGTCACATGATATTTGGATGCATTAGTGGTGTTGAAAGTACACTGAGATGTATGAGAATGTCTAGTAAGTGAATATAAGTTAACAATAATTTTGATGCATTTATTTTAAGTCCAAAATAGGATGTATGCATTTTTTGTTACTATGGGAATAGAATTCAACAAAAATTGCTAAACGTATCAAAAGCGGCAATTCGAAGGATTTGTTACTTTTTCGCGTGTTATTTCTTAGTTCTTTTTTACTCTATAGGCGGCTTTTCAATAGGTCTCTCGAGGATAGTACTGAATATTTAGTCCTATTTTTTCATTAAAGATAACTTTTCCGGCTGTAATTGCCCATTATAGCTAGTGTCTACTTAAGTGCTTCTGTTATCGCATCTTTGCATTTATAGTATTTGTTAAGCGTGTCTTCATACTATATTCCAGTATTTTTATCCACATAAACTGCTAATTGCGTACCGAACTAAACAATCTAAATCTCCAACACCCTAAAAAGGACCTTACAGACACTTTGCTCATTCTCTTATATTTAAGAATTTTAACTCTTTTCTAAATGCCAATGGTTGAAACTAAGCGTCAAACTCCACTGTCTGCTTCAAATCCCAGTAAAAAACACAAACCGAATAGAATGAATAGGCCTGCAGGAAGTGTGAAGACTACATCCAGTGATTTAACAAATAAACACATGTCTGCTGCAGTAGATACGTTAAGTCCGGACGTTGAATTCCCCTTACCTGCTTGCGTATTAAACAACATCATGGATGGTATACATAGTGATACTACAAGCAATGATCCAGGCCTCGCAGACACCTGCAAAACGTCTTGCGAAATGAATTACACGGCAAACATTTTGACTCCTAGCATTAATCCAGTTTCTTGTCCTACACCTTGTTGTGAAGATAAAATCGCAGAATTATTTTCCATTATTAGGGGGCTTGAAGTTAAGATATCAAAACTGGCAGTACCTAGTGAAACCGACAGTAATGGTACTTCACCTAGTAAGTTACCACAAACTGCAAACCTGATAAACTACGTTGCAACTGAAGTATATCAACGTGTAGTGCGCGAGAAGAACATAATCGTGTATAATATACCGGATAATGCACAGATTAACAAGGTCAAAAGCACTATTCTGAATGCGTGCTCTATGAATAACGTCTCGTGCAGCTGCCATCGACTTAGAAAGTCTCATAAAAATAAATCTTGCCCACTTGTGTTGAAATTTGACTCGTCCTCTAATGCTGACATCTTTTACAGTAGGCAAACACTACTGAAAAATACACGTTACCATACGATTAAATTAGCTCGTGACAAGACACCGATCCAAAGAATGACTTATTCTAAAACTGTAAATCCCAGCTCCTCTACAACACCCCTGGGCACCCACACTTCTTTTGAGGCAGAGCAAAAGGGTGTGGATCTTTCTATACAAAGCACACCGTATTCGGAAACGAACTTGCCTGAATATATAAGGTCAAAAAATAGTTCAGTGTATAGCCGAACACTAAGAAAGAAATCGACCGTAGATTTAGATTCCTCTGATAACAATCCCTGTACCCCAGTGACAAACTGCAGTACATCACACCCAGTATTCACCAATTCAAGTAGTCTTAATTCCAGGAAGTTGAAGAATGCAGCTACCAGTTCATCTACAAAGACAACGCAGAATAAGAGACTAGTGTCACACACTAATTCACATGCTGACAGCTCGATACCACACCTCTCTCCAGAAACAAATATCCACAAAACCAATAGGTACAAAAACCGCAAAACAGAACCCGAACCTCGTAGCTACCTGTTCAAAAAAGTAAACCCTCGCACCAATACAAACCAAAACATTGATACACTTAACTATAGGAAGTCGAATAGTGGTGACGTAATTCGCAACAATTCGAATAAGTTGAGCTTGCTTGATAGGCCACCTCCACCTATTTACATGCCTACACCCAACAGGGCTGACTATCCAGCGATCAGCAGTTTTGCTGAAACGACATTACCATTTTTTATACAGGTTCACAACATGACCTCGAACATACTACAAATGCTCACCACTCTCCACAGGTTTCGCCCCCCAATATAGATATAACGGCTGATACAGCAATGTCTAATTACTGCCTGGAGCTCACCTTACATGACTCTGGTAATTCCCTTCTTCTCCTTCAGCAACCCTCTGTCTCCTTTTCTTCTGACAGCAAATCTTCTTTACGCCCAAACTTACATGAAAACGAAAATTTAATTCACCCCCTCTGCACTTCTAGCTCTCCTAGGGCATCTACAGGCATAGACATTTCATTGTCGTCTGAGGACACTATGATTGAATCTCACCACCAGCTACTTCAAGACATAGCTAAAATCCTAAGATATGACTCGGCTAATCCTAACATAGTTCTTATCAATGCCAGGTCAGCTGTAAACAAGATGGCATACATCCAATCCCTGCTACTGATTAGCCAACCTACAGCACTATTGATCACTGAAGCTTGGTGCACAAGTGAAATAAATGATGATTTCTTTCACTGTGAAGGCTACTCATTTTTCAGGAAGAACAGATCAGTTGGGCGGGGTGGAGGATGCATTATCTATGTTAAATCTGACTGCAGAGCTGTGCACTACGATGACCCTAACCTTAATATATGCGATACATTATGGGTGACACTCTACATAAATAAACAGCAAACTCTGTTATTAGGTTGCATTTATCGCCCACCCAACCATGACAGTGAACTGCTAAGTGAAATAACTGCAGCCTTTCATTACACTTCGAAATTAAACTTTACTTATAAAGTGATTGGAGGGGATTTTAACATGCCTGAAGTTTCATGGGAGCCCATCAGTGCTCCTCCCCGCTACAGCAAATTCTTAGATGCTGTTGAGTTATGTGGGTGGACACAAAGTATTCTAAGGCCCACCCGAAACCACAATATACTGGACTTGGTTTTCTTGAAAGACATTGCCTTATCCACCATAGACATCAGCCACCCATTTCCTGGTAGTGACCACAACACAATAATCTGCGCCCTCGATACCAAGCTTCACTCATCAAAATGCTTTACCCTGCGCAAGACATTCATGTGCTTCGGAAAAGCTAGGTGGGATGTATTTCACTCCTTCATTAGAAGCTTAGACTGGGACCTTTTCTTTTCTAGTAGCAACCTAGACACTATCCTAATAGCCTTTTACCAGAATGTAACTATATGCTTTGATAAACTTGTTCCTAAATGTAAAGAGAGCCCAAGACAAAACATAAAGAATTTCATTCCTATAAAAGTAAAGGCTAAGCTGCGAAAGCTGCACCGACATTACTACAAAGAAAATGACTTCTCGTGTCTTGTAAATATACAGAACATTTATCTCAGATTGAAAGAAAATAACGACAACGTTCTACTCAGACAAGAAAGTGCAGCCCTTAAAGATAGCTCTAAATACACTGCAATCTGTAAGCTTTATCGCAAAAGGCTAAACTCTCGTAAAACAGATATACAATTCATCTTAGAAAATGGTGAGACTGCTACTGACCCTAAAATAATTTGTGAGCTTCTAAACTCCTACTTCTCACGGTCATATGCCCATGATGACAACACGTCGCCACAACCTCTATTCCATGTACGTTCACAAAAAACTTTAGAAACTATCAGCTTTTCTTTGGATAATATTAAGAAAGCAATCACGTCCCTTAAAAGTTCAAACAACCCTGGTCCTGATATGATTCCCTCAACTTTTTTAAAATATGGTGGTGAAGACATCCCTATTCTCTTTCTTAAATTGTTCTCTATCTCTCTATCAACTGGAACATATCCAGATGCATGGAAAACCACGCACATTACCCCTAGGTATAAGTCAGGCTCCCGTTCAAGTGTCATGAGTTACAGACCCATTAACCTAACTTCTGTTATTTCAAGGGTTCTGGAAAAGATCGTGAAAAGTGCCATTTTTGACTTCCTCTCTCAAGAGAAACTTATCACTCCTTATCAACATGGTTTCATGAAGTCACGTTCTTGCACTACATGCCATTTACAATTTTTTGATCACATCTCACAACTGAAAGATTCCAGTATGATCACAGTTATTGTATACTTAGATCTTAGTAAAGCTTTTGACACAGTAAGCCACCGACTGTTAATATCAAAAGTCCAGTCTTATGGGATCCAAGGTTCTTTGTTAAGCTGGCTCAGTTCATTCCTAAGCAATCGGATGCAAATGGTCAGGTTAGGTTCCCACACATCCAACCCCGTTCAGATAACAAGTGGAGTCATACAAGGTAGTGTTCTAGGTCCACTGTTATTCCTGTTATATTTCAATGATATTTGCGACGTTATTAGACATGGCAGACCTTTCCTATTTGCTGATGACATCAAAATAGTATACCACTCACTCAGAAATGAAGTGTCATGTGTATTTGATAGGATTCAGGATGATATTGATAGGGTTCAATTGTGGTGTAACACGTGGAAAATGAAGTTTAACGTTGAAAAATGTGGTGTGCTATGCTCCAAAGGCATTTCATCCGAACTTTCCATCTCCCTACACAACAATCATATTCCTCGTCTGCCGCTTACAACAGACTTGGGTCTAAAATACACTCCAGAATTTAGCCTAACGGAATACGTTAAATTACAAGTATCAAAGGTTAAAAGGCTTTTTGGGTTTTTATTCCGAAACTTTAAAGCGTGTGAATCCAAAATTATGCTGTACAAGTTATGCATAAGGCCCTTACTTGAATTTTGTCCTCCTGTCATGGACAGTGTTTCCGTAAAAGACAGGTGCAAATTGGAAAGCCTACAAAGGGCGTTTACCAAACGTCTAGTAGGTGAAAATCTTTGCATTTCCTACTACGACAGATGTAACATATTTGACTTGGAACCCTTATGGGTCAGACGACTGAAGTTTAACCTAAAAATTACATTTAGGATCGCTAAAGGGCTTATATATTTCCCCCACAATGAATTTACTTTTAGTTCACCTAAGAAATATAACCTTAGAAATAAATCTTCATCTTTTGAAGTGCCCCGCTGTCATACAAAGTACAGATCAAATTCTTTCACTGTCAGATACCGCTGCATTTGGAACCGTCTTCCAACTGAAATTAGAAACAGTCCTACCCCAAAAACCTTCTCATCTCTGCTGAACAAATATTTTATCAACACCGGGTTAGAAGGCGTATGTGACAGACTAAAAATCAGAGATCTAATACGGCACTCCTCTGACCCTCACTGTTAGCTCCCGAAATCTGTGATCTCTATGTTTGACTCTACTTTCACTATGATTGTTTTCACAACCCCAGTCACCTATTCTCAATCAGCCTTAAATTTTAATTATTTCTTCATTCAAATATTAAAAAAAAATTTTCTTTTTGCACATATCACTGATAACATGGTATTATGAGTATTTCAGCATGCTAAGAGTTCAGTCTCAAGTTCCAGATGCAAATCAACTGAAGACGACTGGTATTAAAATGTCTCTGGAGACTGCCTAATGCTACTTGTTAGCACTGTCTGCCTATACGCAAATTAAGGCCCGAATGTTGGTAGTCTAAATAATCAACTATACGGTGAGTCCTAAATAGTAATGAATCCTATCTTACTGTTCTATAACTATAATCTTGTTTAGTCAAATCTTTCGGAACAAAATATTATAAATTACTACTACTTATATGTTTAATGCTGCATGATTATGTACTGTTTTCCGAAATTACATTTGTTTATATCTAAAATGTCGACTCTGATAGTCTATTTTCCTTATACTTTTATTATTGTTCCTCTCCAAAATGCTGTAACAGATGAAACATACATGACGGTCTTCTGAAAGTAGTCACTCATACCATGACTTCGAATGAGTTGACAAATGAAAATTTTTTTTTTAAAAAAAAGAGAAAAGTTTGTGGCATATTATAACAGAAATTAAAAGATATATATAAAAAAATGAAGCATTTTGCCAGGGCCTTGCACAAAAAAGGTGGGAGGGTGGTGATTGCTAGTCAGCGGATATGATGGTGGGGACATATGAGAACCACCCTTATCTGTGGGACAGCACTCTATTGCTAAGGCTCCTGAGTTCGAATGGCTTCTGCAGAATAAGAGAATAAATAAAATTTAAAAAAAAGACAACAGAAGTTGAAAATTTGCCTAAAGCTGAAGTTTAAATAACAAACTCCTCGAATGCAAGTACATGGTATGAGTCCCCTACTTCAGAAGGACACCTAAATGTATACTTCAGAAAAACAGTAGTTATTATTAAGCCCTCGCTTTTCTTCTACATAGTTCACGCACTTTGACTTTTGTGTTTAACTCCTATTCAACCTATATAAGTAGGTAAAATTATCATCTTTTTTCACTTAAACTTTTATTTTCTTTTCGCAAGAAAGACTAGAATTCCATCACTAGAAAATCTCAGGGGGAAATAGTATTTTTTAAATGAAGAAAAAACAAAAAAATGATGAACCCATGTTTTTTTACATATGTTTTGAATTATTAACACCTATTATATACTTCTGCACCTCTCTGTCGGTTTCCTTGTGTCTTCTTCTCTTTTCAAAGGTACTGCCTTAAACGAAGGTACTGAAACAGTGCCGCTATCCTCGGAATATTGCTAGCCCACCTGGTGAATAATGGAACCACCTCTATCATGAAATCTGCCGACAAGTTCAAAGTTGGTCTCATATACAACTGGAAATGTCACAATTATGGTGTACTTACCGGTGAATTTGAAGTTTTATGGACTTTCAAACATTCTATGAATCATTTACTTACAATTACTGTTCATTCCGCATCTCTTATATTTCACGTCAGCACCTGTACAAAAATGCTACTTACCTTCCACAATTAACGTAATCGTTTATAATTCCCGCGTGAAATTGACATACCGTATTTTTTTTTCAATTACAGTTTTGATTTGATGCTATTTCTCATGAATTATTCAGTTGAAAGCATATCTCGAAAATTACCTATTGCCTTATTTGTACATTTCTTTTTAAATATTTCTCTCAAATTTACCAGTATTCAATCTATTTCTAGATTAACAAATCATATATATTCTATAAGTTCTAATTAGTGTACATTTGTTCATGCCTGTAAAAATGGCTGGTTTCTGTTCCAGAAATAAAAATTATTATTATTATTATTATTATAATGTGTCTTTAATTTTGGACATGTAGATATATGTATGTATTAAGTGATCTACTTTTTTAAGTTGTTAGTTTAGTGACCTGTGGGAATTGCACATACTGGGTCAACATAAATAAAGTAAATTTCCTATGTCACAAAAGTGGTATATAAGCAATGAAATACATACAACTGTTCATTTACTTGAAATCATTTTGTTGTGCACGTTAGGAATTGTTAGAACCATTAAATGATGTTGCAAATTACTCCTACTGCGTCTACTTCACGGAATGTGTCATCTATATTGTGTGATGTAACAGCTACATTCCAAAGGATAATGCTTTGCTGTATATTTTATACATGGATGCAATTTAAGGAAGCTTTAGATGCATTTATGAAGGTACTAACTAAGTTGTTCATTATTTCTTTGAAAGGAATCCAACACATGGTATCGGGTTGATTCCAGTAAAAAGGATCCATCCGGTCCTATGGAATACGAGCATGTGACGTTTAAATGCACTTTTGGAAGTAAACGTGCTTCCCAAGGTGCTGGCTTTAGGAACAGAGGGTAAGTTTACTGTCTATGTAAATTTTAACAATTTCAAGGTTCAAAAGTACTTCATGTCAATCAGTAATTACAGTACGGCGCAAATCCAACATAGTTCATAGCATATCGCGAGTAACGGCGACTAATACGATTTATTGCCTATACCGTAATCACCCCAGGCTTACAACAATTCTAAACTTATTCTAACCTATTCTTCGATAATGCTTATTAAGAAGAACAAGGTGATGAATTACAGCCGGTCATGCGGATAAAACAATCCCACAGTTCTGGTTCAATCACATTATCAAACAATGGAAAACCAGTTAGGGAGTTCATTTATTAAATAGTGTTACTATACTATCATAGTGTACGTGAATTAGCTCAATGATTGCAGGTTTACCATAATCCTTAACTACCAACATAATAAGTGGGAACTTCTGCCTAAAAACAACCTTACTAGTAGCATCCAGTGACAGAAAACTGACCTACATACTCCAAAACAAGCAAAACGTTCAAAAAACCTTTAAAATTCAATGGAAAACGAATTCACGAAAACATATAACCAGTAGACGCAGGAACCCATCATGACCTTGAAACTGACTATAGCGTCTTTCACCATATCGACCGAATGTAACGCAACACTCAGTTGTTTCGCTCATGTTCAACAAATTCAAACAATAATTGTGCCTAGGATTATGCCATATAAACTGTTTTAACTTATGCAGAGTGTACTTACGGTCAATATTTCATTGTCTTCCCTTATATATATATTTTGTGTTAGTGAAAAATTTTAAACATTTTTACTCCATGAATGCATTATTAAATATGCTTACTAATCGTATGTGTAATTTATCATATCGATGATGCCTGTCAACTGGAGTCATTCAAGTGCATAAAGTGGGAATATATTATTGTAAGACGCATTTTATTGTTATATGAGGGAATTGACTTCAAGCTTCATTTATTTTCCCAAGTATATGTAATCCATCCAACGCATACTTGGGTTTTTTTTGTTAATGCGAAGTCAATAACTCTGTATTTGTTGGTGTGTTCCATTGAATCACCAGTTATCCGATTTTCCCCACAAACTAAAAATAAAATGACAACAACCATGTTATTTAACCGTAAATCATGTAATTTAAATATGTAACTTAAATAATTCTTATCCATTCCTATACAACTTGTGTGTCCTATATTTGAATGACTAAATATGTACCTTATTATATTATCATTACTAACTTTACTTACTATTCGTATGTGTAATTTATCGAATTGATGATGCCTGTAAACTGGCGTCCCTCATGTAAAAAATGAGAGTATACTATTATTATTACATCTTGCTACTGCCTGTAAATTGTGATTGAATTATATGGTTCTATTTCTGTAACAAATTGATGATGCCTATAAACTGGCGTCCCTCATGTACTGTACTATGAGAATAAATTTATTTATTTATTTATATTCTGAGATCCTTAATGAATTACTCGTGACTATGAATGATATGAAAGGTGCACTTATGGCTCATGTTTGTAAAGCAATATTTCTATGTCTCTTTATGTGTTACACAGACAGACAATTTTGCAGACTGTTCCAACTGACTGTAATGTCAGAAAGAACAAACAAACTGTAAATTTAACATACATCGAAACATGTGTAATTTATATAATGACTTATCCATGCCTGTACAGTTGGTATGTTCCTGCACAAACAGGAATAAATATATATATTATTATATTAAGATATTCTGAGATCCTTAATGAATTACTTGTGACTATGAATGATATGGAAGGTGCACTCATGGTTCATGTTTGTAAAGCATTTATTATTAAACAAGTCATCTGTAGGGATTTTGTGATGTTGAGGTTACAATGATTGAGTGTATGTAGTCACTGTATGCTATTGTACTTGAAGGGACAGTTGGTGAAAGTGAAGATAGAATAAAGTCACTATGAATACTGCAAACTGTTGATAAGAAACTGCATCAAAGGAAAAAATTCCGAACAGCTAGAAAATATTACTGCAGTTTCTCAGGATG
Source organism: Trichobilharzia szidati (assembly GCA_944472155.2). Classification (NCBI taxonomy): domain Eukaryota; kingdom Metazoa; phylum Platyhelminthes; class Trematoda; order Strigeidida; family Schistosomatidae; genus Trichobilharzia; species Trichobilharzia szidati. The sequence continues at coordinate 154,739,804 of OX235279.1, read as the reverse complement.
CTGCTCTCCTGCTGAAATACTTTTTAATTATGTGAGGGAATAGCACTTACCCAAATATATGCAGTGTTCAATGTGAAGGGTTTACAGTTCAACTTTAATGATAATCCGTTGTAATTGCTTGTACAATAATTGAACAATCTAAACTTTTGAAAAAGTATTAATTTACGATACTTCAGATTGCAATTTATAACATAACTTATTGCGCCTCTAGAGATGTCATGTATTCCTTGTGAACACCCGTTTATACGACATATTAAATTATTATTTGCCTGGTGCTATACTTTATAAGAGGTACAACGTGTGTGACAATGAAAACCGCAGAAGAATGCTGTCACGTCCAAAGAATGAGAAAGGAGAATGAACCTTTTTCAGCAAAGGTAGGAAAATATAAAGCGCTTAACTTTTACATTACTTATTTCTAACTTCAACGATTTAAAAATTACACTTTATTTGCTTACTTGCAGATGTTCGGTGAAGTCAGTCAACCTGGTCACAGCAATTACGCTTCCCCGAAGTAATTACGAAAAACAATTGTGTAAAGACATTCGCTTATTATTTTTCATTAAATATATTTAACATCCTGCCTACCACACTTTTTTTATTCTATCTCAGTGAAACTAAATTTGTCATTATGGCGAGATGGAGGCCTGACCTATCAATGGGATCTGAGAAAGTAATTGTAGGCATAATTCAACGCAAGGGAAATCTTACTGATATTGCTACAGCTCAACCTATTAAATTATTCGTCTCGTGTAGACTTCATTTTACAATATATGTTAACACCCGTAGTCATATGGATTAACATCACGCTTTAAGTGAAATAATAGTAATACGCTACTTTTGATTACACTTAACTTCATACGAAATCGAACTCAACTGCAGGGCCTAAGTTCTATCCTTATTTTTCAAGTACTGAAGTTAGGTATTTTTGTCATTAGTCCCTACAGATTTATCTATGACTAGCAGACGTAATCGCGTAACTTTAGGCAGATTTTTAGACTTGACTGAAGTACTTATAATTCACCACTTATATCGATGGATAGTGTTCCTACAGAATTGCACTTACGTATAGTAACGAATTTATATCCTAGGAGCACCGGTCTAGCATACTGTACTCCCAACGCGAACACACGAACAGAAAGACAATAATGTTAATAGGAAAAGTATATTTTTATTGTAATACGAAGGTAGTTAATTTACACATTAAGAAAATGGTCCATTTGTGCGATTACTTCTCCCGCGTAGTCTGCGGCAACCACATAGTGAGTGCAGGACAACTGCATTGTTAGCATTAAATGACTTCCTCACTTTTTGAAATTCTCCTAATGAATTCTCAAATTCCTCCCAGCTAAAGAAACGCCTTTCCAGCATTACTTCACCGAAAATTCCACTGACGTCTGCAGTGCTCTCACTCACATACGCCTACCTGCAATAAACAAAAAAGGCTTTGTCAATAAGTATCCATCTGTCTCGCAACTGTTTAAATATAATTCCGCAGAAAAAGCAATATTGAAATACATCACTGAGCAATATCCATCAATAAAATGCTACACGTATAACCTAAAATTGAGAAAAGCCCAAGAACTCACGGGTTCCTTGACATCGCCAGCAAGTGACAGGCCAACAAACCGAGTGTATGCTAAACCAAGCCTGGTACGTGCACAAAATAAATAAAAGAAAACGTTAGAATACTCAAATTTTACATTTATATTCATCAAACATGCTTGCAAACAACGCATGCCGCAACCACACAAACCTGCACACGATATCACCTACCTAGGACAAATTAAATATCAAACTGGCCGCCACTGTTCTAGCCAGTCAAAGCCGAGAAAGTCCTTAAGCGCGGAAGATTTAACACGTGATAACGTATATCATCACCCTGTATGCTCTGTGAACAGTCGCCATCAACTAAGGAAGTCTCAGATAAACAAGTCTCACCCACTTGTTTTGAAATCCGAATTATCATCTAATGCTAACATTTTTGCACCAAGCAAGCACTAGTGAAATAAACGCGTTGTCATGTGATTAAGTTAGCGCGTGACAGAACGTCGATCTAAAGAACGCCTTCTATGACTGGCGTTAAATCCGTAATGCCTAACCGTTCTACACCACCTCTGAGCACCCACACGTTTGTTGAAGCAGAACACAAAGGTCTGGATCTGCCTAAACTAAGCACATTATACATGGAAATAAATTTTCGTGAACATAATAGGATTAAAAATAGTTCAGTGAATAGCGTTACAGTAGGAAGGAAATTGGCTGTAGACCTAGACCTCTGTGCTAACGATTCCCACACCCACTGACACGCCACAGTATGTCACTCCCTCTGCTTATCAACCCAATTAGTCCTGGCCTCGTGAGTTTAAAGAATGCGGATATCGCTTGGTTCACACGGTCAGTGCAGAATAAGCGAGTAGTGCTGTGCTGTAATTCAGAGGTTCACACGATGCTCCCAAACCTCTCATCAGAGACAAATATTCACAAAACTGAGAGGCACAAAAGCTGTATAATAAGACCTGAATTTCTAAAAGGCGTCTGTCTTAAGAGGTGGACTTTGGTACCATCCCAAATGAAAGATTGAGAGACTTCAGTATAGACCATCGAACAGTAGTGACTTTAGGTGCAATAATTCGGACCGGTTTAGCCTGCTTGGTAGGCCGTACCCGCCTTGTTAAATGTCCCCATCTAACGTGGCTGCCCATCGAGGCATCTGGAGCTTCGCTGTATCGGCACTGCCTGCTTTTATTCAGGTTTACAATACAACCACCGACATATCGAAACTGCTGACCATTCTTGAAAGGCATCAATCCTCAACATAAATGGGCCAGTCGATATAGAGATGCTTAATTGTTGCCTGAATGTCCCCTCCATGACAGAGGGAGTTTTCTTCCTCAAAAAATTATTCATTTAATTTAACAAAATCATTGTTTCTCTTTCTTCTGACAATCAACCTTCCCTACATTGAGACTTACTGGAACACGCGAATACTGTCGACCCCTTCTGCATCTCTTGCTTTTCTTGAGCTTCTGTGAACATTGCGTTGTTGTCTGAGAACAATATGACTAAATCTCACCATCAGCCACTTGAGGACATGGCGAAAATCTTAAAACATGACCCAGCTAATCTTAACATAATTCTTAATAATACCAGGTCAGCTGTAAACAAGATGACATACATCCAGTCCCCACATTTTATAAGCCAACCTACAGCACTAATGACTACTGAGGCTTGGCGCACAAGTGAACTAAACGAAAAGAGGTGGTGAGGGATGCATTATCGGTGTTAAGTCTGACGGAAAATCTGTACACCACTATGGCTCCAACGTGAATACATGTGATAAATTGTGGGTGACACTTCATATCACTAAACAACAAACTCCGTTATGAGGTTGCACCTTTCGCCCACCAAACCACCACAGCGGACTGTTGAGTGAAATAACTGAAGCTTTCCACTACACTCCGCAATCAAACTTAGCCCACAAGGTCACTGGAGGTGATTTTAACATGTCTTAAGTCCCATGGGAACCAATCAGTTCTGCTCTCCACTACAGCAAAGTCTTATACGCAATGGATCTATTTAGGTTGACACATAGTGCTCAAAAGACCGTCCAAAATCACAACATACTGGATTTCGTCTTTTCGAAGACATCACACTATCCACCACTCACATCAGTCTTCCACCCCTAGACAGTAACCATAGCACCATAATTTACTCATTAGATGCAAGGCTTCACTCATCAAAAGCCTGTAATCCGCACAAAACATTCATGTGCTTATGAAAAGCTAGCTGGGTTGCATGCACTTAATTCATCCGATGCCTGGACTGCGAGTATTTATTTCCTTAGAACAGGGATTATGTCCTTGTAAGCTGGTTCTTCTAAGTACCTATTAAATATATTGCGTGTGTATAGTACATTTTTATATAGCCTTGGCGAATCCGAGGACCAGGAAACTCGAGAGAAGCAGGCTATTTTGACTCCTAGAAGATGATGTATTGGTCAAATGTAACCCTCCGACCGACGCCCAACTCGTCACTTCCCATTCGGGTTCCACTTGATCTATGACCTGGCGTGTGGCGTCATTCAATGGTATGTTCAGCCTGGTCTATTCTGTCTGTTTCCTTCTGTGATATTTGTTGAATGAGCGATGGATTCTTGATTTGTTCATTGTTGCTTTTCCCTGCTGGTCGGTTATCTGATCTTCAGTATCAGGATAGCGAAGGCAGCCGCTCATAAAACTGCAGTAGCCTGTTAGAAACACTTTTTGTGACGTCATTGTTTGAACCACGCCTGAGCACTGATTTGGCATTGTTCCTAATGCCAAGCTGACTTCAGACTAGTGAGGGTGTGTTTATCTTTTTCGATCCTGCCTTTGCTATCCTCACTTATACCTGTCTGCTTGTAGTTTAATCGATGTTGCCAAAGTGAGTATGTGAAAGAAGTGACTTCTCTCGCTGGTAGGGACTGGTTCTCGTCGTTGTTGTTGGCGGTCGGGTATCTTCATCACCTTTGTCTTCTCTGTGTTTTCTTGTGAACTCCTGTCATCTCTGTCAACGTGTTCTGCCAACATGCTGGTTTCCACTTGCAGCACTTCGAGATTTTGTGTGAAATGATACCTAACAAGTTATTTATCGTATTTTTCAACTGGTAACTGACGCCATTAACAGCAACAACAACAACTGACAACAATCAGCATAAATGGGAGGAACCTGAAAGAAACAACCTCCTTTACCCACCTTGGAAGCATCGTTTCAACTACAGGCGGAACTGACGAGGATATCAAAGCAAGGATCGGAAAAGCAAGACAGGCTTTCACTACTCCCAAGTCTGTGTGGAGGTCAACAACACTCAGCATCAAAAATAAGATCCGGATTTTCAACTCCAATGTGAAGTCAGTGCTACTATACGGATCAGACACTTGGCGCGTCATAGAGAGCATCTCAAACAAACTACAGAACTTCATTAACAGTTGTCTTCGCTCAATACTCAAGATCAGATGGCTAGCCAGAAAAGATCAGCAACAGGGATCTTTGGGAACGAACCAACCAGGAACCGATTGTGAAACAAATAGGCAGGAGGAAATGGAGATGGATTGGACATACTCTGAGGAAACCATCAAGTGACATCACTAGACAAGCCATTGCTCGAGTGGAACCCGAAAGGGAAGCGGTGAGTTGGTCGTCAGTGCAAGGGTGACTTGGAGGAGGTCATGTGAAGAGGAGATGAAAGCATGTGGGCAGACATGAAGCCCGGTGAAAACGTTGGCAGAAGACCGAACGCAATGGAGACGCACGGCTGAAGCCCTATGTTACTGTAGGAATTAAAGGATACAATAATAATAATAACTGACAGACTAATGCAAGTGAAAGATAGTATTGTGTACAACGGCATCTGTACAACTGATTTCGGTTGGTGATGCGGAAATCCAAGATGATATCAGTTAAAAATCCGCAAACCACCAACGGTGCAGATCACTGTGATTTAATGAAGCGCGGTTACTTTTTATTAGTCTATAAGCTTGACTTTCAACCATTGAGGACTGGCTAGTTTGGACCTCCCACTTCACTTACTGACGTTTGGATAGGCTCAGATGGTGTCACTTTCCTTCTGGTACAATAAATCTGTGGCTCATGAAAGAATGCCTGAAATTGCAAGCATTTGTTGAGTAACATTTCATTTTTAATTCCTGACTGACTAACTTTCTGGTCGTTTGAGGAAACCACCTCATTGCCGTTGTATTCCTGTCCGTCAGTGATACGAATTCACCCATAGACCCAACTTATGTTGTGATGATAAGTGCTATCTAAAGGACCTTTCTGCAACTCTAATTAAGACCAGTATATATGGCTGGGCTATTGTGATACGCAAGTGTTGCGACCAGCATCATATAAGGGTAGCAGCTGACGGTCAGTTCACGTAAAGTTTCTTTTGGAACACGTAATGTTTCGTTTCCCTGGAGTTCTTGTCGATGAATCTGGGTGGGTATCTATTTGGGATCAGAACTTCTTTCAGAAGATCTGGTATTGATTCTAGGGTGCCAGGACTACAGACTGGCTGACTCCTTTTAACATACAACTTTGCACAGATATCCAACAGTTTGAATTGCCACACTACCTCCATGCAGAACACGAAGCAAGAGAACATAGTAAGTGAAGAGAGACTCGAAAGAGGGAGAGAGAGATAATAAACAGAATTGTCAGTGAGAAGGAATAGTAATAGTATGGAAGAACAATATAGCTTGTCGTATATGACAAATGACGCAGAGTGATAGCATCTGACCCACCGCTGAGAAAGATTTTCAGCCATATCACCAATTATCCGTCTCCAGCCTGCATTGGTTCTTATTATCCCGAAGACTCCGATCAGATTGCATCCAACGTTTCGACGAATTGCTTGCCACTATCGATTGTTATGGATGGCAGCAACACGTCCAGACACCTACTCGTGGCGACAACATGTTGGACCTTGTATTTTGTCATGACACAATCCCAGTCTCCACCTATGTTGGTAACAGATTTTCCAGTAGTGACCATAGAATGGTCCTCTGCTCTCTGCCTTTCTCACCACTAAATACAGGAAACAAACAGGATCCAGGGAGCTTGATTTGTCGTAGTTACGAACATACAGGCTGGGGATTAGTCCAAGAACTCATTCGACTCTGTCACTGGGATGAATATTTTACCACTGACTCCCTGGAGGCTGTAGTGTCCCTATTTTACAGGAATATTATCCTTTGTCTAGATACTGTTGCTCCTAAGAGGGTAGTGAAATTAAGTAGACACCAAGCTGAATACATTCCGAGGGCATGCCGCAATAAGTTAAGGAAGTTGAAGAAACGGTACTATTCAACTAAGGATATATCACTACTGCACTCAATCCATGAGTCTCTTGAATCTATCAAGCGCCAACGCTCTCAAAAGGACCTCGACGAAGAAATAAGGGCACTTGAAAGCACCTCCAAAGTTTATAACTTAACAACACTTCTTAAAAAACGAATGCAGTCGACGAGGGACATCCCCTATTTACTTCATGATAAAGTTATCTACAATGAGCCTGCCACTATCTGTGAAATATTCAGTGAGTGGTTTGCAAACTTCAGTTTAGAAACGCGTAGTCCTGGTGAAACCGGCCCCCTTATTAGCTCTTTCCTCGGAAGCATAGTGTTCACCGACCAATTAATAGAACAAGCAGTTAAAAGCCTGAAACCTTCCACTAGCACGGGACCAGATGGCCTTGCTTCTATAATTTTCAAAAACAGTGGGTGTGATATACCCCTACTACTTCTTAAATTCTTCTCAATATCTATGGACACTGGTACTTACCCTAATGAGTGGAAAACTAGCTTCATAATTCCACACTATAAATCCGGTGATAAGGCAAACGTCCGCAATTACAGACCCATAAATATAACCCCAGTTGTCTCTCGAATCATGGAGAAAGTTGTCAAAGATCAGTTGTCAGACTATCTACTTAAGGAAGATCTTGTTACAAGGTCTCAACACGGATTTCTCAAAAATAGGTCTTGCGTTACTTGCCACTTCGACTTTTTCAACTGCATCACTAGTAGTCGCGAAGCACGTAAGCTAGTTGTTGTTCTCTACTTCGACATATCTAGGGCATTTGACATGGTATCTCACAGTATTCTCTTTGAGAAGCTGTATTCATGTGGGATTCGCAATCCATTACTGAGCTGGTTAAAATCGTTTCTAAGCAATAGGGTACAAATAACCAAGGTTGGATCTGTATTGTCTCATCCCAGACAGATCACAAGTGGGGTTGTGCAAGGTAGTGTCCTAGGTCCACTTTTATTTACAGTATACATTAACAGCATTTGCAGCTGCCTCACCTCAGGTAAATCATTCCTACATGCTGACGACCTCAAAGTCGTTTACTCCTGCTACGCTCATGAATTAAGCGATATGGTAAATAAAATACATCTTGAACTAAGTGGTCTCGTAACATGGTGTGCTGAATCCTGTCTAAAGTTCAACATTGACAAATGCGGCTGGATTTGTATCGGCAACAGTAACCTTGACCTAAATCTTGAAATAAATGGGCGTAAACTAGCCAAGCTCAACTCAGTCGTAGATCTCGGTATCAGATACTCTAGGAACCTAACGTTCTCTGAACAAACTGATTATGCCAGACGTAAAACACGAAGGCTCCTAGGATGCATAACTCGCAATTTCTTTTGTTGTGAAGCTAGGGTTTTATTATATAAAGTATGTGTCCGACCTATTTTAGAATACTGCCCGTTTATTCTAAGCGGACTCAGACAAAATGACAAGCTTAAGTTAGAAGGAGTGCAACGGCAATTCACCTTAAGAATTCTTGGTTTAGAAAGTGGTCTCCAATACAATGATCGTTGCGACAGACTAAGTTTAGAACCACTCTGGAAAGACGTCTTAAGCTAAACCTGATTTTTTACTACAAGCTAACTAATCTGCTCGTGCACTCCTCCGAGCCAATAATTAAACCTACCGCTGTCATCAGTTACAATCTTAGAAATCATCACAACCTAGTTGCTATAGAGCATTGTCAGACTTACATGCGGTATAATTTCTTCTTAAATAAGTTTTCAGTCATTTGGAATAGACTACCAGCTGATGTGCGCGATGCAAACACACTCGCAGTGTTCATCTCCTCAGTCACCAGACTGCTCAAAGATGACAGTGCACTTCTGAGTCTGAATCCTACACCCACTTTTTCGCCCAACATAGATATTTTAAGTTCACTAAACGTGTAGTTACAACAAACTACAATTATACATTTTTATATCATTGGAAGTACATGATAGACATTTTTACACAGGACAATAATATTAGTTCACACAATATAAAAGTTAGCATAACGGGAATAGTTAGTTAGTGCACCAAAATAACTATAATTACTACACAGAATATAAATGTATATATACATATTAATCACTCCCTAAGTACTCCACTTGCTTTCTTTTGCGTTGTTGTTGTTTGTCTTCTTTTGTGTCTCACCATTTCAGCTTCCATTTGACTTTTTGAATGAGAATGAAGAATGTAGATATTTGCCCATTTACAATGACAAATGATCTGCAAACATTATTGGTCCCATATCTTACAATTCCCTCGTGAATTGCGCATTACCTTCACCAACGACGTAACCTGGATTACAGTTGTGAAATATCTTTATAACAATAAAAAAGTATTGATTTATAATACTTCACGATTGTAACTTACAACATAACTGATCTTCTCTGCAAAAATAGCTTGCATTTCTTGAAAACACCCGTTTATAAGAAAATATAAACTGTCATTATTATTAGTCTACATTGAGTACAATTCACTTGTGATGTTACGATGAAAATGCTCACAAAAGCATACAAGTGTATTACTTATTTTAAATTATTACCAAACTTGGATATAAATCAAGAATAAGACTCGATGCCGTACACACAAAAGTTATATGGAGGAATTACTTCAAGCTTTATTTTTTTCCCAAGTATTTGTAATCCATCCAGAACATACGTGGCTTTTTTTGTTAATGCGAAGACAATATTTCTATATTTCTTGATGTGCTCCATTGAATGACTAGTTATCATATTGTTCCCATAGACAAAATGACTGCAACCACATTATTTAACCATGAACCAAATTTATGTCACTTAAATAATACTTATCCATGCCTGTACAATTGGTGTGTCCTACACAGGTAGGAAAAAATGTATTTTATTAAATTACTATTATTAAATATGTTTACTAATCGTATATGTAATTTATCATATTGATGATGCCTGTAAACTGGCGTCCCTCATGTAAAAAATGAGAATATACTATTATTATTAGTCTACACCTCTTTACGTGGCTGGCTGACCTAAACTAAGTGTTATGAATTGAATTGTCCGTTAAAGCCATTTTTCGTTTGATTGCCACTAGCTTTTTTGAAATCTGACCGTATTTCAGCTGAAATTGCTGATGCAACATCATATGTAATTGCAGTGGTCAGCACGCTGTATGACTATTTTCGTTATATTTATGGCAACTAGGACTCAATGTATTCCAGTCATTTTACCTCATGATACATTTAACAGGATCGATTCGTATAGAGATGCTACTCGCACCTGACTCAGCTGTAGTCCTAACGTCCTGGAATAGGAATATAAATCTTTGTCATCTGTATACTATCTGAATAATAATAAATGACATGAGGAATTGATGTCAGACATAATTTCCGATATGCTTTGGCTGTTAAATCCAGTTCATTTAAATAGAGTAAAATGCATATTTAGAAAATGAAGAGAATGAGGTGGAAATCTTACAATGATCAATTACGAACGAAACAGAAACACCATATATTGTGAAAAGAAGAGTATTAGAGTTTAAGGACAATTCACATATTAGTGGGGATTGTCACGCAGTCATATGAAGCGTCTTTCAAACCAAGTGAAAGACGTTAAAGATCATGAAGATATTAATAAATTTAGTAAGCGAAAGGATGAATGGGAGGGAATGTTATCAAGTTCATGAGGTGATAACAGTCTTTTCTTCAACACTCCATTCAGTTTACACTCTTTTGAGGACCGCAACTTCAGTAATCCGACGTAGTAGCTGTGAAGTGCCCTATCTCTGTGTCAAACTATAAGGTTCTTACATAACAATCCGGTGTTATGTAATAGTAGGCAGTCGAGCTGTGACGCTGTTAAACGAATCTTAGTGTCCAAGTCCACGGACTTACGAGTACGTGTTAAACAGTCCTCGCATAAAATGTCTCCCCCTTCTTCATATATATTTGCCACCGCGTATATACATCAATTCGTTAATACAGCTGGGTTTGACGAGAATCGGAAATCGGCCTGTTTTAGACTGTGCAACTGAATAGGTTGTTTTTATGGAGATAAAAGTACTTAACCGTCTTTTATTCGTCTGACAATTCTTGCCATGATATCAGCACCTTGAAATCTTAATTTAAAGAACTGCGGTTTTCTCTCAGTAGTAGTGTTTGTCCTCTACCTTCCTCCTACGACGTTAACGGTAGACAATCTACCTTGTGGAGCTACGAAAGAAGGGCGCCGTAAGTCTCTACAAGAACTAACGCTGAACCATGATTTTGTGCAGGTGAAGTAGAATATTGAGACACATCATCCTGATAATACTTAAAGACACACTGAGTGGTAAGCTCCGCCGAGAAAAAGATGTCTATTATTATTATTGTTCCCTTGGGTTCCTAGTGGAACATAGGGCTTCAACTGCACGTCTGCACTTGCTTCTGTCTTCTGCTGTACTTTTCACTTGCATCCATGTTAGTCCATACTGTTTCAACTCTGCTTCACACGATCTCCTCCACGTCACCCTTGGAAGTCCCACTCACCGCTTCCCTTTCGGGTTCCACTCGAGGGCCTGACGCGCGATGTCACCCAACGGCCTCCTCAGCGAGTGTCCAATCCATTTCCACTTTTTCCTAAATATTTGTTGGGCGATTGGTTCTTGTTTTGTTTGTTCCCATAGTTTCTTGTTGGTGATTCTTTCCGGCTATCTGATCTTCAGTATAGAACGAAGACCGCTGTTGATAAAGGTCTGCAACCTGTTGGAAATATTCTTGATGACCCGCCAAGTTTCTGATCCGTATAGAAGAACTGACTTGACGTTTGTATTGAAAATCCTAATTTTCTTGTTGATGCTGAGTGACGAAGATTTCCAGATTGGTTACAGGTTGATGAATGTGTTTCTCGCCTTCCCGATTCTCGACTTGACATCCTCGTCCGTTCCACCTGTAGTTGAGACAATGCTCCCTAGATAAGTGAATGAAGTAACCTCTTTGAAATCCCTCCCGTTGATGGTGATTGGCGTTGGATGTTGCTGCTGCTGTTGTTGTTGTTGGTTGGTTATTTTCATAACCTCCGTCTTGTCTCTGTTCACCTGGAGTCCTGTCTTTGCTGCTTCTTCGACCAGTTTGTCGGTTTTCGCTTGTAAGTCTTCGATTTTGTGTGACATCAAACATAAATCATCTGCGAAATCCAGGTCTTCTAGGTTCTTCACGTCGGTCCAGGATATCCCAGTTTTCCCGTTTCCCACCGTCTGACGCATAATCCAGTCCACCACAATTAGGAATATCATTGGTGATAATAAGCACCCTTGTCTAACTCCTGTGTTTATTCCAAACGCTTCGCTGAGTTTTCCGTTGTGGATCACTTGACATGTGCCGTTGTCGTACAGTTGTTGAATAAGGTTGATGAATATTTGGGGTACGCCGTAGTACTCGAGTAGTTTCCAAATTACTTCGCGGTCAACGCTGTCGAAGGCCTTCCCAAAGTCTATAAAGTTGAGGTAGAGGTTTGATTGCCATTCCCTGCTTCGTTCGATGATAATGGATAGAGTTGCGATTTGGTCAGAACATGATTTCCCTTTCCTGAATCCAGCCTGTTCTAGTCGAAGTTCTGTATCAATTGCGTCCTTGACTCTCTCCAGGATGATGCGACTCAGGATTTTACTTGGCGTCGATAGGAGCATGATTCCTCGCCAGATCTTGCAGAGTAATAAGTCGCCCTACTTTGGTAGTTTCACCAGGTAACCTTTCGTCCAGTCGGTAGGCACATTTCCCTCTTTCCAGACCTTTTACAATAATGAAGTGAGCATATCTGCTGTCGTTTCTGCGCCCGCTTTCAGTGCTTCCGGGGGTATTCCATCTGTATTAGTTTGTTTATTAGGTATATCACACAGTGACACAGCATTATTTACTGGATGACGTTTCGAACAAAATGTTTTGTTCATAATCATATCAATTGTGATCACACGACTTTGACACTTGAGTTTTATAGCTTTCTTTGTTTTCTCCAATTTGTCGTAGGGGGAGTAGAATTTTCCATATATCGGGGACAGGGATGAATCATTCCTATTACATGTATTTGCAGTTGATTCGATAAACAAAGCTTCTGTTATCAATCTCTCCCTATACCCTGTGACATTAGATTTTAAAACCGTCATCCTATCCCATCCTATTGTATGGTTGTGTGTGACTGCATGTAGTGCTATAGCTGAACTATTCTCTAGATTTCTTATTTTATTCGGGTCAACCAATCTAGATTTTGCTAAGTTTTATGTTCAGCTAGTCTGACTGCCCCTGTTCTACTAGTTTGACCTATGTATTTGACCTGACAATCATTGCAGGGTATTAGATAAACTAAATTGTTTTGTTTTAAAGGCTCTATAGGATCCTTTAGCCGACAAAGCTCGTTTCTAATTGAGTTTGTGGGTTTGAATGCCGTTTTTATTCCTGCCTTGTTGAGAATTCTGCGTAAAGCTTCTGAGGTTCCTTCCTTGTATGGAATTACTACTGATGATTTAGATTCCCTATTGTTGGTGTCGTCACTAATATTACTATTATTATCACTATTATCATTATCATTATTATTATCACTATCGCTATTATCATTATTTATTTTATTTTTACATTTCCTTACATATTTCCTGACTAATTTATCCGGGTAATTATTAAGTTTCAAGGCTTCTTTTATATGTATCAGTTCTTGTTTTAGATTTTCTTTGGTACTACTTAATTTTTGTGCTCTGTCATTTAAACATTTCACCAATCCTATTTTTACTGACATAGGATGGGATGATTGGAAGTCCAAATATCTGTTTGAGTGTGTGGGTTTCCTGTAAACACTAGTGTTTAACTTCCCATCTTCTTTCCTCTTTACGTTGCAATCTAACATTGGGAGCTCCCCTTCCTGATTTTCCAATTCATAAGTGAATTGAATTGCTTCAACCTTCGAGTTTATATGTTCGAAAAACCTATCTATATCTTGTGTTCTAAGTACAGTGAATGTGTCATCTACGTACCTCCACCATACTTTCGGGGTGGGGGTGAACGTTTCAATCGCTATGCTTTCCCACTTATCCATGAATATATCTGCTACCACTGGGGATATTGGTGATCCCATGGCAACTCCCTCAGTTTGTTTGTATATTTTCCCTTGGAATTTAAATACTGTGGAAGTCAGGCATAGCTGTACTCCCAGCACTATGTCCTCAAGTGGCACTTTTGTCCTAAGTTCGAGGTCTTGGTCAGAAATGAGTTCGTTTCTGACTGCCTCCATAGCCATATTTATTGGTATACGTGTGTATAAACTGACAATGTCAAAACTAACCATTTTTTCTTCATTATCCAATTTTAAATTATCTAGTTTTGTTTTAGTTCATAAGAATTAGTTAGTCTGGATTTCGAGTGGATTTTTAGGGGATTTAATACCATGGCTAAATATTTAGATAATTCATATGTAGGTGAATTTCTAAAATCAACTATAGGCCTAATAGGGTATCCTGACTTATGAACTTTAACAACACCATACATCCTACTGGGATTACTAGTTTTGGGCATTAAATTAAACCACTTAGACTCACCTAGAAACGGCTTCATTCGGCGTATAAGATCCGCTGTGGATTTCTTAACTTTATTCATAACTGTATCTATTGGTTTATCAATTTCCTCATATGGTCCTGTTTGTATGTGAGTACTCACCTTGTCCAAATAGTCTGATTTGTCTTATATTGCAATCATCCCATCCTATGTCAGTAAAAATAGGATTGGTGAAATGTTTAAATGACAGAGCACAAAAATTAAGTAGTACCAAAGAAAATCTAAAACAAGAACTGATACATATAAAAGAAGCCTTGAAACTTAATAATTACCCGGATAAATTAGTCAGGAAATATGTAAGGAAATGTAAAAATAAAATAAATAATGATAATAGCGATAGTGATAATAATAATGATAATGATAATAGTGATAATAATAGTAATATTAGTGACGACACCAACAATAGGGAATCTAAATCATCAGTAGTAATTCCATACAAGGAAGGAACCTCAGAAGCTTTACGCAGAATTCTCAACAAGGCAGGAATAAAAACGGCATCCAAACCCACAAACTCAATTAGAAACGAGCTTTGTCGGCTAAAGGATCCTATAGAGCCTTTAAAACAAAACAATTTAGTTTATCTAATACCCTGCAATGATTGTCAGGTCAAATACATAGGTCAAACTAGTAGAACAGGGGCAGTCAGACTAGCTGAACATAAAACTTAGCAAAATCTAGATTGGTTGACCCGAATAAAATAAGAAATCTAGAGAATAGTTCAGCTATAGCACTACATGCAGTCACACACAACCATACAATAGGATGGGATAGGATGACGGTTTTAAAATCTAATGTCACAGGGTATAGGGAGAGATTGATAACAGAAGCTTTGTTTATGGAATCAACTGCAAATACATGTCCCCGATATATGGAAAATTCTACTCCCCCTACGACAAATTGGAGAAAACAAAGAAAGCTATAAAACTCAAGTGTCAAAGTCGTGTGATCACAATTGATATGATTATGAACAAAACATTTTGTTCGAAACGTCATCCAGTAAATAATGCTGTGTCACTGTGTGATATACCTAATAAACAAACTAATATGTTATTCCATCTGGTCCCGCTGCTTTTCTGACTTTCAGTAGCTTGATTGCATTCAAGACTTCACTTTTCGTTGAGGGATTGTTGTCAACTTGTAGTTGTGTACGTGCTGTTTTTGGTATTTCTGGACGAGTTGTAGGTGGTGGTCGGTTCAAAAGTCCTTTGAAGTGGTCCGCTCATTGTTTAATCTGTCTTTCTTCTTTGGTAATTGGGTTTCCTTGGCTGTCTTTTATAGGTTTCACTTGTGTTGATCTCTTCCCGGATGGAGACTTGGTTTTCTGGTATAATGTCTTCAGGTCCCTTTTGCCTACTGCCTTTTCAGCTTCAGCGGCCAGGTTATCGTAGAATTGTCTTTTATCCTTCCTGGCACTCTTCTTCACTTCTTTGTCCAGTGCTGTGTAAGTTGAGCTCAGTGACTCTTTCTCTTGTCCATCTTTGCATTGAATCATTTTCTCTTTCACCATTCCCCTCTCCTCTATTAGCTTCCAAGTGTCTGTTGAGAGCCATTCCTTGTCTTGTTTCTTCTTTCTTCCTAAAACCGTTGAACACGTTTCGTTGAAAATCACCTTCAGAGAGTTCTAATGGTCTTCCACGGATGATTCCTCAATGGTGCCAGGTAGTGTTTCTTGCTTTGCTCGGACAGTTGAGGTGAAAATGTCCCTTGTGTTTGTGTCCTTCAGTTTTTGCCTGTTGAACTTGCATTGTGGCCTATCCCCAGGTATCCTCGAGGCTTTCAGCTTCACCTTGAAAGTCCCTTGTACTAGATAGTGGTCTGAACCCACATCTGCTCCTCTCCTCGACCTTGTGTCCAGTAGGCTCCGTCCCCACTTCCTTGATATTGAAATGAAGTCTATCTGGGTTTTGGTGTGTCTATCTGGTGAAATCCATGTTGCCTTGTGTATATCCCTGTGTTTGAACACACTGCCACCAATCACCAAATCATTGAAGGCGCAGAATTCTGAGAAGAGCTCACCATTTTCGTTCATTTCACCGAGGGCCTCACTACCCATGGTGAGTTCTCCTCCTGTATTATCTTCTCCCAGTTTCGCATTCATGTCACCCATCAGGATTTTGATATCGCTCTTTGGGATGTTGTCCATTACTGTTTGTAGTTGACTATAGAAATCCTCCTTCTTCTCTTGTTCTGAGACGTTTGTAGGCGCGTAGCATTGAATGATTGTAACCTTCTTTCCTTTTGAGTTGAACCTGGCTGTCATTATCCTGGAGGAGATTGGTTCCCACTGCATGAGAGCTTTAGCCGCTGTTGGTGACATCATGATGGCTACTCCCTCGGTGTGCTCGTGATCGTCCTCTGGGCGACCGGAGTAGATTATTGTCTCTCCAGTTGGTAGTTGGCACCTTCCGCACCCGTTCCATCTGCTCTCGCAGATTCCCAACACTTCTATTTTATATCTCCTCATTACTGCGGCTACCTGAGCAGCTTTTCCAGTTTCGTACATTGTACGAATGTTCCACGTCCCCGTCCTTATTTTTGCTTTCATCGAAAGAAGGCACATCGGCTGACTGGCTTCCCGAAGGCTTTTACCAGCCTGCGTCATTTCACTTTCCCGATTCCAGCGAAAAATAAGGTTATTGTTTGTATTTTTAGAATTTTTAATATATTTGTGCGTTGAAGTTTTTGTAGGAATTTGGTCAAGTTTTGCGGGTGTAGTTGCTAGCACCAAACCCCAACCCTCCCTCTTTATCCGGGCTTGGGACCGGCTAGAATACTAGTGACCTAGTAATCTAGGCGAGGTTAGAAAAAGATGTCTGGGTTCAGAAAATCAGATCATGTGTTAAGCATATTGCAACTCTGAGAATCATCACCTAACAGAGAATGGAATGGCAGTTAAATCTCTAGTTCAGCTTCACAAACAATGAAAAGTCTTTCAAGAGGGTTTACTGTGAAGTAATTCGGAAACTACTTAAACACTCTCGAGTGACCAAAATGGTCACCAGCCTCATTCAACAAGTACATAACAAAAAGAAATGTCAAGTTGTCGACAAAGGAAATTTCAGCAAAACAATTTAAGTGAAAACAAGAGTGTAAGACAAGGCTGATTACTATCAACGATGATATTCTTAAGTGTAGTGGACTGAATCAAGCGACAGACCGTGAGTGTGGAGCTAGAAGACAGGAATTTGTCGGACCGATAAGAAGACTATGAGACCTGGACTCCGCCGACGATGACATAAATTTGAAGAATTCCAGGAGAAAACCAATGAGCTGGAAGAAGTGAGGTTGGCAGGACAGAACAGAATTCAATTCAACACAGGGAAGAGACACGTTATAAACATAACCATCCAGCGATTACAAAAAATACCAATCACTGTCAAGGGAATAAATATGAAAGAGGTAACTCACTTCCTTCACCTGTGTGACTAGGCAGCACAGTTTCAACTACTGGCAAGCAGGAAGGCAGATGACAGCGTAGATGAGAATGTCACTACCGGGCGGCATGGAAGAGGCAAGACAGACCTTCGTCCCTCTGAAATCAGTTTAGAAATTTTCTTCACTGCGTCTCAGAATTGAGAACGAAATTCCGATTTCCAGCACTGACGTTACGTCAGCCAGCCGTTTCTTCAATATTCGTGAGAACTTGGAATTGATGTCTCCAATAGCACTTGGAACAGGCTGCTGGAAACTATTATCAGCAGCTGCCTTTTCTGGTTCCTTACTGAAGATGATTTTTAATATATATTTTCCTATCAATGTAGGACACACCAGTTGTACAGGCATGGATAAGTATTATTTAAATTACATGAATTTGATTTATAGTGAAATTACATGGTTGCTCTCCTCTCTGACATCAGTTAGTGAGCACATTCTGATAGTTAGTCGTTCAATGGAGCACATAAAGAAATATAGAAATATTGTCTTCGCATTAACAAAAAAACCCAAGTATGTGTCGGATAAATTACAAATATTTGGGAAAAAATAAAGCTTGAAGTCAATTCCTCCATATAACTTTGTTGTGTGCGGCATCGTATCTTGTTTTATGTTCAAATTGGGTATTAATTTAAAATGAGTGATTAATTTTTATGATTTTGACATCATTTTTTGCAAGTAATACCAGATGTGAGTTCAACTGAATGCAGATTAATATTGGTCAATTTCAAGCAGATTTGTTTTACTGCACTCAAGTCACCCATAGCCCGCCATTTGTCACAGCATGGTTGCTCCGTACGAGTAAGTTGATAAACACGTAGAAAGCTATATAAAAGCCATTTTAGATCGTTGACAGTGCTTGTATAAGATGCTGTACAGCGTCTTGTTATGGTGACAGTGGATTTCATCAAGGATGCTGAGCCATTACTAGCCAAACCTTGAGGGATGATATATGAGTAAGTGACTTCAATTGTTTCTCAGCTTCAGTCGGAATGTAGATCAATGCAACTTGTACTACAAAGTAAATACAACAGAAATGTACCAGAGGACAAAGAAAAAGTATGTGGATTCGAAAATATTTGTTTATATTCGTTGTACATTGTAATTTGATGAACAAAAATTTGTTTCTACTATGTCTTTTTATGCATTTATGCTACTAGTTTATTTATAGTCTTTAGAGAAGTAAGGGTATTCAAGCGCGTTTAGGTACTGTAGTAGACTAATAGTTGATTCGTTCTAGGAATAAATAGTTTATTTATATAGTCGGTAGAGTGAAATAGTGTGTACAGAGAGCGTTTGAAACTTAAAACTGTATTGCAGTTCCTGACATCTAGGGGCAGATTGTTCCATATTTTAGAATACATGACTGTGAAGAAGTTTTCGCGGAGTGTTGACTTAAAGGCTTTTATTGTCACTGTGCAATTTTGGTTACGCAGATCGTAAGAGCCTTCTTGTGCGAATTGTATGTCCTTAATGTCTGAGAATGATATTTTGTGTAGGACCTTATAGAAGAATACTAGGTTTATAATTAGTCGTCTTGTCCAGAGTGGGTCAAGTTGTAGAATCATGCACCGTGAGATGTAGTCTTTCTTACATTCGTAGCCTAGTAGTTTCGAGGTAAAATATCGTTGGATACTTTCAATTCTTAGCTTTTCACGTGTGTGAGTGCTGCTAATAATAAATGGACAGTATTCTAGTAGTGGCCTCACACAGGTTTTGTACAGAATGAGCTTTGCTTCATTGTCGTGAAAGTTCCTGAGTATGCATCCTAAGAGCATCCTCGACTTTTGAGTCTGTGATGCCACTTGCTCAGAGAATGTTAGGTTACTCGAGTACCTCAGACCTAGGTCAACGACACTTTGGAGTTTGGTTAGGTTAGCCGATTGAAGCGTTAACTTTATGTCGACTGAGGGTGCACCGAAGCAGATCCAGCCACATTTTTTAAGGTTAAATTGGAGGTTCCATAAAGACGACCAAGCAGTCACTTTATCTAGTTCTTTTTGTACAACATTCTGGAAGTACCCTAGGTCATCAGATTGGAATGTATAAGCTACTTTGAGGTCATCTGCAAAGATGAATGGTTTACCATGAGTAAAGCAAGCGCATATGTCGTTAATATATAGGGTAAATAGAAGGGGTCCAATGACACTACCTTGTACTACACCAGAGGTGACTGGGCTAGGTTTCGAAGTTATAGATCCGAGTTTAACTATTTGGGACCTATTGTTAAGGAATGATTTAAGCCATCCTAATAGTGGGTCACGTATTCCTAAGGATTTCAGCTTATGCATTAGTAGTAAATGGTCGACACGGTCAAATGCCTTTGAGATGTCAAAGTAGATGACAAGTACTAGTTGTCGTCTGTCACGACTGCTGGTCACAAAGTTAAAGAAGTCTAAGTGGCATGTTAAACAAGATCTGGATTTTAGGAATCCATGTTGGTTCGGACTTATAATGTTGCAACTAAGCATATGCTTCATTAGGTTGTCTTTAACTAGTCTCTCCATAATTCTAGATGCTATAGGTGTGATATTAATTGGCCTGTAGTTACTGACGTCTGTTTTCGAGCCAGATTTGTGTTTAGGCATAATAAACGTTGTTTTCCACACATCAGGGTAAGTTTGGGTTTCTAAGGACATTGTGAATATTTTAAGTAGTAGTAGGGGAATGTCAGGGCCACCATATTTATAAAAATAGGATGATATGCCGTCAGTACCGAAACCTTTTGAGCATTTTAGGGTTCTTATAGTTTGTTTAATGTTAGTATAGTTAAATTCAACAGTACTAATTAAGTTTGGTGTGTGTGGAGATGGAGTTTGTGCCACATTAGTAGCAGGGTGTATATTGAGTAACTGGACTGTGGGCTTAAGGTAGTTACCTGCAAAAGTTGAGTTAAATAATTCACACATGTCTGCGGAATTAGTACATAGCCTACCTTTGTCTATGAGGAGGGAAATGCTGTGATTTTTGCGATTCATTCGCTTCTTTAAGATTTCCGTGAGTGCATACACTCTAGCAGGACTGGCTACTGCGATGCGTTCTTCGTTTCTCATACGGAAATTTCGAGCTTGTGAGATGGAACTAAGGGTGTTAAGTATTAAACCTAGTGTGCCAAAGTCGTGGTGTTTGAAGTAACTTGTTGAGAGTTTCTTCAGTTTCATACGATCCTTTGGTTTTATGAATGACTTCCTATGTGGGGAAAGCTCAAGTGTTTGGAGTGGAATGACAGCATCTAAGCATGTGTTGGAGTTATGGTAGAAGATGCTCAGAGCTCGCGAGAGGTCATCAGTAGTGAAGTACTCTCTCCATTCTGAGGATCTTAACATTGATTTCACTAGAGTCCAGTCTGCCTTACTGTAGTTCCTGTAAGTTATTTGTTGTGAAGTAGGGGTATGGGCTGCATTGCTACTTGACGGAAGTGGCAGTGCACACAGCACTGTTTTGTGGTCACTCCCTGGAAACTCAGAACCTATTAGGGTGGAAAGGGGACTTATATTGTGGCAGAAGATTAAGTCTAGTACGTTATTACCTCTTGTAGGGGTTGTGACAGTCTGTTTCCAGCCAAGTATATCCAGTGTGCCTAAGAACTTATCAAATTTAGTTGGGCCTGTGGGTATTTCCCAGTTGATTTCTGGTAAGTTAAAGTCTCCACATAGGATCTTATGATCGTAGTGTAGGGAGGATAATTGTTCCAGAGTATTAATAAGTTGGGTCTCGTAATTACTAAAGGTACCAGGTGCTCTGTAGGTGCATCCAATTAATACCATTGCGTTATTTAAGTGTAAGTTAACCCATAAAGTCTCAGGCATGTTAAGTGTACTACTTTCTAGCCGTGATACAGTAAGTGCATTCAGAAAGTACATGAGACAACCCCCTCCCTTACCACCTTCCCTGTCACACCGAAAGTGTGTATAGTTATCTAAGCTTATCTCTTCATCCAGTATGTTAGAATTACACCAGGATTCAGTGATGACAATTATAGGGGGTTTGTATATTACTGTGAGTGCTCTGAGCATTGGCAGTTTATTTAGAACAGATCTAGCATTTATGAGGATCAAGTAAAGATGAGATTTGAAGTAGCATTTGAAGTATTTAAGTTCGTTAATCAGCCCCGAGTATGGTTCAGCACCCAGTAGTACTGTTTGGCATGACGACCCTATGTTAAGAGGAGTTTCGACATCACGCTCATCTATGTCTATCGGGTTGGTGTGTGCTGTTTTCAGTGAAGAATTAAGCGTTGGAGTACTGGATTTGCTATAGGCTAAGGCATTTTTATTTTTAGTTAAGCTAGAAACGTGGGTAGGGATCTTTATTTGACCTAAACTTGTGCATGTATCAAGTGTGCTTAATGGATGCGGGTGAACTAGACTGTTCCTATATTCATGCAAAGGGGGAGCCAGCACTAGCGGTTTAGGAGTGTTAACATCCCTACCAGCTGTTTTTTCAACGCTGACAGGGACGCAGGGGATAAAAAATGATTAGGACCTTGTGGAGACCATGGTTTATTATTCCACCTATTGTTAGGTACTAGTTGTGTCCTTGTATGGGTTTCGTGTGTACTGCTTTGTGGGTTAGTTCCCAGCAGACTTGTACCATATATCCGATCAAAATTTATTTGTGTGCCATACTGTGGATACCCTGAGTTGTTGGTGGTCGAGTTCTGACTATTGCCACTTGTACTATTGAGGGTGGCATTGTTGTGGCGTTGGTTATCAGTGTGGGCCATGGTGCTATTTCGCACGTTTTGGGTGCCAATACTATTGACCGTGGGAGATGTGGGCTTATTTATACTGCCATTTTTGTTGTTGGCATGATTTGGGGTCATATTCTCCTTTTTTTACCAATGGACTTATGGACAGGAGAGGACAGGGCCGACTTTCGGGGGATTTTGACTTTTTTTCCGGGATTATTTGGTGACATGTCTATATCTACGGTGATAGGCGGTATAGTTTTATTGGCTATTTGATTACAATTTAGTAGCCTTGCGGTTGGTGTCTCTCTCTGAGAGGATAATTCTGTGTGGTTTGAGAGGGGTGGTGCGGTGGATTCTACGGTATCTCTCGTAGGGTTGGGTATAATTGCTGCTTGCAATGTCCTATTGTTTATTCCACAATTAGACTCAGTGAGATGATTGTATACGCGCCTTTCTATGACTGTCTTGTCCACTGCAACCTTTATTAGTTTGTAATTTCTGACTTGCGATAGGGTGTGTTGGGAGTGGATGAATTTTCTGGCCTCTGCCGGTGTTTCGAACTGAAAACGAATAGGACAACACTTTTCATGTTGACTCTTCTTCAGCCTGTAGCACTTAGTCTTGGAGTTGGGCATTTTCGCCTCACTAAGTAGGATGCGCTGTACCCTTTTTAGTGCCTCATTGTCCGGAACGTTGTAGACAATAGCATTTAGTTTAGCGTCGAGTCGTTTTGTTACTTCTGTAGTAACAAAGTTAATTAAGTTATCCACCTTAGATATCGATTCATTGTCAAGTTTGTTAAGGTCTACAGTTTTCATGAGAATAGTTAAAGGTGTCAGTTCACAGACCTGCGATCTGATATCACTGATCTGATCTGATAAATTGGATATTTTGGTATTGGTATCAGAAATTCCAGGATCTACTGACTTATTGTTTTTTAAGTCCCTTAACTCGGCCTTAAGTTCTCCTATAGACAACTTTAGAAGTTCTATTTCTGAAGATAGTACTGAAACAGAGCTTGAAGGCTGGAGCTTTTCGATAAGCACATAAGGTGTAGGGAGGGTTTCTGTATGAGCAGAGGGTACTGAATTTTTGGGAGTAGTGCTAATACTAGCTGTCAGTATAGTTTTATCCTCAGTTTCAGCTCGACGCTTACGACATACAAGTGAGTTTTGTGGCTCACTATAACCATTTGTAGGAAGTGTGTTGCTTGATGTAGCAATCAACGACTTAAAATTAGTCATCAGTTTTACAGGGGATTGAGTTCGCTGCTTTTTACTTTGGTTAACCATAACTATTTGATATGAGAGTTAATAGTTATAGGTATGGAAGTAGTAGAGTACTTGTGCAAGGATTACAACAAGATAAATTTTATGTAACGAATCACGCAAAAATGTAACGCAAACGTTGGACGTACCGCTACGATGCTATGGCAGGTCTGAAGAGTTAGCAACAAGAAACCCTGGGAACGAACCATCCAAATACATTTTACCTAACCAACAATTATGGAGAGGGAAATGGAGATGTATCGGAAACTGGCTGAGGAGAATTTTGAATAACGTTGCGTGCTTGGCCGCTGCTTGGATGTATCCCAACTAGAAAACGACGAGTTGGGTGTCAGTCCGAGAGTGACATGGAGGAGAATGCGTGATGTGAGTGAGCTGGGGGACTAATGAAATTCATGGGTCTAGCTGAAGACGACCTCAGAGGACAAGACTGAAAAGTTATTTCTCACTTGGTATCCGAAGGGAACAGTTCGCTTTATTCCTGTGCGTTCCAAATGAAACTTAGGGCTTCAACATAGCGGCTTGAAGTTTAGGCAGCAGTAGTGCTTATTTTTAAGAGATGGGATTGCTAGCTTCACACTCAACCTTCCTCTTTCCCAGCCTAATTGCTGGCTTAGCGAGGTAAATAAGTGCGTCGGTCTGGCATCGAACTCTGGACCACATGCGTGGTTGGCGACCATTCCACCTCTGTGGCAACGACGCGCCACAGGAACATTTATAAACGATACATTCATCGCTGAGGCGTGTTTGGGTTGCCTCCATGTCTGTCTTAAAGTTTTCTTCAGTCTAGAATTCGAATCCATCTTTAGCAGTATTGATGTAGGCCACCTGGAAAGTTGCGGCAGCTTGGAAACCATTTTGGCGGCTGCAGCCATAACCACTTAAAATTTCATGATTCTTTGCATTTCAGTGAGAACTCATGGAATGAATATTTTTGGGCTGGCATCGCAGGTTGAAGCTAGTACCACCTCCCCTTATACATAAGATGTTAATTGCCATCGGCATAGTTGGCCCGAATTGGAGATATTACAACCGGTGAACTGTTACCTGAACTGCACTGAATGGTCATCCTTGGACTTACGGAGAAAATTATATGGAGAAGTATCAACCAAACGACAGATTTCTTCCCAACTGTTCCGTCGTTGGGTTAATAATGATGAATAAAAGTTATCTCTGAATTTGAAGATTATCAGCTCTCGAGTATATGAGCTAGGTGCACTCCCATGAAACTCTTTACTAATAATAAGTATCCGGACTTATGAACTTGCATGTGGATTACTTTAAGTGAACCTAGATGTATTCAGTCTGACTGGCGGCCAAAATGCATGTTGATGTACTGACTAGGAGGCAAGGTTCGTGAGAAAGCCCTTAACAACTGGAAGACAGTTAATTTGTTTTCCAGTAACACTTAGAGCTGTACAGATTGGACGTTAAGTTTTTCAGCAATGCATTTCACTATTTTGTCCAGAGTGCGAATCCCAGAAGGTAAGTTTTCTAGAACTGTAATTTTTCGACGTCTGCAAACCTTTGTTCTCTAAAGCCATTGTTCTTAAGTAACATTGACAACTAACTGTACTGTGTCCAGTTTGACTGTGATCGGTTTTGTACCAAAGATGCTGAATCAATCTGACCAATGATTGTGTTGACCATTAAGTAACAATATCGCTATAGATTATTTAGGCCTGTGGCTTAGTTAGTCGCTTGAGAGAGAGTCTCATGTAAGAATGGATAGCAGAAATTACCAAAGAATTCATCTTACGCTTAATTTATGAAAAATAGTTGAAAACCTTACCTAATCCGTTAACTCCCACGACTAAGATTAGTGTGAACACTATTCAGACGTCAGAATCCGTAAACAAGGATGACTACTGTCATAATTTGAATACTTCGAATTAAAACGAGTGTGTTCCTAAGACCTTCTTTCCTACTTTAAAATCTGGCCTTCACCATTCGCTGACTTGGACAAGTATTTGAACTAATCTCTATAGTTTTCAGCAGATGAAAAATTGTCGAAGCGTACTCGCGATACTAATTCAAGTACATGTCTTACAATCTCCTGTGTAATTTTCGTTTATGGCCACAGAACTTCTAAAAGCCAAACCTAAAAAATCGGCTGCATCAAATACAAATAATTTTGCGGGATCAGAAACATAAGGGAGTGGTATCTGCTCAGAAAACTCGGGTGGACCTATGAATAACTGGACTTAACACGACAACGTAACAAATGGCGTGGGCGACTGTCTGCGTGCCTTCAGCTAAGCCAGTCGCATTAAATAGTGGAGGCCAGTGTCTCATGTTCAGTGATGACCACTGTAGGCCAATAATTTTTTGGAATTATTTACCACTACAGCTGATTACCTTCTAATATTAATAATACTGACAGCTTTATTCCAAATAGTACTTTTGGTATAAATATGGAATTCTCAGCAAGCAATACTCCAGCTTATTTTCTCGTTACATGGGCAATCAATAAATAGGACATTTACAATATTTGAAAATTTAGATTAATAATATTGTTCGATATGAAGTGAATATAAAATTAAATCGAGTGAAAATATTAAGAACATTGTGACGGTGAAAACATGAGGCCATTTTCATATCATATTGATGATGCCTGCAAACTGGCGTCCCTCATGTACAAAATGAGAATATATTATTGTTATCTAACTTTAACATTACAAGTATAATAATTGAAACAGGGCACTTACATCAATAATATTGTTCAGTAGGAGAACGAATATCAAATTAAATTAAGTAAAATATTAACAACAGTGTAACAATGAAAATCTGGCTCAGTTTACTTAGAGTCTGTCAATAAGTCGGTAATTTCCAGCCTTATACTTTTCTCACTACATAAATAAGGTGCTATCGAATTTTTATACTTAGTCGTCCGAGCGCAGGGTCTTCTTTAGTCGTTTCTAGCTCGCCTTGATGAGATTCGAAGAGGGAGCTGTGAATAGAAAGGATGGTCAGAGCCTGAGAAGATAATACTTTCTAATTTCTTGGAGAAATCCAATTATCTATCTACAGCAGTATTAACGAGTTGGTTTGGCAACACCACACTCGCTCTACTGATGGCTTTTAGTGTCCTTTACAGTACAGCAAAGTCTTTCTTGAGTGGCCCGGGAAAGATTAAGAGGGAGTAGTAAAGAACGACGGGCAGAATATAAGAATCAACAAACTATAAATGTAGATGTCGACTGAGTGATACTGGATTGTCCTCACTGCCATACGTAGAAGGTCAAATTAAATATCTTTCTGGGAACTAACATGATAAGGGAAGACCAGCAAAGATCACAGGACATGCACTGTCCAACGTGTTTGATATTCTATTTAGTTTAAACTTCTGTGACATATATGATGGTGGAACTGTGCGAACTAGCGCTCGCGTCTGAGAGTGAGGTTAACCACCAGGCATTTGGAGGGATCAACCTTAAGTCCATTTGACAAAGATCACGAACTGATTTCTGATCAAAACTTGTTCATTTTAGAACAGTCTGACTGAAAAGTGATAGGCACAGAAAGTCAATGTCGGAATACTTAAATAAATTTGCTCAGCCAGAATGGGGCAAGTCAATCAGGATGAAACAAAACAGAAAAAGATAAATCAGCACCTTAAGGAACACCAGTGTCTTTATTTGTTTACTAGAAACCTAAAAATTGTGATAACATCTTGTGTCTGCTCATGGTGCGATAAGAAGAGATTTAATCGGTTGATTCGTCAGTCGTATGATAAATTGGTCGTTTTATGGTTCATAAGTGGTGTGTTCCCTTAAACTTTTTCTAATATACATAACTCCTCCTTGTGATTACGGCCGGTTTTCTGGATTCAGTTTTTTAGTTTTGACTTCACAATGCACGCGTTTAGAGTGCTGAACATTTCATTTGTGATTCTAGTAAATTTCATCGGTGTCAAACATGGGAGTCAGAAACTACTGGCTGCCAGTGCGAGAAAGTGTGTCGTAGTTTTTAGTTTATAACTTAAAATGAAACCTTGATCTTTGTGGGATGAAAGTGATGGAAGAGATAATCCTTTCATAACACATGCTCCGACCTCTGCATGCTCACTTAACTTGATACATATTCCGCTACTCTGAAAACGCTGAAAGCTTGTTTACATCTTCCAGAGACGCAAACACATTGCTGCCATTATCAAGCTGTCTCCAAATTTTCAGATCTTTTGAGTAGGTTGCCATGGGAGATTTGATGAGCTCAGGCAATTCGATGATACATCGGATGAATAAGAAAGTCCAAGCACAATACATCACTGCGTACCGCGGTTCGGGAATAAAGTTTCGATTTGATCCAGATTTTCTGCTTCTAACCACTAGAAATCCCATAATTCAGCAGCTTTGTAGACAGTTGTCGACGAGGCACTTTATCGAAAGCTTTGCCAGAGTTAGCTATAACAACATCGATGTGTTTTTGTCATCTAGTAACCAAACCCAGCTTTCTCTTATCGTTAGAGGGTTAGTGAGATTGGAGAGAGATTTGCGGAAACTATGCTGTGTGCTTGATGGCAAGCTGTTATTCTTCAGATACGCCATAATAGATTTCTTAATTATTCATTTCAATATCCTGATCAGGGCGCTGGCAATGGTATTTAGCCTGTGGTTTGACGGGTGGCGACTCGAACATCCCTCGTGGCCGCGGATGGTGTCTTGGGAAACATATAGGAGTGATGTGAAGATTTTGTTTGAAGCTCACAGTCGTCGGGTGATTATGTGAGTTGCAAGGTCTTTGAGTAGCCCTTAATGAGAATCCCTGGGTTCCAATGATTTCCCATTGGCTAAAATCAAGCGTAGGAATACGAGTTCTTGGCCAATGTGAACTGATTCTATCTCGTTTACGGTCGTCCACCAACAGATGGAGCAACTGTTGGCGTCGACTGTAGGGCGGAAAGATCTGAAGGCTCATGAGTCTAGCATTTGATTATATGAGGGCCTGTAATGCATTCGTGGCTTTGATATACTGCAACGAATTCGATCTCTTGTCTCCCGCATTTTAAGTGGTAATAGCATGTTTCACACAAAAAGGTGGATTTACTCTGAGTGGCTGGCATTTTTACAGGCACGATGAAGCATGATATAATTTACAATGGTAAAGGAGCAACTAATCAGTAAGGCCTGGTCAATATACACAGCTGAACTATAATATAGATGATCAGGGTAGGTGCACATAAACGATAAATTTTAAAGCCGTTATCAAGGTCGTCACTAAGGTTAAGCGGCAGACTGAAAGTTGTTCCGTTTTCTGTCAGTGATTTTAGTAAACTGGTGTGCGATCATTGCACTGGTATGCACTTTGTCCACACGTGACCGAAAGCCGCTTAAGAGAGAGAAGTTCTACAAAACTGAGAAGTGGAACAAAATACAAGTAAGGGCAATGTATCGCTAAAAAATTTCACGGGAGATTTGCAAACAGCCGCCATGCAGTCAGTGAAATCATATTGCACATTTATAGTGTGTAATGGCGAGAATATTGATCTTAATACGCCAGCTATGATGTTTTGATGGGAATATATATTTCCCCAAACCACATGTTTGATTTTTCCTCAGCACAACCAGAATCTAAGAGGGGAGGAAGTGGGAATGATGCGAGCAAATTTTAGCTCTACTACGAGTTTGGGCAGATAAGATACACCAGAACATAATGATGCTCAGGTGATAAGTGTTGTGAAGTATATAAGACACATTCTAGCCAGTTGTGGCCTTGGAGATGCAAACAAGTAAAATATGGGGAACATGCTAATTCGTAAGATGTCTGAAGAGTGTGTGTAGGGCCCACTGGGTGGGCGACTAGGTAGCGTATCCCATTTTTGAAATGGTGCCACCTTTATCCGGTGTGTTAGGGCGATTCAATAAATACGCCAAATATATCAGCATGATTTTGTGAAGACTGAATAATATACATTCAGCTTCCAAAATCACCACTCTTTGAATCATTACACTGCTCAGATGTTAGTATCAAGTCACATTTTCTGATACTAGTGCAGCAAATGTAAAGCAGTTCAAGAATGTGGCGCCACCGATAATACATACTTCAAAAACGTTTTAGTACCGAATTTCATTCGAAGAGCACACATGAAATATAACTCGTTATGAAGCCACCTTAACAAGGGACCAAGAGGCTACAATTAAAGGGGATGTGCACTAAGGTCACTTCCACTGGATTACATCGTGGCAAGAACCCGAACAGATTTGCAGGTGTTAGGAGCAGAGGCATTATTTATTATGTAGATCTAAACAATCACTTCTGTTTTTTAAAGATTTGAACCTAGGCACATGTTTAAATCTTGGGCTGTCAAACGTGGGTATTTCTGTCACAAAGACTGGAATGATTCGTATTCGTGACCTCAACCATATCTACTAACCAGCGTGTGCCACCTTCTGTGATGTTAAGTGGCGTACATACCATGCTGTGATTTCAGAGAGCTTCTGTGCTAGGTATTTCTTTGGAAAGATATCTACTGCGCCTGCTCTGTAGTGCAGATGATATGCCCTATGCTTTGTAAGCCTGTGGAGGTTAACTTCATTACTACTTGCTTCTCACTTTATTCACAACTTCAAAATGGCAATGAGTTCTCGGTTTTCAGAGTCAGTCACACCGAGATGAACCCATTTATTCAACAGAATGCGAAATAACTGTAGCAGACTGTTAGTTCGTCTTGATACTTCCGTGTTCTACCAACAGATGTTTGGCAGTCATCAAACTTTGGAGACCACTAACGACAGTTTCTACTGTCTCTGCGGCGCCGTTTAGCTTCGATCCTGTCTACTAGTCACAGATCTTCAGAGACAAACGTGCCAAGTCTCTTGACAATGTCAGAAGTTTACCAAGTTGATTCCCTAGCACTTTATGAATTTGGTGTTATTGTGAGAAGGCACCCGAGTGATTCACTGTAAAGTCAACTATTCAGGCTATTCTGTTTAGATTATGAAGGCTCTTTCTACAGCTATAGTAGAATGCAGCTTGGCTAAAATTAGTTTGGATAGACTGGAATCACGTTGAAACATGGCCCCTCGGTCTGAAAACTTAGATTTCTCCGCCTCATGACATGTCACTGTCCTGTCACAAGCTGCGGCGGTTAGGGTGGTGCACTTCTTGTGAACCCACGGACCGCAGTCGTCATTGAATAATATCCACCATTGTGTAGTCATATTCTGTCTTCCCGTAACAAATACTCTTTCGGAATAATGGTTTACCTATGTCTCGATGCTTTAGCATTTTGGAGGAGTTTCTGCGTATGTGGGCCTTGAATTTCATAAGTGACAAAAGCAAGAGAAAAACATTAACCCTTACATTTGTTTCTACCGATCTATGGGTAATTCTCTAAGGGTTACTCTGAGGGAAACTGTAATGTTTTTCCTTCTTTAGGTCCCGGATCAGGTAGTGCAGACGGTGAAACATTTTGTGTGTCGTAATGAGGTCTCCCTTCTCTTTCCGTGATGGCTAAGGGCATGCAGACGCAGTTGTCTTTATCGTTCATGAAAATTTTTACTTTTATGTCTAGTCAGTTGGCTTTTGTGTCTGGTATGTACATCCAGAGTGATTCTAAATTGCATTCCTTCTAATTATGGGGGAGGCCACTTCCGTATAATCGGTACGAAAACCATTCTTCTGGCGTGCACATGAACATCGACATTTGCCAATGTTTGGATGCTGGTCCATATTCCATTTCTCCAGCTTGATTCGATCTTCTTTCAGCTTAGTCGAATCTTCGATGTTGCATAAGGCCATCCATGTTTCATATCACCTGCGGACTGAAGTAATGCAAGGCTTAGGTTAGCAGGGGATGATTTGAGAAGACGAGGAACAACAGTGGATCTAGAGTTACCACTGTCCACACCCCAGTGATCGTCATGGTCCAAATTTAACAAACGCAGTTAGGCTTCGTGTGAAACCCTCTGCCCTAAACGTGGGCGTCGATTCAAGCTAGAAGTGGACTAATGTGTTTAAGACAGTTTCCATGGAAGAATCTCGTGTACTCACTAACTGATGTCAGAGAGGAGAGCAACCATGTAATTTCACCATAAATCAAATTCATGTAATTTAAATAATACTTATCCATGCCTGTACAACTGGTGTGTCCTACATTGATAGGAAATATATAAATTATTAAAAGATGGCACCTAAAATTTGCAATCTATCTCTCCACAAAAACTCATAGAACCATTCCAGCAGGTGATTTCTTGTGAGGTGCTGCCTCAGGCCGTTAAGTATTATGGTCGACACAAGTTAACATAAGAGTATCTGTAGAACTTTGGAGGGAGCTCACTCAGATCTGCAGTAACATGGTAGGAGTGGGCGTCGAAAGTAAATAGAGTACATTATTACCACGCACCTTCAGCAAAAAGTGTACGCAGGAGCACAGTGCCTTGATCATTCATTTATTCCAGGCCGAGGATGGTAGTTGGACGAGACAAGTCATGTAACGTACTGAAGACCTCATGTTGTAGGGCTACTGTAACACAGTATGCTACAGCCACTCTGATGTAGTAAGTGATTAAGGAAATCTGAAGGACAAAACGAGTAACCGTGTCCTCTTTGTGATTTGTGAGTGTTCCTTTATGTAATGGATGATGATTGCACTTCCATGTGTTTGACTAGGCTTCCCGCTTCAGTCACTCCCTTCTGTGCTTTGGGAATATTAAATTTAAAAAACCACTAGTCTTTCACAATATAACTAGCTATTGGTGGAGAGTATGAGTGATTATTTTGATAGAAAAATCGGTTTCTGAGTAGTCAGCAACCTTCAGACACATCACTGCTAGGAGTGTGCGTAGAAAACTCACAAAATATTGTCATCCTAAACATGCCATATGGTCTCTCTTGAGGTTCCAGAAGCGTTGAGGCTGACTGTCGTCCTCTGAGAGACGATCCAGGTTCAGGAACTCTAAATATAGGATTTAGGAGAAACAGCAGATTTGCGACGTGGTATATGCCACAGTATTAGTGGCCCCAGATAGGCAGCATATATTTGGAGTATACTCTGAAATGTAGTCTAGATGGTACAATTCCCTTAGTGGACGTATCTCTGATGTTGCGCCTGGCATCTGGGACAGTGTCGAGTGCAACGTGCAGCACGATACACAACTAGAAGCCACCTGCTGAAGCCACTACGCTTTGATTTTTCCTGGGCTGCAGCTGCCTCACGAAAAAAGGATGGTTGTTGTAAGACTGGATTGATGACATCATCGGATATATTTACAAATATACTTGCACGTGCTGTTGGGTTCTGATACACAAATAAGGTGGCATCTGCCATGGTCTTTTTGGTTTTAGCAAAGGAGTTATTAGGGGATGCGTCGACATTAACGCACTTGGAATTCCGTGGGTGATAGCGTGTCAGTAGTCGTATTATAAAGGCGCAATCAGGAGTATGCCATCTGTAACAACTTGCTGGGCTATCAAAAGTGCGAAGACGTTCCATGGTTTTCGGATGCACACAACCTCCCAGACAATGGGTGGATAATCTTGGGTGTATGGTATGATCAAGAAACTCAGGTAATTCTCCTCCTGTTCAACACTTGTGAATAATTATGCTGACAAACTGTAAGTTGTCAAAGGCGAGTTTCCTTATCTGGAATTTTGATGAACCAGTCGTTTAAGTATACACGTATTAAGTTACAACGACAGAATTCTCCATTGATAAAGCGTCTGATTGTCTATGTTCCTTCCCGAATGGTATACTTAGGAAAGGCTTAGTAATAGGTGCTTTTGGGCAGTTTCCCCAGGCACTGTAAACTCTATTCAATTTAATTTACCAATTTGATTTTTGAAAAGATACCCACACCAGGAGTGTGGCTGTCAACTCATACACATGTGACATTGGACAAATCAGTTACAACCAGACCTCTCTTGTTAGTTAGATAAGTTACTGGGCATATATTGAGTAATATTTTCGTTTCCCATATGGGTCTCAATATGGGGTTAGGGTCAGGGTTGGACTTTAGAAGTTGGAGTTGGTGTCATATTTTCCCAAAGAATCTCAGTGGTTCTTCTGTCCATCAGGCGTCAAGCTAATTTATTTCTAATGTAAGGTTGATTAGGCTTTGCCCACGTTTTAGTGAACGTATCTGGGAAAATACTTAATCTCAATCCTGTTAGTTGTTTGTTCACTTGAATTATGACGGGTCAGACGTCCTACTAAAGCGGGATGTTGGGTTGTTAAGATGAGTGGCGCTGGGACTGCTGGTGATGTTTCTCCTGCTGCATCCGTGCCGTTTTCTTGTAAGTTCTACGGAATCCCTTAACAATTTTAAGATATTCTATTCAGAATATACTTATGGGCTGCATCGTCCAACATTTTTGTGCATATAGTGGCCCTACTTGTTGCATTTTACAATCTTAGGGCACATAAATCTGCTAGAATATGCGCTCCTATTTTTATATTTGTGATGGGAGTTTTAAACACAATATCATTCATATTAATTACAAGTAAATATGTAGTATTTACATGATGACTTTAACCTAGGCATAGTAGTTGCTGGGGTGTATAAAGCGACTGGCATAACATTCAATGAAATCCATGCTATCGCTTCTGGTGTTACTCAAACGTTGCTGTTGTTTCTCTTCTCTGCCACACGTATTCCATCTACACTTTGAATTCGAGTATTCAAGAAGGTTGTTAATATCTAACTTTCGAGTAACATTGTTCTTCAAAGAGCAAATTTTTTCGCAATCTAACTCATTTCGATGCAAATTGTTTTTAAATGAAAATAAATATTCCTTCATTTTAAAACCTTTCTTACTCACACAAATTTTTCATTTGGCTGTACATTCATCATAGGTACTGTTACCGTGATCCAGTTACATTCTTTCATACCTCCAAGTAAAAAATTTGGAGGTAATTTTACCCCAACTTGATGTCAACATGTGGGGATGCGTCTTTCTTTAGATACCCAAAGACTATCTCTTGGATCGCCATAAGTGCCCCGAAATTATCCCCGTATTTCCGTAACACTCCCTACTGGGATGTCTAGAATAGGGGGGGGGGGAGGGCAGTTTTAGATTCAGACAACGATTAATAGGCTTTTGTGTTGTCTGTGCTAATCCTTGCAATACACACATATCTGCAGAGATCTACAGACCCAATTTCTCTTTGGAAGCGTCTAGCGATAGGTTCTAAATGCTTTCATTTGGATCATTCATGATCAAGGAGCACTGAACAGTTATCTCGTACTATTTCGGGACTCTAGCATGGTGCAGCCATGACCTCATCAGAGATTGAATCCGCACCTTCAGGCTATGAGACAAAGCTTGTTGGCCCTCCTGCAACTTGGGATGAAATCCTATGGTCCGGTGATTTCAACTTCGTCATTTCGCGATATAGTACTGTCGTTACCAGTGGCCTCGATGAGTATCCACTTCACGTTGACATAGTAAACCCCACTGGTTACGAATTCTCACTAAAGCTTCAGGAAATCTGATGGAGTTGATACCATTTAATCAGGTATTGAGTCCCAGTTGTTAACCATCTTATGTGACAATCTGAATTCCACACATTTTATTCGTCCACTGTTTCAACCACTTGTGGTGACCCCACAAGAGAAGAACAGATAAGGTTGGAGATGTCAGCATCCAAGTCATCCTTTGCTGTTATGATATGGTATTGAGAAGAGGTTTAAACTTCCCAGCTTCTCATTAGGAAGGTGAGAATTTTCACTCCCACTCTGCACTCTTTTGGAGACTTTTGCCTTCTAGGAGCATAAACGCTGCTTGTATACGGTATTCTAGGTGAGATCTGAGTACAATATTCTGAATGTAGACTCATCTGAACGTCTTCAGAGTGAGTATATCATTCGGAAAACAATAGCTGAGGTTGTTATGCAATATGCTTAGTGTTTACAAGTAATGTTTTACAATAGTCCCTTAGTTCACTGATCACTTAGCATCAAGCGGTTCTGTATCTCCAGTACAACAAGTTATTCCTCTAATCTAGGTGCATTGTCGCGCTCTTTCTGGAATTAATTTGTCACTCTAGGTTCCCTTATAAAACTGCCTCGTCGTCATCATTGATTCTAGTTTTCCAGATGCTAATATTGTTCGTCTGTGTATAAAGGAATAACAGGCTGCCCAGAAGAGCTCTCTGTGGTACTCCACTGGATATTTTTTTCCACCCCTACAGGGCACTGTCAACCCTCTTTTTTATCCCTGTGATTCTTTTCCTGACGTCACAATCTTCCCAGGGTTCCTCCAGATTTTCCATTGACAGAAATACAATGCATGTTCTTAACTGCATATTGCTTTGGTTTAGATATCTCAATGTGACGGTAGTATCGGTTTTTCACTGCACCATTTCACTGCATCATCAGATAAACAGAATATACAAGTGAATTCGGGCGAAGTTAATGTATAAGCACCACGAAGATAGGGCATACGACCGATCTTGCGCAAGTAATCACAATTCATGAGCAAAAAAAGTTGCTTAATTCTTATGAAAAGATGACTGTGGTTCATATTATTTCGGGATCTGTTTACATCTGTGATTCTTTTTTAATCTACCTCAAAATCACAGTCCTCCCAATAGATCCATTATCCTGTCAAGTTTCACCCCATTTTTATATTGTTTTAATAGCTCCAGTTGATTATGTAGGCAGTAATCAAGCACTCGATCTTCCTGAAACCAGTTGAGAAAATCCAGAGCGGAAGGCATAATTTAATATTACTATACCACCTGTAAATCCAATTTGTTGTCGGTAATGTACTGGATTGCCTGCTATACTTTGACTTTGCGTGAATTCTTCTAGAGATTACCTCTCCTTACATGTATTCAGATTCTTTACGAATAATAATGGGTCTGTGGTACAGTCACTTTTTCTTCACCCCACAGTTACGACTTAAACTATCTGAGTTCTTATTAGTTCAAATATCAACCACTTCCATCAATGCTGTTGCGTCTGTGAAATGAATTTGATTTTACAGGTTTTATTTTTCAGGTTATTTCTGCGCTTGCATTAATTGGGTAACTTTTCAGAGTATACTTATCATGTATTGCATTTGACAAGTGCAGATATTGGGTCTTTACTGGGATCTTTGAAAAGATCACTGTTCGCATGAGTAATGGAAAAATAACTCGTATTGTAGTTCTTGTTCGATGTTATTTTGGTGCCATTCAGCTAACATTACTGTTTTAGGAAGATGGTGGTTCAGCATTTGTAGCACATGTGTCTGAATGAAGAATCAAATTAGATCACACTTCACAGCCACCTAAGTCGTTGACTCACTATGTGGTATCTGTGTCTGTCTGTTTTCGACATAGAACTTTGCACATATGTGCGGCAGTTCAAGTCGCCACACTCCATGTAGCACACAAAGCAAGAGAAGAAAGTAGGAGAAATGCATATTAGAGACAGAAAACAGAGGTGTGAGACAAAGGAATAGTAATAACGAAGAACAAAACAGTTTCATTAGAAATCATAAGTCACAAGGAGCGGATGCATCTGCGCTATTAAGGATGATTTTGAGCCATATCACCAATTGTTTCCAACCATTGGTTTTTACCGTCCCGAGGACCCCAACCAGGAAGTCTACACCTTCCTACGTGGCTTAGACTAACTGTTGTAGATTTCATTGACTGGTGACATGTTTTGGTTTGAGCGCCGCTGGCTCTTTTCCAGCCTGACCATATATCAGCTAACATTGCCCGTCGAGGAAGGCGATGACTAGGCATACGTAATATATGTCCTAACCATCTCAGGCGATGTAATTTCCCCTCCTTACCTAGCACTCGACCGATGCCTAACCTCAGTATTGCTCACCCTATTGTACCACTTCACACGGGAGATAGAACGCAGGCACATATGATCAAAGACAGCTAATCTTTTCATGTCTTCCGCTCTCAATGGCCAGGTCTCACAGCCATAAAGGAGGACGGAGCAGACTGATGAGTAGTACACACGCCCTTTGGTCGATAGTCGGATATCACGTCTACGCCAGAGACGGCGTAAACTGGCATATGCGAAACTAGCCTTCAGTATCCGAGCTGAGATTTCGTCAGAGATCAACCCGTTGAGGTTGATGGTACTTCGCAAGTAAGTGAAGCGGTCAACGTGCTCTACCACTTCACTCCCTATTTCTAATCTAGGAGTCAGTGTAATCCAGTCCTGTAACATTATTTTACACTTTGAGGGAGCGAATCGCATGCCAAACATTCGTAGATTGCAGCTCAAGGTGTTCAGAAGACTCTGCATTTTGTCAGCGTCCTCACCTAGAAGGACTATATCATTTGCATGTTCAAAGTCAACGAGAATATTATTTCCTGGTAACAAGTCAATCCCTGAGTCGCTGAAGTCATTTAAGGTTAAGTCCATTAGTACCTCTAGGATGAAGTTGAATAGAAATGGGGATAATGGGCATCCTTGACGGATGCCACTAGTCGTCACCACTTCAGATGTCAACTCGCCGTAAGCCCTCACCTGGCTGCATGAGTTCGAGTGGAGTGAGTGCATTGATCAGTGCAATGTATTTTCTTGGCATCCCCTTTACAGCCAAGCATCGCCAGAGAACCTCTCGGTTTACAGAATCGAATGCTGCCTTTAGGTCAAGAAATATAATGATTGTTGGACGCCGATAGGAATGCCTATGTTGTAGAATCTGTCGGAGGGTGAAGATATGATCAATACACTCTCTTCCTGGCCTAAAACCTGCCTGTTTGTGCCTCCCGAGCACCACTTAGTCTACGCATAATTATTGAGCCTAGGACTTTAGATACTATATTTGTCAAGCCAATCCCTCTCTGACTATAACAGGAAGACTTGTCTCCCTTCTTGTATATAGGGATAATCAATGACTCACACCGACCCGACGGGACTTCCTCTGACTCCCAGACGCTGCCTAGTTCCTTAGTTAACGCAGACAGTAAACTGTTTCCACCGTACTTAAATACCTCTGGAGTCAATAAATCAGGTCCCGCTGCTTTGCCTTGCTTCAGATTGGTGACAGCTTTAGTAACCTCAGTTAGGGACGCCGGACCTGTGTCTATATCCGATTCAGGGAGGTGTTGGATGTTCGGCAGGTTAAGTGTGTCTGTAGGCCAATTAAACTGCTCCTCATAGTGTTCTTTCCAGCGTTCCAGTCGTCTATCCTGGGAGCTAATTATGGTGCCACTTTTCTCCGAGATTGTCTCACTTATCATTTGCTTTTTACCACCTGTTTCCCTGATAAGCCTGAATAGTTGTCTGGTGTTGTGTGTGGTATCACTGTTCACATTTATCCAATATGGAGTTCTACCATGACATGAAAGATGTCATTTTGTCCAAGTTATTCATTATTATTGTTTCCTTTAGTTCCTAGAGGAACATAGGCCTTCAGCCGCACGTCTCCATAGCGTTCGGTCTTCTGCCAACGTTTTCACCGGGCTTCATGTCTGCCCACATGCTTTCATCTCCTCTTCACATGACCTCCTCCAAGTTACCCTTGGACGACCGACTCCCCGCTTCCCACTCGAGGGCCTGTCTAGTGATGTCATTTGGTGGTTTCTTCAGAGTATGGCCAATCCATCTCCAATTCTTCCTGCCTATTTGTTTCACAATTGGTTCCTGGTTGGTTCGTTCCCAAAGATCCCTGTTGCTGATCTTTTCTGGCTGGTCATCTGATCTTGAGTATTGAGCGAAGACAACTGTTAATGAAGTTCTGTAGTTTGTTTGAGATGCTCTCTATGACGCGCCAAGTGTCTGATCCGTATAGTAGCACTGACTTCACATTGGAGTTGAAAATCCGGATCTTATTTTTGATGCTGAGTGTTGTTGACCTCCACACAGACTTGGGAGTAGTGAAAGCCTGTCTTGCTTTTCCGATCCTTGCTTTGATATCCTCGTCAGTTCCGCCTGTAGTTGAAACGATGCTTCCAAGGTGGGTAAAGGAGGTTGTTTCTTTCAGGTTCCTCCCATTTATGCTGATCGTTGTCTGTTGTTGTTGCTGTTGCTGTTGGCCAGGAATATTCTCTATGTTCACCTGAAGGAAGTCCTATCTTTGATGCTTCTTCTGCCAACTTGTTGCATATCTTCCAATTTGTGGGAAATCAGACAAATATCATCGGCGAAGTCCACATCCTCCAAGTGTTTTGTGTGGGTCCATTTTATGCCTGTTTCCTTGCTGCCTGCTGTCTGTCGCATTATCCAGTCTTCACCATAATCAGGAAAATCATTGGAGATAGTGGACAGCCTTGTCTCACTCCCGTCTTCACTTTGAAGGATTCCGTGAGTTTCCCGTTGTGGATTACTTGGCGTTCAGCATTATCGTACAACTGATGGATGCGATGTAAAATTGTCGGTGGCACCCAGCAGTAGCGAAGTAGTTGCCGAATCACCTCTCAATCGACGCTGTCGAAGGCCTTTTCAAAGTCGATGAAGTTGAGTGAGGTGAAGAGCTGACTGCCATTCCAAGCTCTGTTCAATGATGATGCGTAGTTCATAGCGTAGTATAAATGGTTAACTGTTAGGTATACAAAAGGTTTATGCTGGAATGCATAAAGCTTTGTAGACACAAACATCTGTGCTCTATATGCTTTGATCAGACACTCCCTAGTAACTGTTCGTCGTCCAGTCCTGTGGTTGCCATAGACTGAATTCTATCAGTCATCTTTGCAAGGTGCACTCGGAATTGTTGTCATTATATGGTTGTAGGCAATCAGCAGGAAGCTTAGGACTTTTGTTTCGTGCTTGCTGGCACCCACAGTAGTCAGTAACCTTGAAGGAAGTCATGTGCCTTAGTTCGAAATTTGGAGCCGACCGAGTGAAGCAGTGCTGCTGTCAGTCAGAGACGTGAGTCACCACTGAGCTATTCGAGCTCGCCATCCACCTCCTGTAGGACTGTAATGGATACTCTGATTCGACACTAGGAAGTAAGTAACAAATATCATGCGCGTCCAGTTTTCACTTTGGTGCAGACTGAATTAATTCTTCAGCAGTACGCACCCACCGCAATTCGAACCCAGGACCTTCTGGTTACAAGGCAAGCTCGTATACCACTAAGCCACTGGGACCCGATCCAATGGCCCATGAATTCTAACTTCTGCCAATTCACGACAGAGCGCCACCCCTAGCCAATGTCTTCGGCGAGTATTTGTCCTCACGCCCGACCTGCTGCACCCTACTGGTCACGACTTCTCACTAGAACCCCAGGTAGCTACCTACCTGAATAGGGCGATAGGGGTCGCGCTATGTCGTGAATTGGCAGAAGTTAGAATTCATGGGCCATTGGATCGGGCCCCAGTGGCTTAATGGTATACGAGCTCGCCTTGTAACCAGAAGGTCCTGAGTTCGAATCGCGGTGGGTGCGTACTGATGAAGAGTCCCAAACTAGGACGAAACAGTTGTCCAGTACTCCCAGGTTTTCCAATGGTTCTCTAACTAATGTCAGCTCATGATGAAATCCTGTAACCAATCAAATCCCTACAAACCAACACTTGAATTAATTCTATTAGACGACAAGTTTGTAATGTGGTCAGTATCAAAATTAGTGGATCGCGAGTTCAAACCGTTTGCATCATCAGTATAAGCTATCGGTTAACAACAAAAGTAATTTCCATCTTTCTGTGAAATTCCAGTCAAGTCTTTTTTGTAAGAGGTTTCTTTCTACCTCTTTCATGACTAGCTGACATTCCAAATTAAACTTGTACTGGGGCCACATTGACAAATATGCGCTGATTACTTTACTATATTAGTGTCAATAGGTTGATTATTGATAAAAGCTTGAGATTATTGCAACGGTAGTACTAGTTACCATAGGTTATTTCTCAGCGTAGGTGATTGGAAGGTTGGTGAGTACATTTTTGTGTACTGTGAGGATAAGTTTAACTGGCTTACACCCACGCTCAATTTCCCAGTGCCTAACACCTACTTGAATGGGATGTTGACGTCGGTTCTCGAACTGTAAGTGAAATTACAAAGGTCTTCTCAACTCTAAGACGAAGCAGGGCAGTATGACCCGATGGTATGACTCCAGTAGTGTTTGAGGATGGTGGTGATGAACCGTTTGACTTGGTTAACCAAGTATTCAATTTCCGGTAATCAGATATAGTTATATTTGATTTGTGTAAGTCGCTGATTATCGCAGTTTATAAGCAGAGTGACAAGTTCAGCCGTGATAATCATAGATGAATTGACTTAACTAATGGAGTATCGGAGCTCAGGAGAAGAATACCCCTGAAAACCAAGTAGGCTTTATGCCCAGACAAAAGTGCATTTATCATATCTTCACTCTTCAACGTATTATGGAACATACTCATACCAGCGTACAATACTTGTCATATTTCTTAACCTGAAGTTGGTATTTAAATGCGTCGACAGAGATATGTTCTGGCTATGTCTGGCCGTGAAGGGAGTGTTGTCTCATTAATTAAGCCATTCGAATCGGACTTACACTTCCGCGTTAGAGCTTTTGAAGAGTTGTCATCTGAAGTGATGACAACCAGTGATGCTTACATCAGATGTGCACGATGTCTCCATTTTTTTTCAATGTCATCATAGATTTACTAATGGAATTGTGACCGTAGCTGACTTCAGCGACTTAGGTATAGACTTGTTATCAGAGACCAGCCTCAATGATTTAGAGTATGTAAATGGTATAGTCTTTCTAGGTGAAAGCGTTGACAAAATGTTGTGTCTTCCACCGTGGTAGGTGTAGACTGGCTGGAATCTTCTACTTACTAAATTCCAGTTTTCGGAGACTGTTGGAGACATGACTCAAAACTGTCCTCAATGGCACAGATGCAGTAACTCTTTATGAACTCCTGGGCACATCAAAATTCCTATTACCGACTTCTAGATTTATTCTCTCTTTCACATATTTCAGTGCATTGTGTTTACTCTGAGTTTTTTCTACATATTTGGTGAACTTGGGTAAAAAGTTCTACGTTGAAACTCAGTCAATCAGGCTATTAACTTTGAACTTGATCTTTATAGACCTGGTTCCTCTCGTTCGTTTGGCATACGTTAACAAAATTTAACCAATTTCCTGGATAGTTTTTGAGTCATTCCTATCACACATTTTCTCAGTGCTCTTTATGAACAAAGTTTATCGTATTAATCTCTTCTTCTAGCCTGCTTTATTAAATCTTAAAAACTGTCGCCTTTTGTCCCATGGCACTAAAGTGAGTCAGATGTCTGTAAAATTCTACTACCCTTTTATGGCAAATCAAAGCGAAAAACTAGAACCATAAAAGCAAGGTTTCAGTGATGTATGGTTTCACTTCATATGTTTATGTACAATAAATTCGGTTCGATCCTTATTATTTTTATTAAAATACAAACTTGGTTCACTATGAACACTAAGACATGCATTATACAAAATCTTGTTTTTGCGAGGAGCAACGTCAGGAGATGCTACGTTTGCATGGTTTCTAGTGATCATGGGCAAGTTCATACACCGTTTGGTCCGTTCGGATTTTGGAGCCCATGTACACACCATTGGTTTGGAACAATCAGGGTTTTTCGGCCCCTCCAGTTAGGCTTACATGTTCATAAGTTCGGTTGAAAGCGCTAACGGTTCTCATCCACACTGTCACCTTTGTGAAGAAGTTTCACGACGCCGTGTGAAATCAGTGAATAGGATTTACCTGACAGATGCTATTAATAAGTGCCCACATGAAGGGATTTCGATAAGAAGATCGAAGTTTACCCAGCTTCAGTCGTATCATATTGTTTATGGCGGCTGTTTGAGACTTCATCTGATTGATAAACTAGTGTGGGATTACATCCTACCACAGCGTTCAAGATTCTACACAAGGAATGATGAAATATATGATTTCTTGTTAAAGTGTCAACGTTGTATTCAGACATTTTCTTTGGTTCTGCTCTACACTTGTGGAACAGTCATCACCTCTTACAGCGCTATCATATTTCAGGTTGGGGGTATGATAC
The DNA here is from genome assembly GCA_944472155.2 of Trichobilharzia szidati. Taxonomy (NCBI): domain Eukaryota; kingdom Metazoa; phylum Platyhelminthes; class Trematoda; order Strigeidida; family Schistosomatidae; genus Trichobilharzia; species Trichobilharzia szidati. The sequence goes on along the minus strand of OX235279.1, from coordinate 154,696,139 downwards.
ATTGGTTCGAGTCCAATTCCAGCTTCTCTAACTTAGGGGTTTGGATGCTATCATCAGCCCTTATGCGGTAAGTGTGATTTATGTCTTGGCACATAGAAAAAAACTACTGTGAGACAGCCACTGAAGGTGGAAAATCTGAAGAGGTTAGCTGTCTTTGACTACAGATGTCTGCGTTCTCTCTCTTGTGTTAAATGGTGGTGTAGTTTGATGTTGGGCGTAGTGTTAGGTAAGGAGAGAAAGTTAATCGGTCGATCAGAATATGAAGTTGTTTTAAGGCAAATGGGTAGGACACGTAATGGGCATGTTGAGCCACCACTTTCTCCATCGAACAATATCGTCTCATAGCCCATTAAGATAATCAACCGAATAATTACGTGTACACTCATCTGTGTTGAAGCTGGTCTTGATGATCCCAATTGATAGTTGCTACTTTGACCTGTTGATGGTCGAATTCGCGTGGATTCCACTGTCTGTCAACGAGCTACGGCGTTTGGAATTAATGTTCCTGCAGGTTCTGTCACTCCACAATGGTTGTTTCGATGACTGTCAGACTAAAAGCAGTTACCATCATATAGTATAAGTCGGTTGAAGGGAGTTTGAGGGTGAAGATGTATTGCTGGCGAGTAGGGATGTAACTGCAGAAATTGGTTAACTGGACATACGCTGAGGAGGCCGCTGAGTGACATCACGCGCCAGTCGCGCTCATGAATGGAACCGGAACGGGAAACGGCGAGATGTGGGCGTCAGTCAGAGTGTGGCATAGAGGAGATCACGTGGCGAAGAGGGGATGAAAGCTTAATGGGACAATCTGAGAGCCAGGGTGAGATGGAGATGCGCCTAGTACTGCTGATACCCTTGTGTCCACTCTCAATCGAAGGGAATAATAATAATGATAATTATTAGCTGGCTCCACAATTGCCCATAGGCCCTAATCTCCTCACGCGATCTCTATGTCACCTCGAACGCTCAGCGCGTCGTTTCCTGTTCGGGACCCGCTCGATGGCCTAGTGCGCGACGTCACCCAACGGTCTCCACAGCGCGTTTCCGACCTATCTTTATTTTCGTCGACATAGGTTCTTGATTAGCTCGTTCACAGTGTTTATTGCTGCTAATTCTTCTCCGTTGGCCATCTGATCTTTATTATAGAGCCAGCGAAGGTAGCTGGCTGTTGGAAATGCTTATCATGACGCCAAAACCAAGTTTCTCACCCACATGGAAGAAGTGACTGGTTGACTTAACATTGGTGTTAAAAATCCAAATTTTTTCTTTATGTTGCGGCCGAGTGCAGCAGCAGATTTCCAAACTGATTTCAGAGTGATGAATGTCTGTCTTGCCTTGTTTCATCAAGTGAGAGAGAGACAGAGAGGGTTCTCGAGTGGTTGAGCCTCAGGTTGATACTGCATACCTAGCCTCATCCCTCAGCACGGATCCAGAAAGCTCGGGCTGCTTTCGCTAACTTACACCGTCTCTGGCGTAGGCGTGACATCCGACTGTCAACCAAGGGACGTGTATACTGCTCAGCAGTTCGCTCCGTCCTTCTCTATGGTAGTGAGACGTGACCATTGAGAGCGGAAGACATGAAGAGATTGTCTGTTTTTGACCACAGATGTTTACGATCTCTTTCTCGCGTTAGGTGGTATAAAAAGGTAAGTAATGTTGACGTTAGGCGTAGAGTGTTGGGCAAAGAGGGAAAATCACTCGAAGAGGCTATGAAGTTACATAGATTGAGATGGTTAGGTCACGTGCTGCGCATGCCCAACCATCGTCTCCCCCGACGGGCATTACTAGCTGATATAGGTGCAGGTTGGAAAAGAGTAAGTGGTGGCCAAACAAAAACTTGGCATCAATCCATGAAATCCCTGACAGTTAAACTGAGTCAGGTAGGGAGATGCAGACTTCCGGGTTGGGGCCCTCGAGACTCTAAGAATCAATGGCTGGAGACAATAGGTGACATGGCTCAAAATCGTTGTCAATGGCGCAGATGTATTCAGTCTCTTTAACCTTCATATTCCTTTCTACCATTACTCATTCTGTTTCACTCTTATACTTATCTAAATTCTATTGATTGTCTTCTCTCATTTTCCTGTCTACCTATTTGGAACGTGGCAACTCGAACTGCTGCACTTCGGTGCCAAGTTCTATGTTGAATCCAGCAGCAGCAGCCTCATCCCTCAAGAGGCAGGTATAGTGTGTTCTGTTCTCTTGAAAACCAGTGCATAAATTCCCAATCAATGGGTGTGTCATTGTGTTTAATAATAATAATAATAATGGCAGTAATGTTAAATTAGTAGATAGTATTTCCTCCCTACTCCTCCGGCCTAAAAATGGTGCCCGTAGATTTCTTTAGTGTTATAGATTAGTGCAACCTATCTGCTGATAAATAAATCGTCGTACAATGCCTTTTATGCAAAAAGTTTTGAAACTATTGTATGTAATCATTCCATTTTATTTTTTAATTTCAGATACTGGTAAATTTTTTGTTGCTTTTTTCACAATAATTATTTATGAAAGAATGTGATAATTATAATAATTCAGATAAATTACCAATGATCCCGATAATAAATTATCAACGTCTATACGTTGGCTTACGTCGACCATCATATTCAAGATCCAGTTATCATCAGATTGTAAGTTCCTTCAAAAAATATTATTATTATTATCACTATTTTATCGTTTTTATCATAATGTACGGATTACTTACTGTTATAATTCCCTTGGGTTCCGAGTGGCATATCGGGCTTCAAACACAGCTGTTCCCCTGATCTCCCTATTAAGTTTTCATTTCCTGTTCTTTCTGTTTCTATTTTCCGCTTATTCTAGTACTTTTGAATCCTTTTTTCTCTCTCCCTCTCCATTTTTTATTTAGCCTTCGTGTGCTTGACGGAGTGTGCAAACTTTAGCTGCTGCTTTTCTGTGCCTTTCTTGTTGAAACTCAGTCAGTCACTAAGCATTATTTTTGAGATAGCCGACGCGATGAGTGAAATCACAGTTCGATAATCATTAGAAACCATGATGGAGTACTGTGCACAACTGTTTTGTCCTAGTTTAGGCCTATTTTTCAGAAACACGCACTCATGGCTCCGCTAAGGATCGAACCACTAAGAATCTTTCCGGGACTCTAACGGATTTCGCTAGTTTAGTGGCCTAATTTAGAGTCAATTAATTATCTTTTCGTGGATTTTGACAAAACAAGATTTAATTTATCCGTAAGGTGTTCATAGACTGTTCATTCACCTATCGGAATCCTATCCAATGGCAAGCCCATGAACTCCAACTATTAAGAATTCGTTGTATATATCACAACCTCCAACCAATGTAATTGGCGAGTTATTAGTCCTCTTCTCTGATTGGGTGGACCCCGCTAGTTACTACTCACTAAAACTGCAGGTGACTTCTTGTATAGTGCCAGTGTCTAGTGTGCATCAGATTAATCATCAAGTGTTGGTTTGCAGGGATTTATCGGTTACATGTCTGATCATGACCTGACGTCAGTTAGAGAACCACTACTGGAGTACTGGATGGCCACTTTGTCCTAGTTTGAGGTACAACGGTTGGCGTGGGGACAAATACTCGCCATCGATGACATTGTTCTAGTGGCCGTGCTAAATCACGAATTAGCAGAAGTTGGAATTCACGAGCTGGCTGTTGGATCAGGTTCCAGTGGCTTAATGGTCTACGAGCTAGCTCGCCTTGTAACAGGGAGGTCCTGCTTTGGAACCGCTGTGGTGGGAACCATAGGTTTCTAGAGCCAAGGCTACAGAACGCATTATTGAATGACTGGAAGAGCCAGTTGTAAAATGGCCTGATTCAATCATTCCCCGAAAACAGATGTTCAACATCATCTATAACAAAGCATATCGTAGTTCCCTATACTTCAGAAGTGCTCACCTGTCCATCACTCCTCTGGAGATCGTGATATATGTGTATGCAGATATGGACCGGCATGGCATCCACTTCACTCGTGACGCCCCGTCCCCTCCTCCAACGGGTCATGACGTCTTATTATAATTTTCCTATTATTGAGATATTTTGTATACATATATATATATGTATTTTTATCGTTAGATATCATCACAAGCCAACATCAGTTAGAGAGATTATTTTCCAGTGTTGGTTTGTAGGGATTTGATTGGTTACAGGATTTCATCATGAGCTGACATTAGTTAGAGAACCATTGGAAAACCTGGGAGTACTGGACAACTGTTTCGTCCTAGTTTGGGACTCTTCATCAGTATGCACCCACCGCGATTCGAACCCAGGACCTTCTGGTTACAAGGCGAGCTCGTATACCATTAAGCCACTGGGACCCGATCCAATGGCCCATGAATTCTAACTTCTGCCAATTCACGACAGAGCGCCACCCCTAGCCAATGTCTTCGGCGAGTATTTGTCCTCACGCCCGACCTGCTGCACCCTACTGGTCACGACTTCTCACTAGAACCCCAGGTGACTACCCACCTGAATAGGGCAAGTCGCTAGTGAGCATTATTGCAAACCACTAGGGAGCACTTGGCGGCACTGTGCATCCACGACCTATCCTCCAGGGTTCAAACCACCCATGACCTTCAGGTTGCGAAACCGAGTTCGTTAACCGTTCAGAAACACTTGGGCCGGATGGGATTCAATGACTAGTGAATTCTAACTTTGTGATATAGTGCTGTCCCCAACCAATCAATGCTCTTGATTAGCATCTGTCTGTCTGTTTTCAACATAGAACTTTGCACCGATGTGCAGCAGTTCAAGTCACCACACTCCATGTAGCACACAAAGCAAGAGAAGAAAGTAGAAGAAATGCAAAATAGAGACAGTAGACAGGGATATGAGACAAAAGGAATAGTAATAACGAAGAACAAAACAGTTTCATTAGAAATCATAAGTCACAAGGAGTGGATGCATCTGCGCTATTGAGGATGATTTTGAGCCATGTCACCAATTGTTTCCAGCATCAACTTCAAGGGTCTCTTTATTACAGTAGTAGTAGTAGTAGTAGTAGTAATCACTTTATTCCAAACAAAACGGAATGGAATTTCCATCGTGGTGTACATATGTGCAATAATTCAACTCCTTTTACAAGTAAATTTATACATACTTAAAATAGTAAAAATAATAAAATTCCACTAAAATTGAAGGTTATTAGAAGAATAATGATAATGTACTAATCTGGATGCAATACTGTAGTAAAAATGCTGAGAATTCCATTCTATATCACAGTTACTGTTTTGGAATAAAGCAAATTACTATTATTAAAAATAATATATACAATAATTTATTGTGGTTATAATTTGCTTTTATTTACGGATAAAAGTCTTTTCTAACGTTTGTCTCGCCGTTCACACAACCGAAACCCTTGGTAAATATGATATAACAAAATGTTTTTTTTTTGCTGGCCGTTCAAGCATAAGTTCTCATGAAATTTCTTCTGGTTTCAACCTCACGCAGAGACAAGGAAAAAGTCAGTAGTAAATGGGGGGGGGGATGGTAGGTATCAGACAAGATGATTTAGGCTAATTCCTTCCAAGAATTAAAATTCGCCTATTGACAACACCACTGTCAGTTATAATGCCAGAAAGTGTCAACTCCTTTTTTATGTAACAAGTCAAACAAAAGATTTTGTGCTTAGAAATCAATAAGATACTAAACGACTAAAAACAAAGTTGTGGAGAGAAACTAATGGCAAGAAAGTAGAAGATATCGGATTTACTCCCCATTGCGGGGTGCCGTCGAGATAATAAAAATCATATGATTGAATCTCTCCACACAAGTCTTGTTCACGTTTGGAACTAAAATCAACAGTTTGACATATTCAAAGACCATTTGAGACCATTTAACGTCACATGGGAAAGGATTCATAAGAACGAAATTCAGTACCGAAACGACTGACAAAAATTGTCAGTTGATCAGCATATATTTAATGAAATTAACTTTAAAAGAATACAGTAAGTCATGCAAAAAGAAATGAAGAAAGTGCATTACCTTGGCGCGCACATCAGCTTTCGTGAGTACAGTAGTGGAGCGCTTCCCATTAAAAAAACAAAAGCAAAAACAAAACAGCAACAGTATGTTGTTTCCCTACCTAGAGGATAGAAAGACAACCATCTTGTTTTGACCTTCAACTTGCCTAGTAATAATGCCTCTGACTGAGGTGTTTCTTCGTGAAGGAAATTAATTGAAATTAATGTAAATCCCCATAATCTGAATATGTGTTGTATGCATCTCTTTCTTTTCCTTTTTCTATTTTTAGTTACGTAATATTTTATACCTGTGTATCAGTTTAACGCTGATTCTGTTTATTTGGCTTGCATTTTACATCTCCGATTCATCATGGATCAGTATGATATTGCCGTATCATAATAACACTAATAATAAAAAAATTATAGATCACATATCAACTTCTTCACGGGATCATATGCAGTCTGTTGTATATAGGAAAAATATTGCTGCTATACCAACAACAGCAATATCCAATAATGTTGTATCCAGTTATCATGTGTACGGTGTTGTCTTCGACGCTGGGAGTACAGGGAGTCGTGTTCATATATTTAAATTATTATATAATCCTTTGGGTAGGTTTAAAAATCTATGCTATATACATTATATATATATATATATATATAATTTATTTAGTTCCTTCCTCTTAACCACTTGATCTGTCCACCTTCCTCAGAACTACACCCAGTTTATCGCTTACTTCACATTCGCGAACCACCTGCGTGATGTTACGCAACGTTTGCCTTAGCACGTCTTTCTGATCCCTCCATCTCCAATTCTCTCCGCATGTTTCTTAGGTGGTAAGTTCCTTGTTAGTTCGCTTGCAGTTAGAGTACTTTGTTGCCTATTCTTTCCGGCCGAATCTTGTTCCTTATGCTAAGTTAGTGCAGTAGATTTCCGGACTGTATTCAGAGTAGTGAAAATTAATCTGGTGCTCAGTAGTGTCTGACTAGCTGCAGGACGAAGTTGCCTGGAGTTCTAGTGAGAAGTCGTAACCAGCAGGTGCCATGAGTTAGGAAGTGGGAACAAATACTCGCCGCGGATGACATTGGCGGTGGTCACGCTAAAATCATAAATTGGTAGAAGTTAGAATTCATGGGCTGGCCAATCAGTTGGGTTCCAGTGGCTGAATAGTCTACGGGCTCATCTTCTAACCGGGAGGTACTGGATTGGAACCCTGGCGGTCGGTGCATACTACCAATGAGTCCCAAACTAGGAGGAAACAGCTCTTAGGTACTCCAGTGCTGATTTTCAACGCTTCTCTAAATGATGTCAATCTCCGGTCAAAATTCGAAACAAATCAAATCCCCACAAACTAACTCTTGAGAATTAATGAAGTTTTGTCTGATTAGCTGCCTCTAATATCTTCATCTGTTCCGTCACCTGTAGTTGAAACGATGCCGCCTAGTTGAGGTTATGAAGTGAGTCAGCTTCCTTTATATTTCTACTGGTGGTGATAGCGAATACTGCGTGTTATTGATTGTCTGGTATTTTCATCACCTTTATTTTCTCTCTTCGCTACCGGAATAATACAAACGCACGCGTAAGCTGAGACAGCCCCAAAGAGATGATCGCTGTCGAAATCTCAGGTAGAATAAAAATGGCTCGTTTGGCATTTACCAACCTACATCGTCTCTGGCATCGACGTGATATCTGGCTGGTTATCTGTCAAAGGATGTGTGTACTTCACAGCGGTAGTTCACTTCCCCTTAGTTCCCCCTTAATGTCTGTGGGACGTGATTAAATATTTTAGTTGATATCACTTTAAATGAGTGTTATGACATAGATAGGTTGTCAGAGATGGTCAGGAAAGCTTTGAGTTCTTATGAAAATGTGTGTGTAGCGTGTGTATCTGTAGATGGTTATTAGTTCTCGGCTGCCTATACCATGGGAGTTGACTTCTTCTTTGGAGGGTTTACCTGAAAAAAAGGAGAGTTATTTCTGCGTGACCCCACAGCCTAGGGTAGAAAACTACTTCAGGTCAATTATAAACGCAGCCTGTTTGAAGTGGTTTTTGGAGTTGTACTCATATTAAAATTTTACCTCCGGCTGCGGACCGCTGCAAGGTAAGGAGTGATGTACAATTCTTGGGGTCGCGCTCTTCCAACCCTACTTCTCTCATGCTCGACGCGACAAGATAGCTGGCTTGTCGGCAGGACTCTTCACCAGTATTCACCCGCTACCCGAACTAGGATGGAACCCAGGACCTTCAGGTTACCATTCAGTAGTCACTGGGATGGAAAACAATGGTCGATGCATGAGTTCTAACCTCTGTCTAGTGCGAATATATGTGACTCAGTCGCCACTAGCTAATGTCATCGGCTAGTATCTGTCCTCACATCCTTTTCTTGATGGATGTATGAAGTAGCATGTAGAATTCTTAATAAAGCAGAAATTAATGTGAGTCAGACTTTTGAGTTAGAATTCGGATGGAAAGTGATTCACGAGTTGGGCGTCGCTTCGAGGGTGACATACTGAGATATCATGTGAAGAGGTGGAAATGAAGGCTAGTGAGGGAGGGGAGAGAGTCAAATTGTGGTGCCAGCTAAGAAGGATAGCAGAAAAGAGGATGAAATGGAGATCTGCCCCAGCTGAAGCCCTATATAGTTCCTCTAGGAACCCACAGGAATAATAATGCATACCTATTTAGTGATTTGATGGTGAGACTATCTTAAATGCGAGTGGCTCTAGCACCAAACCTAAAGAATAATTCTAAAGGTTGTTCTGGTTTTGAACCTTATCTTTACTATTCAGGTTTCGCACTTCACTCACCTTCATACATTTTGCATTCCTAGTGGGGAACTTTGGGCTTTAAGCTTTGATATTTCAGTAGTGATGGTATGATGTTTTTATTTTTTACTGCATGGGGTCGCTAGCCTCGCCTCCAGCCCCCATACATATATGCGTGTTTGTGCATATTGATCAACTCATCAGCGTGTGTTCATCGTCTGCATTTTTATTATTTTATTCTTTCTGAACAGATCATTTTAAACCGTATACCTTAATCGATGATATCTTTGATCAAGTGAAACCAGGATTATCTGCCTATGCTGAAAAGCCAGATGATGCTGCCAATAGTTTAACCAAGCTGATAAATACTGCTGAAAAAAGTCTACCCCCTGATACATGCCATAATACACCAGTAATGCTGAGAGCTACAGCTGGCTTACGATTGTTATCAATTGTTAAAGCGGAGAATATATTGAAAGCTGTATGTTATCATTTTATTTATTAAATTTACTCCGTTCTTCTTCTTATTCCTTTGGATTTCTAGTGGAGTATAGGGCTTCGGCCTTGGCACTTCTCCATTTCATCCTATTCTCTGAAGTTTTTCCTTTAACTGGCTCCAGGATCGCCCATAATCTTTTATTCCAACCCTCCCTAAACGATCTTCCTGTCACGTTAGGATCCACACCTAACTCTTCGCTTACCAAATGGGTTTTATTCGAGGGCCTTACTGATGCGTGTTGCCATTAAACAGTGTCCTAACTGCGTGTGTCCAGATCACCCATCTTCATTTCCTTCTGCATATTTATCGGGCGTTAGGCAGGTCCTTTGTAAGTTCCTTACTTCTTGCTTATCCTTTGTGGTCGGTTATCTGATCTTCAATATACAGCCAGTGAAGGCAGCAGCCTGCAGAAGCCTGTTGAAAATGCTTTTGGCGACGAGTGCTCCAAGTCTCTGAATCATATATTGGAACCACTCACTGACTTAACATTAGTGTTGAAAATCTGAATTTTGTTCCTTATGCCGAGTGAGTAGAGTGAATTTCCTCAGTAATTTTGAAATAATGAATGTCTATTTTGCCTTAGCAGACCTGCCTTGGACATTCTCATCTGTTCCATTGCATATAGTTGAAACTATGCTGAGTAGATACGTGAAAGAAGCAACTGCCTCCAGATTCCTCCCGTCAGCACTGATTGGTGCTTACTGTTGTTAGTTAAGCATTTTCATCACCTCTGTCTTCTCAATGTTCACTTGAACAGTCTTATCTTCCCTACCTGCCTCTTCTTCTGACTTTTTTGATATTCGTCTTTAGATCTTCGAGTTTGGTGAAATTAGGCATAAATCGTCCGCGAAATCCAAATCATCTCGAGTCTTGTTGTTAGTCCGATGTATTCTTGTCTTCTCAGCTATACACAATCTGGTGAAAAAAGTCTTAGAGTGAATGAATTTAGCCCTGTATATATAAATTTAAACGATAAATCAAAATGGGGTTGAATGGTCAGACTCGAGAAGGTGTTCACACATGGAAGACTCCGCCCTCTTATGCTCGCTTTATTCATAAGCTAAATCGACACAACGTTTGCAGCTAGGTGTCTTCGGAAACGAGCGCTTACAACGTCGAATGTAATCGGCTATAATGAAACATATGAATGAGTAGATGTAAATAGAGGTGGACAAAAATGATAGTATATGCTTCACACATAGTCGAATTATACTTCGACTGGAGAATACCATGTGTATAAGTCAGCGACATAAACAAAGAGCGTCTGAATACACCTAGATAGAGATGGCCTTTTAATTACTCCAGCAATAGTCTTTCACCTTTGAATATCAAACTCGTATAACGTCTTTTTTCGTAATATGATTTGATCAGGAACCATTTTACTTGCTCTCTGCTTCTTTCATTATTATTATGTTTGTTGTACGAAGGGTTTCTACTTCTCTATCAACTATATCTATCGAGCAAATTTACCGAATTCTGAATCATGGAGAGTGGATAAGATTTTACTTTCTACCTAGAGACATGCAATTGTTGAAGGTGTTAGTGTACTGCCCGCGTAAAGGTTGACTTTCAGTAGATCAACCTTTTCAATGTGCCTTCCTCCTCTCTTCTATCTAGCATAACATTTAAGAAATGAAAATGTGGAATTCAACTCTTCTTCAACAGTGATAAACATAAATGGGTGGGAGACATTAAATTTTCTAAGGAGGTCAGCAGTTGGACAGTTATCATCACAAATAATACAAGTGTCGTCTATACATATGTACACATTCATGATAATCTCTTTCTTGAACCGATTGTCAAGCTCTCTATGAAGATGCCTTTAGGGAAAAGGTCTTAAAAGAGACCCCATGACAATTCAGTCACTTTGATTATAGGTGACATCAGTAAATTTAAACTGCTCATTAAACGTCGAGGCAACGGACATTATCATCAGTGTGACTGAATTCAATCCAGTTTAAGAGATTAATCACAAGAAGCTGAATGGTCTGACTCAAGAAGGGCGTGTTTACAAAAATTTCACAAAATTTTATTCATCAACCAACTGAATTGAAGTAGTGTTCACAGCTACACGTTTCCGAAAATCAGTGCGCATACTATATTTTAAAGGCGTAAAACTGAAAAAAATAATGAGTATGCTGACCCCTTTTTTCCATTTTTTAAAAATTTTATTACACAGGTACGATCAAGACTATCAAAAACATGTTTCAAACAGTTATCTAATGGTGTGACCATAATGGATGGATTTTATGAAGGCTTATATTTATGGATTACATTAAATTTCTTAAATGATCGTTTATCACAAAGAAAGATGAATGTGATGGTTACTGGTGATGACAAGCAGAATTCACTTGTCCAACAACAGACAACGATTGGTACATTGGATTTAGGGGGTGGGTCGACACAGATCACGTTTATTCCGACGGAATTAAATACCATTAAGAATTCACCGATTGGTTATATTACTAACTTTAGTCCAAACGGAAAGGAAAATAAAGATTTTCAGGAAAAGGTGAGTTTTATGCGTCTCTGTATGGATTCTTACCATAACACTTGAATTCTAGCGAGAAGTTGTGACTAGTCATTAGGTCGACCATTAATTCATCGTTCGATTAGAGAACAGATAGATAGAGAGATACTCACGGGATGACATAGTCTAGTAGTGCGGATATGACTTTAGCGAAATAGGGATTGACTTGCTACCTACTGAGAACAGAGTCAAATGATGCAGCATAACTGATTTGAACCGACTTCTCATAGTTTAAGTATTAGGATGTGAAGTGGTTGAGCATGTTGACCACTTCACTTATTTAAGAGGTTGCATCTCCCCCTAATGGACTGATTAATTACTGATAAAATCTTAGTACGGATACGAAAACACCGTGCAGTGTTTGACAAATCACATAATCTCGAACGTAGACAGGAAATCCTGCTATTCATCAAAGGATGTGTTTGATGCTCAACAGTTCACTCTGTCCTTCCCTATGGCTATGCAACATAGAGTGTCAGTCTATGAGGTTTTAAAAGTGTGCATCGATTGAGATGACTAGGACACGTGCTACTTATGCCAAGCAACTGCCTTCCTCTACAGGCAGTGCAAGCTAACATAGAATTAGGTTAGTGTCTTAAGAGAAGGAGGAGGACTTGTGATATGCCAAAATTAAGTCACCTCTCTCCACTATATTACATCATACCATATACCATAGAACGGAAAAACAATACTCAAAGACTGCTAGTATCTTCAAGGTTTGTACTTTCAGCAAGCATTTGTGTCTCACATAGACACGAAGAAGGACAAAGCTAACTGCTTTTGTGTAGTACGCACCTCCTGTGATCAGAAGCCAGATATCATGCATCTGCGCCGGAGATGACATCAGTTGGTGAAGGCCAGAATAACCTTCGGTATCTCTGCTGAGGTTTCGTCAACAAGGCAGATTCAACTTCGTAAATAAGTGAAGTGGTGGTTAACACGCCTAACTACTTCACTTCCTGTTTCTTTAACGAAGAGGGGTCTGTTCACACTCGGTGTCTACCAGACGTATCCGTAGCTTTGGTTTACATCGCGCAGTGCTGTAGTAAGAGACACGTTATCGCTTAACTAATTTTGTCGAAGAACAACTTTTTACAGGGCTGTAAGTTGAATGCTTAGGTTAACGATTCACATCACTACGGAGTTGGCTTGTCCGGAATTGATAAGTTTCACGTTTTGATCACCGATTGATATCAGTTAGATAATCATCTGGTCTTTGTCAGTACTAACTTTAGGCACAAGGACATTTCGTAACCTGGCGACCTTTATCATCAAATCAACGCTGGACTCAGATAGACCACATAGTAATAGGCTGTCGTTGGTGATGGTCAGTAGAAGACAGCCGCTCCTTCTGGAACAGGTGCGTAGACTCCAATCACGCCCTGGTTCGCGCACGTCTGTGCTTTCGACTAAACAGACATAAGAAATTGTTGACAGTGAAGCAGTTCTGTCCCCAACTAGATTGAGACTCTAAGTCCCTATTTAAGGTGGAAATGGCGAAACGTGTATCTGAGGTCGACAGCAGGACACAGCATGCAGTTAGCTGTAGACACAGCTGTAAAAGCTGTTGATAACCTAAAACCAAAAGTTGGTAAGAGCCATTGGATCTCTACCGCCTCATCCGAACTGATTGACGCAAGAAGACTGACTCCGATTATGACTAAGAGCGAAAGCTGCTCAAATGTAAACTAACAAAAAGCCTTCGAAACGACCGTGATCAGTGGTGGGCGACAAAAGCGAAAGAGATGGAATAGGCATCGGCGACTGGTAACACCAGACAACTATTTAAACTGATCAGGGAAACAGGTGGTAAAAAGCAAATGATAAGTGAGACAATCTCGGAGAAAAGTGGCACCATAATTAGCTCCCAGGATAGACGACTGGAACGCTGGAAAGAACACTATGAGGAGCAGTTTAATTGGCCTACAGACACACTTAACCTGCCGAACATCCAACACCTCCCTGAATCGGATATAGACACAGGTCCGGCGTCCCTAACTGAGGTTACTAAAGCTGTCACCAATCTGAAGCAAGGCAAAGCAGCGGGACCTGATTTATTGACTCCAGAGGTATTTAAGTACGGTGGAAACAGTTTACTGTCTGCGTTAACTAAGGAACTAGGCAGCGTCTGGGAGTCAGAGGAAGTCCCGTCGGGTCGGTGTGAGTCATTGATTATCCCTATATACAAGAAGGGAGACAAGTCTTCCTGTTATAGTCAGAGAGGGATTGGCTTGACTAATATAGTATCTAAAGTCCTAGGCTCAATAATTATGCGTAGACTAAGTGGTGCTCGGGAGGCACAAACACGAGGGAATCAAGAAAGCTTACGGCGAATTGTCATCTGAAGTGGTGACAACTAGCGGTGTCCGTCAGTGATGCCCCACTATCCCCATTTCTATTCAATTTCATCATAGACTCAGGGATTGACTTGTTACCAGGAAATAATATTCTCGTTGACTTTGAACATGCAAATGATATAGTCCTTCTAGGTGAGGACGCTGACAAAATGCAGAGTCTTCTGAACACCTTGAGCTGCAATCTACGAATGTTTGGCATGCGATTCGCTCCCTCAAAGTGTAAAATAATGTTACAGGACTGGATTACACTGACTCCTAGATTAGAAATAGGGAGTGAAGTGGTAGAGCACGTTGACCGCTTCACTTACTTGCGAAGTACCATCAACCTCAACGGGTTGATCTCTGACGAAATCTCAGCTCGGATACTGAAGGCTAGTTTCGCATATGCCAGTTTACGCCGTCTCTGGCGTAGACGTGATATCCGACTATCGACCAAAGGGCGTGTGTACTACTCATCAGTCTGCTCCGTCCTCCTTTATGGCTGTGAGACCTAGCCATTGAGAGCGGAAGACATGAAAAGATTAGCTGTCTTTGATCATATGTGCCTGCGTTCTATCTCCCGTGTGAAGTGGTACAATAGGGTGAGCAATACTGAGGTTAGGCATCGGTCGAGTGCTAGGTAAGGAGGGGAAATTACATCGCCTGAGATGGTTAGGACATATATTACGTATGCCTAGTCATCGCCTTCCTCGACGGGCAATGTTAGCTGATATATGGTCAGGCTGGAAAAGAGCCAGCGGCGCTCAAACCAAAACATGTCACCAGTCAATGAAATCTACAACAGTTAGTCTAAGCCACGTAGGAAGGTGTAGACTTCCTGGTTGGGGTCCTCGGGACGGTAAACACCAATGAAGGCTGGAGACAATTGGTGTTATGGCTCAATATCGTTCCCAGTGGCGCAGATGCATCCACTCCCTGTGACTTATAGTACCCAATTAGACTGTATTGTTCTTCTATATTACTATTCTTTTTGCCTCATATAATCTTTGTTTACTGTCTCTATTTTGCATTTCTCCTACTTTCTTCTCTTGGTTTGTGTACTACATGGAGTGTGGCGACTTGAACTGCTGCACGTCGGTGCACAGTTCTATGTTGGAACCAGTCAGTCAGCCAGTCAGAGGCAACCGGGTAGTGATAACCGTCCGCACACATATTTTATCTCTTATTGTTCATCCTATACTTGTTATTATATTTTAATTATCGCTAAAAACCGAAAAAAATTTTTTGAATGTATACACTTGCCTTCTTTTTCTTTTTTTCTACTTACAGATTTATTCGCATAGTTATCTTGGACTGGGATTAATGTCAGCACGTTATTCAATGTTGCATACTGCAACTGGTTACGTCAGTGTTCAGTCTTCTCAACCACCGGATGGCAAGAAACAATTCTTTTATCCATGTTGGCCTAATAATATCACTGTGAGTTCAGTTGAATTCGATTGTGTTTTTTTCCCTATTTTCCATATTCTGTGTTTGTTCCCTGTTGATTATTGATTGATTTAAGCTGATGAGTTTGGGTTCGAGTCCCACTCTGCCTACTTAAGCGCCTGAGGCGACAGAAACTAAGGATAGTAGTAGTAGGATCAACCTTCCAGTCATAATCTAAAGAGTGTAAGTCATCATATAGAATTGCAGGACAAGATAAGAATCTTCAATACCAACATTTCAAGTTAAACAGTGCTTTTATAATGCGGTTCTATACTGAAGATAAGATGGACAGCCGGGAAGGAGGATAAGCAACATGCAACAAGGAACTCAGGCACTCAACGAACCGACCAACTAACAACCTATTATCCAACAAATATGCAGAAGGGAATGAAGATTTTCATAAAATGATGTACTGCTGATTGTTTGGGATGAGTAGTTGCATGTCAGTCATATGAACCAGCAGGGCTACCTAGTCATGTCGAGGTGATCTAAACACACGATCGCCGTTTTGCTCGTATAGGGGCCAAACCCATTGGTGGTATACCTGGAAATGAAGATTGATGATGAGAAAGTACTCATTGAGAGGAGACTGTTGAGTGATATCTCATGCCAGGCAGGTCATCGAGTGGAATCCGAATGAGAATAAGTAGTGATTTGAACTCTTTTCCGAGGTTGACTTGGCGGAGATTCTGTGATTATGATGATGAGGAAATGAAAGCCAGCTAGTAATAAGGAATTCAGAGAATCAGGTGAACGGAAGAGTCATAGACTAGGGCGGAACAGTTGTCCAGTTCTCCGTGGTCTTTAGTGATCTCTAAATCTCTTATCTATATCGAAATGAATCAAAATGAATCCATCGTCTCAAAATCACTCAATCGCTTTTATAATGCCTTTTTATTGCCCTTTATTTACAGATCACCTGGAATCATGCTGGTTATGATTGGGAGATTGGGCAAATGAATCAATCAATGATGATGACACCGCATCTTTTGTCTTCTCTAATGATGACGATGACGGTGATGACGAAATCAAGTGACAAGCAAATATCTACTGAATTAATGAATAATAGTTACTTGTCTGTGTGTTATGCTCTGGCGCTATCTGTATTACAAAATCCTGTAGAAGGTAAATATTCCTACTTTGTCTTCTTTTTCATGTTATGTGTCGTGTTAGATATACATGGTTTATTTAAACACAAACTTGGTATATTATGGACACTACGAAGAGATGCTCCATACCAGTTATTGTTCCATAGTTTGTGCGAGGGCTAGGATGCTCACTGGCCAGATAGATAGTCAAATTAAAGCAGGTGATGGTTGTCACCCTCCCGTCGCCGACACCTGGAGCCTTTGACTCGAAGTCTGATCCACAAGGCAGTGCGCTGTGAGGGAAGCGTCAACTGGGAGTATCTACATGGTTACCGGTCATCCGGGAGAGATAGGTTCATGTACGCCATTCAACCCTTTGGGACTTTGGACCCCAAGTACACACACACCTTAGGTTTGGAAACAATAAGAGTTTTCAGCTCTGCTATATAGGCAGACCACCAGCATGTTCACCAGTGATCGGGTTATAAGCTACGTAAGGTTGTTCACATTCGCCGCTTAACTTTTGTGGGAATCACCCCATCGTCTCTGCGTGAAGCAGTGAATGGGACATATATAGCACAGACTATGAACACCTAGCCATATATGAGAAAATTGGCAGTTGATTTTCTTCCGTTAGATTTTTTATGAGAGTCCTTTTAATTATATCGACCGAGTTAAGATGAGAGACACCACTCTACTAGTCACTAACTACAGAATCAGTTTGTTAGGAGTTCTGTTGAGAAAGTGATGACTAGTAGAGTCAACGCCAGTCAGTCGTCAAGTTTGAAGACATGTTGACCAATGACATTCGCGGTATATATATACTGTCAAATAATAGAAGTTAGAATTCACTGACCCATTGGATTCCATCCCACTTGTTGATTGGTCACCAAGTTTGCCTCGTAAACCGAGGGTTGTTTGTTCCTAAGAAGTGGAATCACTAGTGTCTGTAACTAGTATGAAACGTCTATCCAGTAGAATTCTTTGGTTCCATGAGAAAGACATAACACTAGCCATCTCAATCGGTGAACAGCTTTATAACCTCATCGATTGACTTTCTCTACTCCTCACCCAACACTCCTCCAACCAACCTCAATATTGGATTAAAGTAAAAAAAAGTAACGAGAGTGGTTTGTGCAGAATAAGGTAGTACCATCGTCGTTATTCCTTCGGATACTTCTTGTCTACGTACAGCTTATAAAACCTACCTGGCTAGAATGACGGAGTGACAAAGGTGAAATAAACTTCTTTTAAATACAAAGACAAGGATTGTTTTCTTGAATCCCCCCATAGCTTCGGCTTTGCATGTATAAAAGGCGGAATGTGTGATAGGTAACCTTGAAGGTGCTTCTTCTGTCCATTTGGTGACCCCTATTACTAGCAATTAAATGAGACAAAATACAATTTCTTATAGATTTTATTTGTCCCCCTTTTCTTAATCATGAAGGAAGAAAAATTCTCAGTAATGAGTTTGTTAAGCTGTCTGACTGCTCACCCACATGAGCAACTAAATTTATGAATGCATAGAACTTAGTAGGTAGAATTTATCTTTCGTTTAAGCAATTATAATCGGTCAGCTGGAAAATGGTAAACAGTGGCAGCAGTATATATATATATATACATAAAGTTCTAGATAATCTTAGATGTAGGTAGGAGTTCACTAGTCACTTCCTCATTGAATTACAGTTTCCGGAACAATTGCCTCTTTTTAACCGTTGTTGGTTTCTTTTTGTTATCCTCGTATGTGAGGGTGAATGTCAGGCAATGACATTGATGAGTGATGGTTGTGAAATCGGCAGAAGTTAGAATTCATGGGTCAGTAGATTCCATCATCTTAATAGCTGAATGATCTGACTGGTTACGTCTTATGCTTTGTCTATAAATGCAACTTATCAAGCTCTTTGTTTTCATAATTTCAATGAAGAGATCTTGATTTTGATTTCCTTTTTTGTTTACTCTTTTCTCGTCTCCTTTAAAGGTGATGGTAACACGACGAGATATCCACCTAATAATTTCATTGTTCATCAACCAGACGAGGTGAAGACGCGGGAATTCTACGCATTTTCTTATTATTTTGACCTTGCTGTTAGTGCTGGGCTAATTGATGAAGATAATGGTGGATTTTTAACGGTTGGAGATTTTTATAAAGCTGCGAAACTTGGTAAGTTTTGGTATTTGAGATATTTTTTGGGGGTTATTTCGAAAGATCATTTTAAAGTTATTCTGGTATTGTTGACCACTTTTTTCTTGTTCATCTGTGTCTTGAGTTGTACATAGCTGATCTCCAGGCTTTGAAGTCTTTAAGTTTCAGTATTGGTGGCATTGGTTTCTTATTTGCTTGTCTTCCCTGACAGATCAAGGCAGCAGCCTGTCATTCACAAATCCGTTAACTGTAGAAATTGATATCTTCAGGTTAATTCCCCTCCCCCCCCCCCAAAAAAAGAAAGCTCCTCTCAGTGATCTGTATGGTGAGAGGTTCTTCTGAATCTCAGTCACAGTACATCACATTTTTTTTAAATTCAGTATTCCTAAATGGCAGTTGTATCTGCACCATCGTTTGAATTATTCTTTCAGGCTTTACTTTCATGAAATTCGTCGATTAACATTTTCTCCCTACCCCTAAAGTCCTATGCCTAATTTAATTATGGTTTCCAAAGATTCGCAATTCTGGATACTTACTGAGAGAGACGCTTCTTAGATAAATCGATATCGAGTCCATATCATAAGATTGCCGAATGAGTTAACGAGGTAAATACACCCTTAAAGATTCTACTCATCTGTGCGCTGTATAGAAAGTTCACGAGATCTTGTTAACTAACATACTGGAAACTATTGAACAAACAACATGAAAACACCAGATGTTCACCACCAATATATTCCGCTTGGCACGAGACCGTTGATCTCATTTGCGATTATATTGTAACAGCAGAAGGCAAGACACGGAAGCCAAGGTATATTTTCAAGCGATCAAACAGCTATTTATAAATACACAGTTTATATCTTTTAACCAATCGCTGCTCGTGTGATTTTGGTTTACATTAAACCATATGAAATAAAATGTTCAAATAAATATATTATTCTGTTGCTAATGTACTATTGAACTATGGAAATAGTATTCAGACGTTGACACCAACATATACAATGATTTTTACTGTGAGAATAATATTCTGTTGGAACACATTTTCTGTATCACGCAACAACAACATCACAAACATAGGAATACAATTACTGTTTTATCTGTCACTTACATCAAAGATAGTATCTTGACAAGTACAGAAAATATTAGTCGATTTCCAAGGGAAAGTACACAAACAAATTGATGTTGTTGCAATGCGGAACCCTATTGTTAGCCAATGTATTTACGTCGAAATTGGAGAAAGAAATGTAAGGTATGCAACAAAGAGACTTTATGCTGTATGAACATTGGATATGGATGATAGGCTTATTATTGATGACAGTAATGAGTCGATTGACAACTTCATTACTCTATTCGAATGAATGATATTCATCCAAATATCAGTGTTACTTTACAGAATTTGAATCGAATAACAAAGTGGATTTCCTGGAGATTGCAATGACGACTTGGAGGCAGGATGACATCAAAATGAATTGATCAATATTTTGCAACCATTCATAAAGTGAACATTATCTTTATTTCAGCAATTTCATTTCTTATACATTTGTTGAACATCACCTAGTGAAATGCCTGTTTTCAAAGGCCCGCCTGACACATTTATTGACTCACCTACGGTGCATACATTCAATTGTATTGGCTAATGGATATTCTCAAAAACTTCACTGTATGTCACAGTAAAAAAAGAGATAAGATAAGAAAAAAGACATCCTCACTACTAAAGGAAGTTATTCAGTCTTTATTAAAGTGGTCAAGTCGTGCCAATTGACAGCTCGAAGGCTTCAGTCAGCTGTCAAGTACACATTTCATATACTCCGCTTCCTATCTTACATCTCAGAGATTTTCAGTTCCTTTTTCTACGATTAAAGGGCAAAATTTTGTGGGCTCTGCTTCCTATATTGTATCTGCGACGTCATCTGCAATTCCAAAGGATATATATATATCCCTGGCCACTGATTCACTACTCCTGAACCTCGCTCGCCCGTTAGTAAGTCGGATAAATAGGGAAAGTTGGATGGGAGTGCAGCTAGCCACCCCACTTTGTTAAGTGGAGAATAACACCACTGCTACTGAAACATCAAAATTAAGTTAGATAGCCAACCGAAATATACTTATTCTGATAATATTTATATTAATAATCGGCTCTTTAATTCAATAACGCCTTCTCTTCGCTTCTCTCTTACTGTACGTGTGAGTGGGTGGGCGTCTTAACGTTTTCTGATTAATTCCATTACTCTACCACAGTGCACAAGTTCTATTCATATATCAATGTTCTGATAAATACTTTTTATGGGTCTTATGTCAGTTTTTTCTATCTACTGTAATGATCATGTGACAGGAACGTTTTCTCATGAGAGAATCACGCGTTCGTGCATTTAATATTTGTTGATAGCTTAGTTAATAATAGGATAGCAAACGATAATTCAGGCAAGATCATGACGACAAACAGTGTCCTTTTCTACCCGATGACAAACTGACACTGACCTCAGTTAGAAAATCATTGCTTAAAAGGATCTGTTTCGTTCTCCTAGGTCGGGGCTGTTCATCAGTGAGTACCCACCCCTAAAGAATCATAGAACCTAGTAACCACAGGTGGTGATGAGGCGAACACGTTTACTACTGTTCGATCAGCCTTGTTGGGACCGCAATCCAATGACATTTGTGTTAATTCCACATTGTGAAGTATAAAGTAGTTCAGGACCGAACCTTCTCTGTGCACACATACATACAGAGTTCGGGCTTACGCAGTACCTTTTACATTCGTATACACGTGTGGGGAAACATAACACCCCTTGCGTATACACTGTTTAGCCTTTTTAAAAGGCAATTCCAGTAGAGTTACACACAGGTGACTTTTCTTAGTGAGATGGACAGCTGTTTCCGTCGCAGTACTCATCCTCCATAACTGACGCTACTACGGATGAGAGACAAATGTGTTGACTACTGATTTATTCAGCCACTCACTAGGTGGGGATTCAATAACCCATAAGATTTCATCAAAAATCTCCTACATAACCCATGGGATCTGATTAGTATTTATTATTGTGCATAATTCTCATATCAGTTTCGAGAGCTCCACATTTTAAGTTGGACTATGAACTAACCGACTGCCATGAGTTACAGAGAACCTTTGGAAACCACCAGAAGCAAGGAGCATTGAATAGCTGTTTTGTCCAGTCTAATTTGGGACTGCCTCTTCAACAGTCGGCCTGTGATCAATTTTTCCTCCTCCCCCTGCCACCGTTGCACACCAACAAACACTTGAAAATTAATCTGGTGTACTCACAAGTAAGTGATTGACTGACTGGCTATAGAAAAATGAAGTTGGCTGAATTGTTCTAGTGGAAAGTCGTGACCAGTGATATTCATCAAATAGAGCGAGATGTGAGGAGAAATAGGCACTGATGACGTTGATTGTCGGTGGTGGTGCTTTATGTATCGCGAATTGGCTGATGTTGGCATTGATAGGTCCATTGGATCCTGTGCCAGTGGCTTTACAACCTGAACATTGTGGTTAGTTCGATCTCTGTAGATCGCGTCATGAGTGCGTGCGTACACTACTGTTGCTATAGGGTCGTAAAGTAGGCAGATGAAACAGTTGTCCAGTTCTCTTTGCTGTTGTTGGTAGTTTTCAATCGTCTTCTTGAACGGATGTGTATCAGTGGTTTCGTGATCATCAATCCTTGAAATTGTATAATTTCTCATATCAGTTTTTCCAGAAGAAGTTTCACATTTATTGAAAATATAAACCACACTCAACAAACAAACGAACTAACTTTGTACTCTTAAGTAGTATACTAGTTTTATTCCAATTATTGATTAAATCAATAATCTTCTGAATGGTTTTGTTTGTGCGTATATTTGGCTTGCAGGTAGTGTGAGTACTTACTGCATAGATCATTGTGTCTACGATAGAGAGAGGTGTGTGTATGCGTTTGTTTGTGATCTAGTTAAGGTTACGATTGATAGGTGAGTGGTGGTTTGAATCATGTCTCATATTTATAAATGTATAAAAAACGTAAACCACAAGATTGTTGGGCGGGGGCATTACTTCCATTTTGTAATGTCTATTATTATGGTTTTTATAGTGAAATAGTTAATGGTTATTCAAGCCCTTATGTTTACGAGTTTACAGGTAGTCTGTGACCACCACTTCTGTCTTTCAACCTAATCCTACCTATCTCAGCTAACTTTGCTTGTCGACGAAGTCGGTTGCTCAGCATGCTGTCCTTGCCATCTCAACCGATGCACAACTTCACTACCTCATTCACTAACTTACCCTCCCAACCAACGACCTAACACTCGAAGCCTAACTCACTACAGTATACCACTTAAGACAGAAGATAGAACGCTAACATATGTGATCAAATATGCTAAACCTTTTATGTAACTTGAAAATCCCCCTTCAGTCATATAAAAGAAAAGAAGGTGTTCAGCGAAGACACTCTTTTCGGCGAATTCATTCACTGAGCTGTACAATCGCATATTTATACAATTTTGTTTGTGTGTGTGTGTACATTAGATTTATAAAGTTTATATAATTATGTAATATAAGTATTGTTTTGGCTTGGAGACAAACCTCAAGATGGAAAATAAAATAGAATTGATTAAGTGAATTGGATGACGTAATACAGTTGAGTAGAATTCAGATTAGGTCATGTTGGCAACAATGTTAATGAGTGGTGTTTAAAATAAAATAAGGGTGGGGTTAGAGAATAGTACAGTTGAAAATAAGTAAGTTAATCGGATGACGTAACACAGTTGGCTGTACTATTCTCTAACCCCACCCTTATTTTATTTTAAACACCACTCATTAACATTGTTGCCAACATGACCTAATCTGAATTCTACTCAACTGTATTACGTCATCCAATTCACTTAATCAATTCTATTTTATTTTCCATCTTAACGTTTGTCTCCAAGCCAAAAAAATACTTATATTACATAATTATATAAACTTTATAAATCTAATGTACACACACACACAAACAAAATTGTATAAATATGCGATTGTACAGCTCAGTGAATGAATTCGCCGAAAAGAGTGTCTTCGCTGAACACCTTCTTTTCTTTTATATAAACCTTTTATGCTGTCGTGTGCTGGAGAATTATGGGAAATAGAGTAAAGACAAAAGTGCATCACTGACTCACTGCTGGAACGCTGGACAACCACTCAGGTGGTTTTGATTCGGTTCAATGCATTGAGATCTAAATCATCACCTCGAAGATCAATTGTGTCATATACCCTATTTAGCCATTCCCTCTGGGCTCTGAGATATAATGAGATCATGTTTGCTGAATGCGATGTTACAACGATAGGGTTGCTCTCCAGCCAATGCAAGTGACCCGACTTCGATTCTACACCGATCTACTTTTAATCCTTCTGCCTAGTTTACTAGATAGTAATAGTAGTAAGCCCAGAAGGAAAAGGAAGTTTAGCAATACCCCCGTAAATACAGCACCACTGTCACTGTTAGTGAAACTTCAAAGTATGCACAGCCAGATGTTCCAGACTCGGAATGCTTACAGGTATGAGAAAGACAGGACAAGAATGTGAGTTTTGATTACACAATTTAATAAAATACCACACCGATGATTTATTCATTCACTAATTACGCTTTTTCTCTCTGTTTTTTTTCATAATTTCTTCTCAGTTTGTCAGAATCCAGATCCAAAGAAACCATTCGATTGTATGGATCTTAACTTTGTTACTGCTTTACTGCATAATGGCTATGGATTTCCATGGGACAAAAAGATAGGAGTAAATCTTATTATTATTATTACTATTACTATTATTATCATTGTAACTTTAACAGAAACAAAACACGTAGTTCAGTGAATGGTTCTTTTCGGCGAATTCATTATCCCCTCTAGCTTCACAATCGCGTATATATATATACAATCTGTTTTTCATGAAGGAGGGTAGTAACACAAGTGATGAATTGTTATCCCAAGCATAGTTCTTAATATTGGTCGATACATAAAAGAAGTTGAATAGTTGAATAAGTGTATTGTGATTAGGATGCGCATAGGATCGAGGGAAAATATATAGAATTATGTAAGAGTCCTGATGAAATACAAGAGTTGTAAGGAGTTAGAAAAACAAACA
Organism: Trichobilharzia szidati; assembly: GCA_944472155.2. Classification (NCBI taxonomy): domain Eukaryota; kingdom Metazoa; phylum Platyhelminthes; class Trematoda; order Strigeidida; family Schistosomatidae; genus Trichobilharzia; species Trichobilharzia szidati. The sequence goes on along the minus strand of OX235279.1, from coordinate 154,671,276 downwards.
AACAAAAATCAAGTGATTAGATATCAGCTAATTTTTTACCGTCGTAGTAGAAGTGATCGAATAATTTTCTCTGGATACAAATCTCTGGTTTTTCTACCTGAAGGGCTAAAGCTTCACCAATGCAAAGAAGACGAAGACGTATTAACTTTGACTCTGTAGATTATTTTGAAGAAGGCGTTTGTTGAGATGGAATAACCAGTGTTTTTGACAAGGTGTTTGGCGATTTCACTCCTTGTAGAGCCAATACAACTTATTTGCAACCATGTCAGACAGGTCAGACACATCGAATCACCAATATGCCTGGTTCTACAGGAATAGGTAGTCAGATATGCGATCATCTCCTTCAGGCTTCTGTAGACTGGCGAATGCTATTGTTAGCATTGCTGCAAATAATGTTCTTTTCAGAGATGTTGAAATTCTTTTAATAAGGATATCTCTGGTAAAGTCCACCTTGAAATCCGGGTTCATGTAAAATTTCTTTCTTGGAACAAGTTACGTGAACACAAAATGCATACGGTAGGCAACTGTTTGAGGCCAGTGTGATGAATACAATGGCCTGATTCAGGTGGTTTTTGAAGTTGTGCATTCGTATGAAAATCCTGTCGCCGCTAGATAAGTTGGAATGTAGAATGCTCGTGGTTGACCCTCTCTTAACCACCCTCCCCTCTTCAGAATAATAAGCTTAGCATAGTGGGTTTACTACCGCGTCCCTTTTGGCCAGTGGTAAAGCTTCAGCTTCAAACCCTTCAACAGTAAGTGGTGTTAATCTAACCACTATCCAAACAATGCTTAAGGCATGGTGAGACCTGCGGGAACATTTATAAGTGTCGCTAGTGTATGTCCTTCTTGTCAGTCGCACAAACTTATACACTGTAAAACTACATTAAACGAGGCAACAGTAAGTTTTAATGAAACTGCAATGAACAAATAAATGTGGAAAAATTATAAGAGTAATTTTACATGTATTTCCATCGCTGTGTCGATAGTTAAAGCATAGAATACTTGTTAGTCCAGGTTGAATGTGCTGTCCGATACAATCCTTTACTTCCCCTTGGAAAAGAAGAAATATTGAACGTGAGACTAGCAACCACACCTTGTAAAAATAATGACATCACCGCCACTAAAATTTCAAAAGCTTGGTAAGTTCTTCACTTGGAAAGGCACGCATGAGCTGATCCTCCAAATAGGGCATCATGTGTTTCACCTAAGTAACGAGTAGAGTTTTTTTATTACTATTGCGAAATCTATATTTCAGTCTTCATATCCTTATGCTCGATTCCATGATATCGCTTCCAGTTGGCCCCACGACTACCTTTAATCTGCTTCTATTGCCTCCTCATCACATGATCATCTATTCTCGGACTCCCGACTTGCCTCTTCTTCCTTCAGCTTACACTCCAGGGTATTGCTGGCGTGTGATATTTAAATGTCTGTTCAGCGTATGTCTAAGCTACTCATCTCCATTTTCCCTCTGCATATTTGTTGTACGGTTAATTTGCTACTAGAGTTGCTTTCTGCTTATCTTCTTTCTAACCGGTTGTCTGATCTTCACCATCAAGACAATGAATACAAGTTTTGATGAAAGTCTGTAAGGACGTGTCGGCAACGCTCACATCAAAAAGTCTCTGAACCATGTAGAATCATTGATTTACTTGACGTTAATGTTGTGCTAACTGCTGTAGTCAAGTATCATGATACATATTACTTATTCCATTATTTCTACTTACTTTTTAACAATAATTTTCTTTTCTTTAGTTTTTCAGAAAAGTTAAATCATTTGAAATTAATTGGAGCCTTGGTGCCTTATTCTCAGAAATGTATAATTAACAATAATCATAATAGAAACTTTTCTAATAAATACAATAAGAACGCATTTTCGCGTACATAGTCCATTGTTCAATGTCTTTTTTTGTTTATTCGGAGTAAATAAAAATAAAACACATCCATTTGATCAAATCTATCGTTACAAGAGCAGAAAGCAACTTTATTATTTTGAAAAATATAGTATATCTCTTCCCTTACTTTCCTTTCAACTTTTTATATTTTTAATCCTTCATAGTTTCATTTTCTCTTTTTAATTTTTCTGTGTAATGTGTGAATTTCGTTGTTTGGATGTTTCGTTTTTATTCCCGTCACATATATATGAAGAGAATATAATTATTGCATGTACAAGAATTCCCTTTTGGTAGTGAGTTGAGTAATCATTTCAAGTGATCTGCTCTGTGAATCACTTACAAGTATAAGTGTATGACACTTTGGCTGTTCACGTGTCGTAAATGTTACATTATTGTTAGATATATGATATATATTTATAAATAATCCCCAACCCGATATTAATGTAAACAAAACACTTAGTTCAACGAAGAGTCTTTTCTCGGCGGCGAATTCATTCACTTAGCTGTAAAATCGCAATTATATATGCTTATTTTTCTATGAGTGCGTACATTAGGTTTATCCGATAAGAATGAAAATATGTAAGGGTTATTGTTGCCAAGACATTTCAAAAAATGTGATGAATAATCAAACTGTGAGTAGGTTGGGTGGGGGCGAAAATTGGTGAGAGGGTGGTGGTGATGCGTTGTCAAAAAAATAGTTATTATGGTTGATCAGCACATAAAAGAAGTTGAATGAGCATCGTAAAGTTACGTAATAAGGTGAGTAGTTTAATGCGTGAGTTGTGATCAGTATGCACATAAAAACAAAAGAATCATACAAGACTTCTAAAAATTACAAAAGCTACAAGGAGTTAGAAAAAAAATTAAAAACCATACCAATATAGGGTAACTAGATCTCAACACGGTTGTTACAAATCATATCAAAACACGTTGTATAACTTCCTGCTATACACATAATTATCCCTTTTCCAATCAATTAGGCCTTAGTCATATATTTCTAAAAGCCGCAATTGCACATAAAACACAAAATTATCCACCTTCAAAACGCAGACTAGTTAGACACTGCACGATTATCGCTGCTCTATTTCTCTCACTCTCTCTCTCTCCCTCCACCTCTGAATATCTTTGAATCTCACTGTATCATTTTATCTATGCATGCATCTGCCTGAATCTCCCTCTATCTCTCTTTGTCTCTGAAGGTTGATTTATCCTTGAAGAATGTGAAAGGGGAAGGGGAATACTTAGTCAGACGTGAGCACAGCGTCCACGGGGAAAGCTGTTACACGGCCTGTTCGAAGTAAGATATGTATCTGTAGAGAAAATCTTGTCGTCGAAGTTGCATCTGCTGGCTCACAGTGAGTCGGGACGCATAGGTCTTCAGACGAACTTTGTTAATTCCTCCCTCCATAGAATAGAAGTATGGCATAGGTGGCTTGCTAGTCGTCCTCTCAGGCAAACACATTACTTCTCTTGCAACCCTCTCGATCTTGCTATCTCTGAAACTGCCAACTCTCTGACACTATCTTCACTAGAAAATTCTCAGTGTGTCAAGATTCTGCCGTGGGTTGATTTGTCACTGACACAGCTTACACATGATAATAGTTACACGCAGGATTTCGTGACAGCATTGAGCACAGCTTGTGCACACTGCTGATTGTAAACTGCCACACTAAGTAAGGTGAGTACTGAGGTGATAAATAGTGTTGAAAGGGAACTCCAGTCGATGGCAGGACTTCAAGGAGGAGAGAGCGAAAGGGAGTGATGGACAGGGACAGGTTGATTTACAGGTTGAGATATAGAGGTGGAGAGGTAGAGAGGGAGATATTGAGAGAGAGAGAGAGACTGGGATTGCTGTGGTAATCCAAGTGTACAGAGGTTAGTTAGCCACTTCGCGAATATCGCTGCTCTATTTCTCTCCCTCCACCTCTGAATATCTTTGAATCTCACTGTATCATTTTATCTATGCATGCATCTGCCTGAATCTCCCTCTATCTCTCTTTGTCTCTGAAGGTTGATTTATCCTTGAAGAATGTGAAAGGGGAAGGGGAATACTTAGTCAGACGTGAGCACAGCGTCCACGGGGAAAGCTGTTACACGGCCTGTTCGAAGTAAGATATGTATCTGTAGAGAAAATCTTGTCGTCGAAGTTGCATCTGCTGGCTCACAGTGAGTCGGGACGCATAGGTCTTCAGACGAACTTTGTTAATTCCTCCCTCCATAGAATAGAAGTATGGCATAGGTGGCTTGCTAGTCGTCCTCTCAGGCAAACACATTACTTCTCTTGCAACCCTCTCGATCTTGCTATCTCTGAAACTGCCAACTCTCTGACACTATCTTCACTAGAAAATTCTCAGTGTGTCAAGATTCTGCCGTGGGTTGATTTGTCACTGACACAGCTTACACATGATAATAGTTACACGCAGGATTTCGTGACAGCATTGAGCACAGCTTGTGCACACTGCTGATTGTAAACTGCCACACTAAGTAAGGTGAGTACTGAGGTGATAAATAGTGTTGAAAGGGAACTCCAGTCGATGGCAGGACTTCAAGGAGGAGAGAGCGAAAGGGAGTGATGGACAGGGACAGGTTGATTTACAGGTTGAGATATAGAGGTGGAGAGGTAGAGAGGGAGATATTGAGAGAGAGAGAGAGACTGGGATTGCTGTGGTAATCCAAGTGTACAGAGGTTAGTTAGCCACTTCGCGAATATCGCTGCTCTATTTCTCTCCCTCCACCTCTGAATATCTTTGAATCTCACTGTATCATTTTATCTATGCATGCATCTGCCTGAATCTCCCTCTATCTCTCTTTGTCTCTGAAGGTTGATTTATCCTTGAAGAATGTGAAAGGGGAAGGGGAATACTTAGTCAGACGTGAGCACAGCGTCCACGGGGAAAGCTGTTACACGGCCTGTTCGAAGTAAGATATGTATCTGTAGAGAAAATCTTGTCGTCGAAGTTGCATCTGCTGGCTCACAGTGAGTCGGGACGCATAGGTCTTCAGACGAACTTTGTTAATTCCTCCCTCCATAGAATAGAAGTATGGCATAGGTGGCTTGCTAGTCGTCCTCTCAGGCAAACACATTACTTCTCTTGCAACCCTCTCGATCTTGCTATCTCTGAAACTGCCAACTCTCTGACACTATCTTCACTAGAAAATTCTCAGTGTGTCAAGATTCTGCCGTGGGTTGATTTGTCACTGACACAGCTTACACATGATAATAGTTACACGCAGGATTTCGTGACAGCATTGAGCACAGCTTGTGCACACTGCTGATTGTAAACTACCACACTAAGTAAGGTGAGTACTGAGGTGATAAATAGTGTTGAAAGGGAACTCCAGTCGGTGGCAGGACTTCAAGGAGGAGAGAGCGAAAGGGAGTGATGGACAGGGACAGGTTGATTTACAGGTTGAGATATAGAGGTAGAGAGGGAGATATTGAGAGAGAGAGAGAGACTGGGATTGCTGTGGTAATCCAAGTGTACAGAGGTTAGTTAGCCACTTCGCGAATATCGCTGCTCTATTTCTCTCCCTCCACCTCTGAATATCTTTGAATCTCACTGTATCATTTTATCTATGCATGCATCTGCCTGAATCTCCCTCTATCTCTCTTTGCCTCTGAAGGTTGATTTATCCTTGAAGAATGTGAAAGGGGAAGGGGAATACTTAGTCAGACGTGAGCACAGTGTCCACGGGGAAAGCTGTTACACGGCCTGTTCGAAGTAAGATATGTATCTGTAGAGAAAATCTTGTCGTCGAAGTTGCATCTGCTGGCTCACAGTGAGTCGGGACGCATAGGTCTTCAGACGAACTTTGTTAATTCCTCCCTCCATAGAATAGAAGTATGGCATAGGTGGCTTGCTAGTCGTCCTCTCAGGCAAACACATTACTTCTCTTGCAACCCTCTCGATCTTGCTATCTCTGAAACTGCCAACTCTCTGACACTATCTTCACTAGAAAATTCTCAGTGTGTCAAGATTCTGCCGTGGGTTGATTTGTCACTGACACAGCTTACACATGATAATAGTTACACGCAGGATTTCGTGACAGCATTGAGCACAGCTTGTGCACACTGCTGATTGTAAACTGCCACACTAAGTAAGGTGAGTACTGAGGTGATAAATAGTGTTGAAAGGGAACTCCAGTCGATGGCAGGACTTCAAGGAGGAGAGAGCGAAAGGGAGTGATGGACAGGGACAGGTTGATTTACAGGTTGAGATATAGAGGTGGAGAGGTAGAGAGGGAGATATTGAGAGAGAGAGAGAGACTGGGATTGCTGTGGTAATCCAAGTGTACAGAGGTTAGTTAGCCACTTCGCGAATATCGCTGCTCTATTTCTCTCCCTCCACCTCTGAATATCTTTGAATCTCACTGTATCATTTTATCTATGCATGCATCTGCCTCAATCTCCCTCTATCTCTCTTTGTCTCTGAAGGTTGATTTATCCTTGAAGAATGTGAAAGGGGAAGGGGAATACTTAGTCAGACGTGAGCACAGAGTCCACGGGGAAAGCTGTTACACGGCCTGTTCGAAGTAAGATATGTATCTGTAGAGAAAATCTTGTCGTCGAAGTTGCATCTGCTGGCTCACAGTGAGTCGGGACGCATAGGTCTTCAGACGAACTTTGTTAATTCCTCCCTCCATAGAATAGAAGTATGGCATAGGTGGCTTGCTAGTCGTCCTCTCAGGCAAACACATTACTTCTCTTGCACCCGTCTCGATCTTGCTATCTCTGAAACTGCCAACTCTCTGACACTATCTTCACTAGAAAATTCTCAGTGTGTCAAGATTCTGCCGTGGGTTGATTTGTCACTGACACAGCTTACACATGATAATAGTTACACGCAGGATTTCGTGACAGCATTGAGCACAGCTTGTGCACACTGCTGATTGTAAACTGCCACACTAAGTAAGGTGAGTACTGAGGTGATAAATAGTGTTGAAAGGGAACTCCAGTCGGTGGCAGGACTTCAAGGAGGAGAGAGCGAAAGAGAGTGATGGACAGGGACAGGTTGATTTACAGGTTGAGATATAGAGGTGGAGAGGTAGAGAGGGAGATATTGAGAGAGAGACTGGGATTGCTGTGGTAATCCAAGTGTACAGAGGTTAGCTAGCCACTTCGCGAATATCGCTGCTCTATTTCTCTCCCTCCACCTCTGAATATCTTTGAATCTCACTGTATCATTTTATCTATGCATGCATCTGCCTCAATCTCCCTCTATCTCTCTTTGTCTCTGAAGGTTGATTTATCCTTGAAGAATGTGAAAGGGGAAGGGGAATACTTAGTCAGACGTGAGCACAGAGTCCACGGGGAAAGCTGTTACACGGCCTGTTCGAAGTAAGATATGTATCTGTAGAGAAAATCTTGTCGTCGAAGTTGCATCTGCCGGCTCACAGTGAGTCGGGACGCATAGGTCTTCAGACGAACTTTGTTAATTCCTCCCTCCATAGAATAGAAGTATGGCATAGGTGGCTTGCTAGTCGTCCTCTCAGGCGAACACATTACTTCTCTTGCACCCCTCTCGATCTTGCTATCTCTGAAACTGCCAACTCTCTGACACTATCTTCACTAGAAAATTCTCAGTGTGTCAAGATTCTGCCGTGGGTTGATTAGTCACTGACACAGCTTACACATGATAATAGTTACACGCAGGATTTCGTGACAGCATTGAGCACAGCTTGTGCACACTGCTGATTGTAAACTGCCACACTAAGTAAGGTGAGTACTGAGGTGATAAATAGTGTTGAAAGGGAACTCCAGTCGGTGGCAGGACTTCAAGGAGGAGAGAGCGAAAGGGAGTGATGGACAGGGACAGGTTGATTTACAGGTTGAGATATAGAGGTGGAGAGGTAGAGAGGGAGATATTGAGAGAGAGAGAGAGACTGGGATTGCTGTGGTAATCCAAGTGTACAGAGGTTAGTTAGCCACTTCGCGAATATCGCTGCTCTATTTCTCTCCCTCCACCTCTGAATATCTTTGAATCTCACTGTATCATTTTATCTATGCATGCATCTGCCTGAATCTCCCTCTATCTCTCTTTGTCTCTGAAGGTTGATTTATCCTTGAAGAATGTGAAAGGGGAAGGGGAATACTTAGTCAGACGTGAGCACAGCGTCCACGGGGAAAGCTGTTACACGGCCTGTTCGAAGTAAGATATGTATCTGTAGAGAAAATCTTGTCGTCGAAGTTGCATCTGCTGGCTCACAGTGAGTCGGGACGCATAGGTCTTCAGACGAACTTTGTTAATTCCTCCCTCCATAGAATAGAAGTATGGCATAGGTGGCTTGCTAGTCGTCCTCTCAGGCAAACACATTACTTCTCTTGCAACCCTCTCGATCTTGCTATCTCTGAAACTGCCAACTCTCTGACACTATCTTCACTAGAAAATTCTCAGTGTGTCAAGATTCTGCCGTGGGTTGATTTGTCACTGACACAGCTTACACATGATAATAGTTACACGCAGGATTTCGTGACAGCATTGAGCACAGCTTGTGCACACTGCTGATTGTAAACTGCCACACTAAGTAAGGTGAGTACTGAGGTGATAAATAGTGTTGAAAGGGAACTCCAGTCGATGGCAGGACTTCAAGGAGGAGAGAGCGAAAGGGAGTGATGGACAGGGACAGGTTGATTTACAGGTTGAGATATAGAGGTGGAGAGGTAGAGAGGGAGATATTGAGAGAGAGAGAGAGACTGGGATTGCTGTGGTAATCCAAGTGTACAGAGGTTAGTTAGCCACTTCGCGAATATCGCTGCTCTATTTCTCTCCCTCCACCTCTGAATATCTTTGAATCTCACTGTATCATTTTATCTATGCATGCATCTGCCTGAATCTCCCTCTATCTCTCTTTGTCTCTGAAGGTTGATTTATCCTTGAAGAATGTGAAAGGGGAAGGGGAATACTTAGTCAGACGTGAGCACAGTGTCCACGGGGAAAGCTGTTACACGGCCTGTTCGAAGTAAGATATGTATCTGTAGAGAAAATCTTGTCGTCGAAGTTGCATCTGCTGGCTCACAGTGAGTCGGGACGCATAGGTCTTCAGACGAACTTTGTTAATTCCTCCCTCCATAGAATAGAAGTATGGCATAGGTGGCTTGCTAGTCGTCCTCTCAGGCAAACACATTACTTCTCTTGCAACCCTCTCGATCTTGCTATCTCTGAAACTGCCAACTCTCTGACACTATCTTCACTAGAAAATTCTCAGTGTGTCAAGATTCTGCCGTGGGTTGATTTGTCACTGACACAGCTTACACATGATAATAGTTACACGCAGTATTTCGTGACAGCATTGAGCACAGCTTGTGCACACTGCTGATTGTAAACTGCCACACTAAGTAAGGTGAGTACTGAGGTGATAAATAGTGTTGAAAGGGAACTCCAGTCGGTGGCAGGACTTCAAGGAGGAGAGAGCGAAAGAGAGTGATGGACAGGGACAGGTTGATTTACAGGTTGAGATATAGAGGTGGAGAGGTAGAGAGGGAGAGACTGGGATTGCTGTGGTAATCCAAGTGTACAGAGGTTAGTTAGCCACTTCGCGAAAATCGCTGCTCTATTTCTCTCCCTCCACCTCTGAATATCTTTGAATCTCACTGTATCATTTTATCTATGCATGCATCTGCCTCAATCTCCCTCTATCTCTCTTTGTCTCTGAAGGTTGATTTATCCTTGAAGAATGTGAAAGGGGAAGGGGAATACTTAGTCAGACGTGAGCACAGCGTCCACGGGGAAAGCTGTTACACGGCCTGTTCGAAGTAAGATATGTATCTGTAGAGAAAATCTTGTCGTCGAAGTTGCATCTGCTGGCTCACAGTGAGTCGGGACGCATAGGTCTTCAGACGAACTTTGTTAATTCCTCCCTCCATAGAATAGAAGTATGGCATAGGTGGCTTGCTAGTCGTCCTCTCAGGCAAACACATTACTTCTCTTGCAACCCTCTCGATCTTGCTATCTCTGAAACTGCCAACTCTCTGACACTATCTTCACTAGAAAATTCTCAGTGTGTCAAGATTCTGCCGTGGGTTGATTTGTCACTGACACAGCTTACACATGATAATAGTTACACGCAGGATTTCGTGACAGCATTGAGCACAGCTTGTGCACACTGCTGATTGTAAACTGCCACACTAAGTAAGGTGAGTACTGAGGTGATAAATAGTGTTGAAAGGGAACTCCAGTCGATGGCAGGACTTCAAGGAGGAGAGAGCGAAAGGGAGTGATGGACAGGGACAGGTTGATTTACAGGTTGAGATATAGAGGTGGAGAGGTAGAGAGGGAGATATTGAGAGAGAGAGAGAGACTGGGATTGCTGTGGTAATCCAAGTGTACAGAGGTTAGTTAGCCACTTCGCGAATATCGCTGCTCTATTTCTCTCCCTCCACCTCTGAATATCTTTGAATCTCACTGTATCATTTTATCTATGCATGCATCTGCCTGAATCTCCCTCTATCTCTCTTTGTCTCTGAAGGTTGATTTATCCTTGAAGAATGTGAAAGGGGAAGGGGAATACTTAGTCAGACGTGAGCACAGTGTCCACGGGGAAAGCTGTTACACGGCCTGTTCGAAGTAAGATATGTATCTGTAGAGAAAATCTTGTCGTCGAAGTTGCATCTGCTGGCTCACAGTGAGTCGGGACGCATAGGTCTTCAGACGAACTTTGTTAATTCCTCCCTCCATAGAATAGAAGTATGGCATAGGTGGCTTGCTAGTCGTCCTCTCAGGCAAACACATTACTTCTCTTGCAACCCTCTCGATCTTGCTATCTCTGAAACTGCCAACTCTCTGACACTATCTTCACTAGAAAATTCTCAGTGTGTCAAGATTCTGCCGTGGGTTGATTTGTCACTGACACAGCTTACACATGATAATAGTTACACGCAGGATTTCGTGACAGCATTGAGCACAGCTTGTGCACACTGCTGATTGTAAACTGCCACACTAAGTAAGGTGAGTACTGAGGTGATAAATAGTGTTGAAAGGGAACTCCAGTCGATGGCAGGACTTCAAGGAGGAGAGAGCGAAAGGGAGTGATGGACAGGGACAGGTTGATTTACAGGTTGAGATATAGAGGTGGAGAGGTAGAGAGGGAGATATTGAGAGAGAGAGAGAGACTGGGATTGCTGTGGTAATCCAAGTGTACAGAGGTTAGTTAGCCACTTCGCGAATATCGCTGCTCTATTTCTCTCCCTCCACCTCTGAATATCTTTGAATCTCACTGTATCATTTTATCTATGCATGCATCTGCCTGAATCTCCCTCTATCTCTCTTTGTCTCTGAAGGTTGATTTATCCTTGAAGAATGTGAAAGGGGAAGGGGAATACTTAGTCAGACGTGAGCACAGCGTCCACGGGGAAAGCTGTTACACGGCCTGTTCGAAGTAAGATATGTATCTGTAGAGAAAATCTTGTCGTCGAAGTTGCATCTGCTGGCTCACAGTGAGTCGGGACGCATAGGTCTTCAGACGAACTTTGTTAATTCCTCCCTCCATAGAATAGAAGTATGGCATAGGTGGCTTGCTAGTCGTCCTCTCAGGCAAACACATTACTTCTCTTGCAACCCTCTCGATCTTGCTATCTCTGAAACTGCCAACTCTCTGACACTATCTTCACTAGAAAATTCTCAGTGTGTCAAGATTCTGCCGTGGGTTGATTTGTCACTGACACAGCTTACACATGATAATAGTTACACGCAGGATTTCGTGACAGCATTGAGCACAGCTTGTGCACACTGCTGATTGTAAACTGCCACACTAAGTAAGGTGAGTACTGAGGTGATAAATAGTGTTGAAAGGGAACTCCAGTCGATGGCAGGACTTCAAGGAGGAGAGAGCGAAAGGGAGTGATGGACAGGGACAGGTTGATTTACAGGTTGAGATATAGAGGTGGAGAGGTAGAGAGGGAGATATTGAGAGAGAGAGAGAGACTGGGATTGCTGTGGTAATCCAAGTGTACAGAGGTTAGTTAGCCACTTCGCGAATATCGCTGCTCTATTTCTCTCCCTCCACCTCTGAATATCTTTGAATCTCACTGTATCATTTTATCTATGCATGCATCTGCCTGAATCTCCCTCTATCTCTCTTTGTCTCTGAAGGTTGATTTATCCTTGAAGAATGTGAAAGGGGAAGGGGAATACTTAGTCAGACGTGAGCACAGTGTCCACGGGGAAAGCTGTTACACGGCCTGTTCGAAGTAAGATATGTATCTGTAGAGAAAATCTTGTCGTCGAAGTTGCATCTGCTGGCTCACAGTGAGTCGGGACGCATAGGTCTTCAGACGAACTTTGTTAATTCCTCCCTCCATAGAATAGAAGTATGGCATAGGTGGCTTGCTAGTCGTCCTCTCAGGCAAACACATTACTTCTCTTGCAACCCTCTCGATCTTGCTATCTCTGAAACTGCCAACTCTCTGACACTATCTTCACTAGAAAATTCTCAGTGTGTCAAGATTCTGCCGTGGGTTGATTTGTCACTGACACAGCTTACACATGATAATAGTTACACGCAGGATTTCGTGACAGCATTGAGCACAGCTTGTGCACACTGCTGATTGTAAACTGCCACACTAAGTAAGGTGAGTACTGAGGTGATAAATAGTGTTGAAAGGGAACTCCAGTCGATGGCAGGACTTCAAGGAGGAGAGAGCGAAAGGGAGTGATGGACAGGGACAGGTTGATTTACAGGTTGAGATATAGAGGTGGAGAGGTAGAGAGGGAGATATTGAGAGAGAGAGAGAGACTGGGATTGCTGTGGTAATCCAAGTGTACAGAGGTTAGTTAGCCACTTCGCGAATATCGCTGCTCTATTTCTCTCCCTCCACCTCTGAATATCTTTGAATCTCACTGTATCATTTTATCTATGCATGCATCTGCCTGAATCTCCCTCTATCTCTCTTTGTCTCTGAAGGTTGATTTATCCTTGAAGAATGTGAAAGGGGAAGGGGAATACTTAGTCAGACGTGAGCACAGTGTCCACGGGGAAAGCTGTTACACGGCCTGTTCGAAGTAAGATATGTATCTGTAGAGAAAATCTTGTCGTCGAAGTTGCATCTGCTGGCTCACAGTGAGTCGGGACGCATAGGTCTTCAGACGAACTTTGTTAATTCCTCCCTCCATAGAATAGAAGTATGGCATAGGTGGCTTGCTAGTCGTCCTCTCAGGCAAACACATTACTTCTCTTGCAACCCTCTCGATCTTGCTATCTCTGAAACTGCCAACTCTCTGACACTATCTTCACTAGAAAATTCTCAGTGTGTCAAGATTCTGCCGTGGGTTGATTTGTCACTGACACAGCTTACACATGATAATAGTTACACGCAGGATTTCGTGACAGCATTGAGCACAGCTTGTGCACACTGCTGATTGTAAACTGCCACACTAAGTAAGGTGAGTACTGAGGTGATAAATAGTGTTGAAAGGGAACTCCAGTCGATGGCAGGACTTCAAGGAGGAGAGAGCGAAAGGGAGTGATGGACAGGGACAGGTTGATTTACAGGTTGAGATATAGAGGTGGAGAGGTAGAGAGGGAGATATTGAGAGAGAGAGAGAGACTGGGATTGCTGTGGTAATCCAAGTGTACAGAGGTTAGTTAGCCACTTCGCGAATATCGCTGCTCTATTTCTCTCCCTCCACCTCTGAATATCTTTGAATCTCACTGTATCATTTTATCTATGCATGCATCTGCCTGAATCTCCCTCTATCTCTCTTTGTCTCTGAAGGTTGATTTATCCTTGAAGAATGTGAAAGGGGAAGGGGAATACTTAGTCAGACGTGAGCACAGTGTCCACGGGGAAAGCTGTTACACGGCCTGTTCGAAGTAAGATATGTATCTGTAGAGAAAATCTTGTCGTCGAAGTTGCATCTGCTGGCTCACAGTGAGTCGGGACGCATAGGTCTTCAGACGAACTTTGTTAATTCCTCCCTCCATAGAATAGAAGTATGGCATAGGTGGCTTGCTAGTCGTCCTCTCAGGCAAACACATTACTTCTCTTGCAACCCTCTCGATCTTTCTATATCGCAAACTCCCATCTAGCTCTTGATCTTTTCTTCACTTATTTTGATTTCTTCTTTCTCTTTTTTGTGACCAATTTTTATCTTTTTGATTTGCTTCTCTTTGTCGTTGTGTTCTTTGTTTTTATTTGTTTGTTTCCTGTGTCCGTTTTGCTTTATTTCGTTTTTTTCGAAATACTTTTTTTTATCCCCGTCCTTCTTTATTTAACTTCTTTTGCAATGCTGCGTTTTATTTTCTTCTCATCTTGATGGACATCCATTGGTTTTCGCCTGTTCCAGATTATATTCCAACTCTTTTGTCCTATCCACTCTCTTTATTTTTCACTGTCGCTTCATTCCCAACTCTTCTACTGTTCTGCATCCATTAATTTGCCTAATGTAGACATAATCTTTCGCTCCACATGCTGTTCGAAGCTGTTAAATCATACGATACTATGAAGCATTTTAAAACAAATAGTCCCTTTGATAAATTTGAATAAGGCATTAAGGAGACAAATTTCGCTAGGTGATATCATTTAGTAGTTTCTTTACAACCGCTTTACAACTAACATGGTTAACAATAATAAGATAAAGCTCTTGACGATTACTCACTGTGCGTCGGTGGAACAGTGGTTAGGACTCTCGCCGACCATGCACATGGTCTGGGGTTCGATCCCCTGCAGACGCACACCTGATATCTATGATCGGCCTGCAAAATTTGGGCTGCCGATATCACATGCTGAACATTCCATACCTGTACCAAAAATTACGGTGTGGAATCAAGCTGTAATCAAAAATAAGAAACAATAAGAAATAGATAAAAAAACAAAAGTATATACTAATGAGCAATCATATGTAGATAGTTCATTGTTGTCCATGGTAGGCGAAGATTGTAGTCGACTGTTTTTTGTACAGTAGGAATCCAGCATCATCCATTGCAAAACACTTATTAATGTCGGGTCACAAAATCAATATTAATGACTGTTTTACAATTATTTCACATAACTCTAATTCAAGGTTATTGAAGGTGATGGAAGCACTTTGGATTAATCACATACAGCCTAAACTGTGTGTACAAAAACAATAGACTTCAATCTTCGCCTACCATGGACAACATGACCTATCTAAATATGATTGGTCATCAGTATGTACTTTTGTTTTTTTTATCTAACTGAGTAATTGTCATGAACTTTATCTTATTATTGTTAACCATGTTAGTTGTAAAGCGGTTGTAGAGAAACTACGAAAAGATACCATCTCGCGAAATTTGTCTTCTTAATGCGTTATTAAGAATTTGTTAAACGAAAATACAATCCTAGTCGTATGTAAAAACGACGGTCCTTTTTCCCTCATGACGGACGAGCGAAACGTTCCCAATGGGGCAGTTCTACAACAAAAATACACGGTGAATGGCAACCCCTCTCATTCTTTTCAAAACGACCGAATTATTCGCAGTGTGTCTATAGCACCTTCGGTAGAGCGTTACTAACTTTTTATTTGGCCATTCAACACTTTATACATATGCCGGAGTCCGCAGCTATTACTGTTTTTACGAATCATAAAGCTCTAACGAAAGCTTTGTCAGTCAAACAAGGTAATTACTCACCTTGTGAACTGCGGCATCTTGAATTTATATCCCAACTTACCTAGGATATTCGATACGTAACCGGTAGCAACAATGAAATTGCAAATACTTTGTCACGTATGCGCATGAACAACATACTATTTCTCGATATCGACTACGAACGTCTCGCAAGTTTTCAAAGAGATAATGTTGAACTAAGGGAGATTATGTCTTCTAAAACTACATCCTTAAAACCCACCGAAATTCCTTTAGGCAAAACAAAAGTAATCTGTTATTCCTGTACAGGTAAATGTCGACCTCTCTGTCCTGGTGAGAGAGAGAGAGATGATTAATAAACTCGTGGAGAAATCTAAAAGCTCAATCCAAATTGAAGTATGCGCTGAAGATGTCGCCTAGTAGGGCGATGAAAGCTTCGCAAATTAACTATCTAGCTCAAAAACATCAAAAACGTTTTCACTTGTAGCTGTAGATTCAGTCGTTGGTCAGTAGCGGTTCCACTAGCAGATGTATCCGCCGAAACAGTTGCCAAAGCTCTAGCAGAAAACTGAATAGCAAACCTTGATCTTCCATCCATTATCACTGCAGACAGAGGTGCGCGGTTCGAAAGCTGGCGTTTTTAACACCTAGACGAGTTGCTGGGAATTAAACCAATGGGAACGATTTCGTATCATCCCTTTCTTATAGGATAGTTGAATGATTTAATCGGCATCTTGGGACTGCGCTTACTGCCCCTCTCACCAAAAACTACTGGTCCACTAAACTTCCGCTGCTACTACTTGGTAAACAAGAAAAATTTGCAAGTATTGGTTTTGTAGGGATTTGGTTTGATTGCATGGAGGGTTTCATCATGAGCTGACATCAGTTAGAGAACCACTGGAAAACCAGCTGGGAGTACTGGACAGCTGTTTCGTCCTAGTTTGGGACTCTTCAGCAGTACGCGCCCAACGGGATTCGAACCCAGGACCTTCTGGTTGCGAGGCGAGCTCGTAGACCATTGAGCCACTGGGACCCGATCCAATGGTCCTTGAATTCTAACTTCTGCCAGTACTCCCAGCTGGTTTTCCAGTGGTTCTCTAACTGATGTCAGCTCATGATGAAACCCTCCATGCAAACACGAAAAACTTTAGAAAAGACTTCGTATGCTACGTTTCCGAGTTGGCCAATGGGACAGCGCTACTGTTACTAAGAGGGTTCTTCACCTCAGATAACGAAGTTCCACATGATGTGACTGTCTACGTGCACTTACTAAAACAACACATGAACGAGCTAAAAATACCACTTTCACGCCAGCAGCGATGTTCGTCACACATCCCACTACGACTGAAAAACTGCACTCACGTTTTTGTCAGGAGGGATGGCGTACAGTGAACACTCCAGCCTGCCCACAATGATCCATTTAGAGTTCTACAAAGGAATGACAAAGTTATCATGGTAGAACGATCGATCAAAGCAGAAGCCATCAGTATTGACAGAGTCAAATCAGCTTTGATTGACGACTTCCAGGACATGGATAAAGACCAACTGAACGACATGCCAACACCTCCAATCTCTAAAACTACAACGTAAACGGAAAACCCGTGAAAACAATGCGATCTGGCCGGAGAATTCATTGGCTCAAACGTTACGTTAGAATTACTACTATTTCATTTATTGTGAGTTTTCTTTTTATTGTGTTTATCTGAAATCAACATAAAACTGATCATTCACGTTATCAATATTTCCATTTATAGTTCACATTGCTATTGTTTAAACATTGGGGTTTACACGTTTAACCGTGTAATGTATACCATTTGCATATCGCTTTCAGCTATAAACCACGGATCCCCGGCTGACTTTGATCATTCCACATATTTTCTACCATAATTATCAATTCTGTTGTCCGTAGTGCATTCATTATTAATATTATTAACTGTCCATCCATTTTTCAAAACTCTGGGTCAAATTGAGCGTTTGCCAGCCTAATACACGCACAGTTTTCTATGCATTATCGCTAGTATTTATTATTAAAACTCAAATTGTCATCGAAAACTTAAATGTACTATTTCATATATCATTGTTGTGGTGAGGGAATAATGTAGCGCCCGTATATTAACTCTAAATGGACGTGCGTCGGTGGCACAGTGGTTAGGACTCTCGCCGACCATGCACATGGTCCGGGGTTCGATCCCCTGCCGGCGCACACCCGATATCTATGGTCGGCCTGAATTTGGGCTGCCGATATCCATGCTGAAAATTCCACACTTGTACTGAAAATACGGTGTGGAATCAAGCTGTAAATCAAAATGAAAATAAAATATAAAAAAACTCATGTACGCATATTATAAGTTTATAGCAACTTATTTTACAAATGCTTGTTGAATCTTTGCCTTTGTATGATTGGACATTGCTTTTCTTTTTTACATGCATATCTTATGCAGTATTACACTTTTTGTTCGCCCACGCTTCTCGAAATTTGTTCTGTTCACAGCATGGGTGAGGATTAAGGCTATCATTGTGTATTTCCGCGCATAATATAGGTTACCGTGTTCATGCCTATAGAGGCGTTATAAACGTTAATTTTTGTGTAAATGGAGTATATTTAATTAGTTGTAGGCTTATGTAGTCGAAAAGAGCGATATTTTCTCGTATTATGTTCGTATTAGTTCATTTAGATGTCTTAGTATCCAAAACGAATTTTTACGAAGAAAGGCGTGCACTTCGAGAAATTATACATAGAAATGACTTCCATTTTTGTTTGAGAGCCTTAAAAGTCCGAATTTGCTAATGGTTTTTGAACTTTCAGGTTGTAAATTGACTACGAGCAATGGTTAATGTCATAGAAGTTATTCTATAAGATTCTGGCTTTTGATAGAGAATAAGCCTACATACATTAGTTTGATAGCCGTTCTAAGAAACTTAAGCATTCTTATTTTCATTCGAGATAAGTGAAGTCGTTCGTGACACATCGAAGAAATCATATGACGAATGAGACAAGAGACTGAGTTTTGCGGTGATTATGTCCATTTTGATGAAGTACACGGTTGAAACTGTTTGGCTAAAGATGTGATGCTAGTAGAATTTACACAGCTACATGGAATTTCAGAAGACCGTAACTGCTTACCGCATCAAATCGTATCAGCCCATCTTGATATCACTGTGCTTTTGGACAAGAATACTATGAGTGGTCCTTCTGAAATGTAACACTGCTTGCAATTAGTAATAATAATAATATGACATATTTATTATTATTTATTGTAATTATATATTTGTTCCTATCTAAGTAGGAACACAACTTGGTTCATGGTTAATTTACATGGTTTCTGCCCTTTCAAAATAGTTTGTGGGAAAAATCTGCTAGCTAGTCATTCTATGGAGCACATAAAGGAATATAATAGACAGTCCTTCTAAAACCTAACACTGATTGCAGATAGTATTACCCTTCTGTCGAGAAGTAGTTTGCAGCTGCATCCTACCACTAGTACACTTGTTACGTAAGTCATATCAGTCCTAAAAATCACTCATTTCCAGATCACTAAGGTATTGTGAGCTCCTTCAGGAATTACCTGTGGCTATGAAGGGCATAGAAGCTGCACTTATGATTTATTATTTTTAACATTTATTATTAAACAGCTTATCTAGCTGGACTTTGTGATATTCAGGTTACAATGCTTGAGTATATGCAGTTATTGGATGCTACTATCCGTGAAGGGGCCGTTGATGAAAATAAACACGAAATAGAGCTTCCTATAAAATCATTAGGAATACCGCAAATTGTTGATAAGAAACTGTGTCAAATGAAATAATCTGAGCAGAGAGAAACAAGTGTTAATCCAGTTTCCATCTTTTAGATGTGTGAACCATCTTCAAAAGTTCAGAAGGACGCCAAAACATCAATGCGTCATTTGCTTAGTGCTATACTTGACTGTCTGTCTGTTTTCAACATAGAACTTTGCACATATGTGCGGCAGTTCAAGTCGCCATACTCCATGTAGTACACAAAGCAAGAGAAGAAAGTAGGAAAAATGCATATTAGAGACAGTAAACAGAGTTGTGAGTGAAAGGAATAGTAATAACGAAGAACAAAACAGTTTCATTAGAAATCATAAGTCACAAGGAGTGGATGCATCTGCGCTATTGAGAACGATTTTGAGCCCTGTCACCAATTGTTTCCAACCATTGGTTTTCACCGTCCCGAGGACCCCAACCAGGAAGTCTACACCTTCCTACGTGGCTCAGACTAACTGTTGTAGATTTCATTGACTGGTGACATGTTTTGGTTTGACCGCCGCTAGCTCTTTTCCAGCCTGACCCTATATCAGCTAATTTGACCAGACGAACAATGTATGTGATAGTAAAAACCGCAGAAGAATGCTGTCATAACCAAAGAATGAGAAAGCAGAATGAACCATTGTCAGCAAAGGTAGGCAAACATACAGCGTTTAACTTTTATATTACTTTCTAATTGCTGCGAATTCAAAAATACACTTTATTCACCTATTTGCAGAAGTCCAGTAACGTCAGTCAACCTGGCCACAGTAATTCAACACCGCCGACAAACAAGTGTGTACAGACATTTGCTTGTTCTTATTTCTCATTAAATATATCTAACATCCTGCTTATCATACTTTTCTTATTCTATCTAAGTGAAAAGAAATTTATCATGACGATATGAAGGCTTGACTTATCAATACTGCTATTATCAAATATTGCTACGATTGATACAGCTCCATCTACTCAATTATTCGTCTCATGTAGACTTCATTTCGCACAACATATTAACACCCGTAATCACAAGAATTGACATCACGCTTTACGTGAAATAATAATAATAGTAATGCACTACTTTGAATAAACTTGATCTTATACGAAATCGAACTACACCGCATTGCCTAAGCTGTATTCTTACTTTTCAAATACATAGGTTAGGTATTTTTGTCACTGATCCCCACAGATTTACCTATGACTAAGAGAGATTATCGCGTAACTTTAGGCAGATATCTGGGCTTGACTAAATTACTTATGACTCACCACCTATAATGATCGGTAGTGTTCACATAGAATTACACTTAAGTATAGTAGCAAGTTCAAGTCCTAGGAAGCACCGGTCTAGCATGCCGTACTCCCACTGAAAGCCTATTAAACAAAACGCAAGAATATTAAAGAAAAATTTTTATTTCAATTCAATGCAAACAAGTTAATTTACACATACAGGCTAAGCACGGTCCAAGATGAAAACTTTCGCTTGGGAAGTATCTCCTATTATTCGACGGAAACTGTCCAGTATCCAAATTGCGTCACGTCTAAATTCCTTCTCATTCCAAGCAAACGGAACTGGATGCCCGCATCCAAGGTTATCTGCTATCACAAACTGGAACGAAAATACTTTATTCCATAAAACAGTACTTATAGTTTGGAATGGAATTCTCAGCATTTGTCACAACGCTGCATCTAATATAAATAAAATTCAAATAAAATTAACATGAATTCATCCACGGTATAAAGTCAAAAATATTCGAAATACAAAATGAGAATACTATATATAATAGTAACATTGTTTGTTTGTTTCAAACAGTATTGTTGATTCAGTTTGGAAATCAAAGCATGTTATCGATTATTGATATGTTGATATGGCATGGTGAAGGGAAAGACAAAAAATTGGTTATTACACAGCTTAAATTATGTTTACACTTATGAGAAAATAAACAAAATTATTAAGAGGATTGTAGATGTAAGAAGAACAATAACAATATCTGCAGGTGAATGAGTGAACTTATCACCAGATTTGCATAGACGGTTGTGGGAATTGATTCTACATACAGCAACAATGGAAGATAAGTCATGAAACACTCGGAAGATTTTGAATGTCTTCGTCCGAATGCCACTACATTACCTTCCCACTGAATTTAACTAACTGAGGGACATCATCACGACTGAACTTTTTTAAGAGTGATACAGATTGAATTAGCACTTACATGATTAACACACACGACTATATAAGAATTAAGTATTCAATAAATTCACACTACTTTGGAAGTGTGGAACACATTAATGGTGCGAAATAAATAGTATGATTAACTGTTAATGATTGTGCCATCGAATCATACTAGAAGAATATATTTAACATAACTTTGCTAGTGGTTTGCGGGGTAAAAATATTAAAAATTTTTAATATTTTTATCTAGTGTGTATGTTTCTTAAGAAACATACGGCAAACCGAAAATCCAATTAACCGCTACTGTTCTAGCCAATGAAAGACGCGCAAACGAGAAACCAGATTCAGATTATAAGTATAGAAGGCTCTTGTTGCCTATGTTAATCCTCGCGATATATATCTCTGCAGAGATCCAGTTTCTCTTCGAAAGCGTTCACCGATGGAGCTGTTACTACTGAATCAGGTAAGGAGTTCCAGTCGTTGACCACTCTGTGAGAGATTCTAAACTCCAAACGTATTATATTCGACCTTGGTTTGAGCACCTTCTTCTGGTGACCCCGTAAATGTTTCCTAGAGGGAAAGAAAAGGTTTGAAAGGTCAATCCCTTAATCACCCTTGAATATACGGTACGCCAAAATTAAGTCGCCTCTCCTCCTTCGATATGATAATGGGAAGAGATTTAAATGCTCCATCCTCTTATCATAAGGAAGGTGTGAGATACCACTAACTAATTTCGTTCCTACCCTCTGCACTCTTTCCAGGGTATGTGCCTCCTTTTTGAAGCATGGACTCACCGCTTGTATGCAGTACTCTAGATGAGGCCTGACATATGTTGCATAGAGTACTTGGAACATACCCTCGTCTAATCGTTTGAAAGCCCTTCGAAGTGCCCATACCATTCAAAAAGCCTTAGCTGCGGCTCGATTACAGTTTACCGTTGTTTTTAAGTCATGGCTAACAATAATTCCTAAGTCCGTTTCTTCCCTAACATCTGGCAGTTCTCTGTCCCCCATGAAGTACGACGTGTAAGACTTCTGACCTAGGTGCATTACCGCGCTTTTCTTGGAATTAATTTCCATGCTCCAAAGGTTAGCCCACTCGGTTAATTTGTCTAGATCGTTTTGTAGTACCAACCTATCATCGCTACTATTTACGGTTTTCCATATCTTAATATCGTCCGCAAATAGTAAGGAAGATGAGGTAAGAATTTTCAGCACTTCATTTACGTATAATAAGAATAGCAGGGGACCAAGTGCCGTTCCCTGAGGTACTCCACTTAGTACTGCTTTCCACCCTAACAGTACACCATTAACCCTTACCTTCTGCCTCCGATCCATCAGGTAGTCACTAAACCACTCGCATAAGCGTTGGTCTAATCCAAAATGTTTAAGTTTACTAAGAAGACCTAAGTGGGATACCTTATCGAATGCTTTACTAAGATCGGTAAATACAACGTCCTGTAGATGGTTTTTATCCCTGGCCTCGACCCAATCTTCCCTAGCTAACAGTAAGTTTGTCAAGCAGGATCGTCCTGGTCGGAATCCATGCTGTTCCACTGCCAGTAAGCCATGTTTTTCCGTATGAGCTAAGAATTGGTCCCTTATGAGTTTTTCTAACACCTTTGCTATACTACAGGTCAGACTTACAGGCCGGTAGTTAGATACTAACTGTCTGTTCCCATCTTTGAAGATGGGGCTTATAAGCATCTTTCCAGTCTCTGGGTAACCTAGCCTGGGTCAGAGACATCTGAAAAATCTCCGTAAGTGGAATGTATATTATATCCGCAGGGAGCTTAGCAATCTAGGGTGAAGTCCGTCTGGTCCAGGTGATTTACCTGGCTTCAACTTAGACAGTAGTTTCAGAACCATTGCATCATCTACCACAATTGGGGGCATTTGAGGGGCTACACCAGTTACCTCGCTACACCCCTGGGGGGTACGATTAGACGAAAAAACATCACAGAAATATTCGGAGAGCTCCTCAGCTTTTGTTTCGTCTGATTCTGCAGTCTCTCCTATGTTGCTAATGAGGGACGGTATGCCACTACTAGCTTTAGTCCTGCGTTTGATATACGAGAACAGTCTTTTTGGGTAATGCACACAATCCAGTACTAACTGTTTCTCATACTCTATACGACTTTTGTCAATCTCATACTTGCAAAGGTTTCGAACTTTGCGGTATTCTACCCGAAACTCATCCCTCCCAGTCACAGCGAACCGGTCACATAAGTTCTTTCGATTTATTAGTAACCTCCTTATTTCATTACTAATCCAAGGTGGCTTATGAGATAATTTTCGAGGCGTAGACTAAGGTACAAGGGGTGCAGTGACGCACTCTAGTGTATTTCTAAATCCCATCCAAGCCTCCTCGACAGTCTGGTGTGTTAACAGACCAGTTAGCTAGGGTTGCTGCATTTCGGATTGCAGGTATATTCGCTTTCCAAACGTTTGGGCGAGCGGCTGTCGACCTATGTATGACGGCCTGTATCCTGAACATAAAAGTAATAACTATGTGGTCACTACTGCCTAGCGGCGCCAGGCACCTAATATTACCAACATCCTCCTTCTGGTGTTTTAGCACCAAGTCTAGAGTGGACGGATCATGTTCAGGATGGTATCGTGTTGGTGCATCCATATGCTGCACAAGTGCGCATTCAAGTACTGCCAGTATTAGTTCCCTGTTGAAACAATTGTACGAAGTAGCTGATGTTAATTCCTCCCAATTAATATGCGGGGCATTAAAATCACCTACTATTAGACACCTATTCTTTCTACTCCACGTCCTGAGGTGATTTATAACGAAATTGTCAGCTTGGCTGGTAGGGATTCTATAAATAACCCCTATCGTTACACTGCCTTTGTTCAAGTTAATGACACAACCTGCGGCTTCACAGGTGCCACTGTCATGAACTTCCGACAACGTCGCCCTAATTCCTATGTCATCTAGAATGTATAGAGCGACCCCCCCCACCTTTCCGGCTACTTACTCTGTCTGCTCTAATGCAGCTGTACCCAGGAATGAGTGGAGTTAAGTCTACACCCATTAACAACCATGTTTCGGTGATAGCAATCACATCCGGCTGTAGTTCCTCAGTCAACACTCCTAGTTCGGGAAGCTTATTCCTAAGACTACAAGCGTTCGTGTAGCATACTGAGAGACCTATGTGTTCACTCGACTTATGAACAGAGGTCTGGTAACACAGGTTTCCGAGACCTCACTACCCGAAAACCCAACAGTTTGAGGTCTTTTTCACCCTTTTCTAATCGGGCCTTTAATTCAGCCACAGCTTCTCTTCTCCTAATTCTATCTTCCAAAGGCCAGTCTCGCCTAATTCTCATATTTTATTCTTGATCTTGAATGCGTTGTTGAGAATAATAGTTTTCTCTATCTCGTTCCCCAGTACTACCTTCAGAAGTCGTGGGGAACTTTCCGTTGCATCGGCGATTCGTTTACCGATTCTGATAACTTCCCTTATGTGAACACCATTTGTTTTTTCCGGAAGTATTTCACGGATGATGGAGCTAACTATTTCGAGATCTTCAGCATGTCGAGCAGCTGGATCTACCTTCTTCGATTCCTCCAAATTCCAAATTACTATACTGTAATTTGAGTCCGAAGGTTTAATCTTGTCAGTGTTTACGGCCGTTGAGACCTTATCACTAACCACAGTACTTTTCTCTTTCCTGTAATTCTTGAGCTTCCTACTGTTCGGCACTAGCCAGGTGGAATCAGATGGTTCCACTTTGCTCTCGCCGCAGTTGGAAGCTGTGCGTTCACCAGACACGCAACGCTTATTCGCTATGGTATCACCCTGTAAATTTAAAACGCGATAGCGTTGCAACATAACCTTTCCAAGATCTCACCCGCACTTCCCAATACAACTTTTTTCGTTTATGACCGTGCACAGTATCAGCATTTCGTAGTACGTGAAGACGTTAGTGTCCTGTATTAATATAATCTTAATCATATTTAGTATACTATGAATTCGTGAACTTAACATACTGAGACACTTACCAGATGTTTTGAATAGCAGTCTTCTTAGATCTTGGGCTACCGAAAATTCCATCCATCACAATATTGCATCTAATTTTTAGTGTTCAGTTTGTTTCATTTCACTGACCTATTATAAATCTTCAAGAAACCTGTCTCCACGACCTTTTTGATAGTTTAGTCTGTCTTAATTGTTTTAGATGGCAATGGATAGTGGCACACACTAGGTGATTGCCGCAGAAGTTAGGTGTTATCGCGATGCTGTGTTTGGGTTGTTTTACGTTTTTTCTACTGAAATGCACTATAAATGCCATATTTTAACGAAAAAACTTGGAATAATGGTAGAAAGCAGACGTTTTTAGCATTCTGAATTAACATATATCTGTCGTCGAATTTCGTTGTTCCTTTGCATGAGGAATGTCGAAATTCTTTATACATTGTAAATTATTGTATGAAAAACGAAATAAATTAGGTAAATGAAGCATATTTTGCAAAATGCTGAAGTGGCATTCTGAACCTATGGGTTTTGAAAACTTGGTAACAGTCACAGGATTTTGCAGCTATAAAGGAGTGTGAGTTGATTCATTAGTAAGATAACAGTGGATAAACAAAGTTTTTACTGAAAGGTACTTTGGTTTGTAGTATTTTTGTGTTGCTAATTATTCGGTAACAGACGTTTTACTGTTGTTGATTTGCAGGTTACAGTTGTAACCTACGCAATGGTTTACCTTATTTGGAAGCTTTGATGAAGTGCAATCAAAGAATTTTCGCGTTAACGTTGAAATCCTTGTGATAATATAAAATTATTTATTAAAATAAATAATTCTTAAATGTTTTAACGGTATTCTTATACTTCAGTTTCCTTTTGCTTGTCGAAGGAATAGTGATATAGCCCTTTCCGGAATGAGCAATGATTTAACTTAAAAGAGTCATAATTTGCTCAGCATAAGAATACTAAGATAATTATATTTTAGGAAGTTATATCCGGTGAGGGAATTGAAACATAGGTGTGAATGCATGAAATAATAATAATATGAAGTGCAATTAAAACTAAAATGTTTGTGATTATAATCGTAGTTAAATGTCAAGTGGCAAAGCAAATTAATGTCATATATAGAATAATTCATAGGATGGATAGAACTTGAAAAAGGTGTGCAATTATAAGATTAGTAGACAAATCGAAAAAATAAAAACGTTACGTAATATTGTGTGAAATTTAATAGCATAGAATTTAATGTTGCATAAAGGAATTGATTTAGAATGACAAGTGGAACAAGTGAAATAATACCGGGGACAATTAAAAGTGAGAGTAGTAATAGTAACAATTGACTTAATAAGGAGGAGTATACAAATTGAATAGACAAAAATGAAAAAATGAAGAATTGGTAGAGCTAAAATATGATTGGGGATTACCATACTTTAGCATAGAGGGATTAAGACCATGAAAGTTGGAGGGGTTGAACGAACTTTTTCTGTACACAGAGATCTGGCTTTTCTGTTTCGATAGCCAAAGCTTCAGCAATACAGATGAGTCGGGTACGTAGGGATTTGGGTAGATTACTCTTTGCCTTGTAGATGACTTTGAAGGCGGAGGCTATAGAGATAGGGTGATCATTATCGACCAGATGTTCAATGATCGCGCTTCTTATTGCTCCACTACCACCTTTTCGTAACCATGCAGGATAGTGTTCTTGCACCCTCTTGGACAAAACTCGTGTCGAACGACCGATATACCTAGCTCCACACGAGCAGGTGAATTGATAAACACGCATAGAGTCGGTCAACAGCGGGATCTTGTCCTTCAGGTTATTGAACAATAATGGTCGACTAGAAAAGGCTATTCTCAGGGATGCAGCAGGGAATGTTCTTTTCAGGGATTGTGATATCCTCCGTTTCATGATATCGGAAGCTAAGTCCCCTTTGAATTCCAAGCTCATGTAAAGTATCTTCTTGGGTACGGTTGATAACTCACGCTTTTTAGGATTTGAATGAATATTCTTATCTATAAAACGTGGTGGAAATCCATTTTCTATTAGGATTTTCCTCAAGATGTATAACTCATCTTCCACAGTATCAGGGCTACATATGCGCCGAATACGAGTGGCAAGCGACCGGATCAGGTTTCGTTTTCGACCAATGGATCATTTTCTAGACTGGACATAAAACAGTCTGCAAGGAGAGGACACAAGGGAGAACCCATTGCAATACCATCCTTCTGTCTGTAGATTGCTTCATTGAAAGTAAACTGTACATTCAGTGTACATCTCAGAAGTAGTTCTTTCAGATCTGTGGTGTAGAAAATGATCAGCTGAAGCCTATAATCCAAAGCTTTCAAATGTATAAAAGGTATGTAGATGACACCTTTATTATTTGTAACGGTGATTGTAACTTAAATAATATATTAGATGTATTTAATGGTTGCCATCCGGCGATAAAATTCACACTCGAAATGGAGAACGAGTCTAGCATGCATTTCCTCGATGTGAACTTATCAAGAAGGACCGATGGAACCCTGAAAAGATCGATTTATCGCAAGCTGTCATGGAATGGTCAACTGACAAATTTCTACAGCTGGGTACCCATTGGTCGAAAACGAAACCTGATCCGGTCGCTTGCCACTCGTATTCGGCGCATATGTAGCCCTGATACTGTGGAAGATGAGTTATACATCTTGAGGAAAATCCTAATAGAAAATGGATTTCCACCACGTTTTATAGATAAGAATATACATTCAAATCCTAAAAAACGTGAGTTATCAACCGTACCCAAGAAGATACTTTACATGAGCTTGGAATTCAAAGGGGACTTAGCTTCCGATATCATGAAACGGAGGATATCACAATCCCTGAAAAGAACATTCCCTGCTGCATCCCTGAGAATAGCCTTTTCTAGTCGACCATTATTGTTCAATAACCTGAAGGACAAGATCCCGCTGTTGACCAACTCTATGTGTGTTTATCAATTCACCTGCTCGTGTGGAGCTAGGTATATCGGTCGTTCGACACGAGTTTTGTCCAAGAGGGTGCAAGAACACTATCCTGCATGGTTACGAAAAGGTGGTAGTGGAGCAATAAGAAGCGCGATCATTGAACATCTGGTCGATAATGATCACCCTATCTCTATAGCCTCCGCCTTCAAAGTCATCTACAAGGCAAAGAGTAATTTACCCAAATCCCTACGTACCCGACTCATCTGTATTGCTGAAGCTTTGGCTATCGAAACAGAAAAGCCAGATCTCTGTGTACAGAAAAAGTTCGTTCAACCCCTCCAACTTTCATGGTCTTAATCCCTCTATGCTAAAGTATGGTAATCCCCAATCATATTTTAGCTCTACCAATTCTTCATTTTTTCATTTTTGTCTATTCAATTTGTATACTCTTCCTTATTAAGTCAATTGTTACTATTACTACTCTCACTTTTAATTGTCCCCGGTATTATTTCACTTGTTCCACTTGTCATTCTAAATCAATTCCTTTATGCAACATTAAATTCTATGCTATTAAATTTCACACAATATTACGTAACGTTTTTATTTTTTCGATTTGTCTACTAATCTTATAATTGCACACCTTTTTCAAGTTCTATCCATCCTATGAATTATTCTATATATGACATTAATTTGCTTTGCCACTTGACATTTAACTACGATTATAATCACAAACATTTTAGTTTTAATTGCACTTCATATTATTATTATTTCATGCATTCACACCTATGTTTCAATTCCCTCACCGGATATAACTTCTTAAAAACCATATATATACGATTGTACAGCTTGATGATAATTATCTCTATTATGACATACCTATGATACGTTATTTTCGATTTACGTAGTCGTCCTACATTTGTTAATGTGTACATGTATTGATCGCTTAACAAACACAAGCTCAACGTATAAAATTTTCGGTAGCCCTGATGAAGGGTATTATTTTACGCGGTTGGATTAAGTAAAACTGAAATGTTGCACGCATATATGGACATATAACTCTCTGAAACTTTGACAGTATTTTACAAAATTTCCTTATCACAATACAAACACATGTTTGACGCTATTTTCTTCTCAACACTATGCGCAACCGGATTAAATGTAACTGAAACATTTCATGCGAGGCTTGACGATGCACTGAGGAAACAATAACGGTTTACGACTATGGCGCACTTCACACAAGTGTTACTAGGTTGCCTATCAAATTCGTTAACTATGAAATGTCCTC
Source organism: Trichobilharzia szidati (assembly GCA_944472155.2). Lineage (NCBI taxonomy): Eukaryota > Metazoa > Platyhelminthes > Trematoda > Strigeidida > Schistosomatidae > Trichobilharzia > Trichobilharzia szidati. The sequence goes on along the minus strand of OX235279.1, from coordinate 154,641,700 downwards.
GAAACGACAAATAAAAGACATACAGATAGTCAATATAAATGCATATATTTACAAAAGAAAAACAGTCAACCAAATTAAAAATAGTTTAGTATGAAACAGTACATATTCACATTGAAAAGGGTTTATAATAATTCAGTGAAAAATTCGCAGTTGTAAATTTTTTATGGCTACATCAAAGTCAAATTAAATTCCACTAATCGTTTTATCCACAATATGTGGATCAGTTTCCCTCAGATGGTAGTGACACTGGACCCATATTTGTAGCTATCACCACCACCCTATCCTTCCGAAGAAACTGGTCATAATCTTTCCAGACCGAGATTGTATTCCTCTGACCACCTTCGGCTGCATTGAGAAACGTCTAAGGATGTATACATATGACGTGAATTAATCTGACCTCAGGTGAACAATTCCTTATCTTAGCCACAATGAATATGTGAACAAGGGAAGGAACAATAGTAGAATTATAGAATTTCCGATTTACCTTTCATAGTTTTTCTTCTGCAAAATGCAAATGTTACACAACTGCCTTCCCTATTCATCCGTTTCAAATAACTGAAAAAGAATAAATCTTCAGACTTTATACCTCTTTGAATAAGTGGTGACTCTAAACCATAGCAGCCTAAAACGAAACTACCTCTGACGACTAATCGCATTCGTAGAAGTGCGCAATATGAAATAAACGTCTAAATACAAGTGATGCAATGTTAAGAAATAGTTACATAGGATAACATTCTTGTATATGTTCCAAAAAACCTCCTAGTTTCTTAGAGAAGTAAACCAATTTTTGTAAATATATTTGTCAAGGTCATCGATTCTTCCATTAGGTAGTTTCGCTTACGGCTGCTATAGTTTAGAGTCATCAAACAAGTTACCCAATAATATTCTTTGTTAATGGATCAAATGCATATCACATCTGTAAAATTTATACATATGTTAACTTGTCCCTTTAAGCTGAAAAATGTAGTGTTTTTGTGATTTTTATTATTATCACTTCAAAGCCCGCCCCAGTAACGTGTGCTGCGTATTAGCCGCAACGTTTATTCAAAGGAAAATTTAACAATCACAATATGCATAAGTGACCTTGAAGTACTCAGCCTTTCCATAAGCCGTATAAGCCACTATCCATTGGCGTTTGGGCTAAATGTGACGGTGGAGCTGCAAGCCCTTTAAATTCCCAGTGATGTACTTCAAACGATGTATGTTTTAGACTTTGAAGGACGGAAACTGACTGGCTGGCGGTCATGTTTCGATTAGAACACCTGTCCAGAAATAACTATTTGTACAATTCAAACACCGATGTTACACCCGGATGTAATCTGTGAGAACTATCTCTATTTTCTGATGAATTTTCTTCCTTTGCTGCCAGTTGTACTGGAAACTCCAGTCATTAGCCATTAGTGACTTCGGTTCTTGTGTCTACAGTTTTCTTACATCATTAGGTCATGAAAACATTGTTGACTTCTCAAGCGACTAGAAAATGCCCTTGGCCTAATGTTTACAAATAACTTCAGCATGTCTGAAACTCGAAAGTAGCCCCACACACAGACAGGAATAAGTAAATATATATGTATATTTTTTCTGATCACTGCTTCATAGGTATATCGCGCGAAATATATGTAAAGCTCAACGAAATGGCCCCCTTAAACCTCGGCAAGAAAACACTACACAGATGTTACTCCCATGAAAATATACAGAGTCTAAGAATCATGTTAAAGGATATAAACTGGGACTTATTCACTGAACAAGTCATAGATGACAAAATCACAAACGTAACATCTTATCTCATATTCTGTCTTGGTGTTTATCGTCCAAAAGAGACATTCTTCTGAAAGTTCAATCGCTTCTCCTCTTCTCAACTCAAAAAGCTCAGCCAAGAAGAAGGAAGCTTGTACAAAATTAAAGACAGTCCCGGTGTCCAGAGACTGAATATTTCAATTAAATTAGACATACACAGATTAAGTGGGATCTATAATCAAAACTTCTTATCAGGCGAAACCCAATCACATATGAGGAAGCCGTCTAAGGAAATCACGGAGGTAAGCAAATAAATAGTGGTCCTTATTCACTTGGTGCTAATATTCTTAATAAGTCTTTAAAGTCGTCCAAATGATATTATGATCTAGAGTGCTACAATTGCAAATAATAACCGTTTCCCTGCTTTAACACAAACGATGTCCTCAAATGTCTCGAACACCTGAAACCTACCCATTCCCTTGATCTAGATGGCGTACCAGCTATTACCCTCAACAAATGTGCTGACATTCGATGATACTGGTAGACAGCGGTTTACATCAATGTTTACGTCCAAAATATTGGTCGCAAGAAAAACAAGAACAAAGACTGACCTTGAGGAACTCAACAACCAATCACAGCAGACTGTGCGTGAGTGGATACGAATCGCGGATAGATGATCTGACATTCAAAGAAACAGCTACAAAGAGATGACAGATTAACTTTCAGTGGGAAAGCTACTGATCAGAAGACTCTGTTTGTCTGCTACAAATAACCCATAATAATGCACATAAATACCTGTTGATTTTCCCAGTAAACGATCTGATGCCTGGCCCTTGTCTTTTGTCTTCTGGGTTGTGTGTACCGACCACCTTCATCCAGCAGGGAATGTGACAATGTGCTCAGCAATATCTTTAATGTAACAGCCAATCTTCCCTACAGTTATAAAATTATCGGAGGGGATTTCAACAAGCCAGAAGTATCATGGCCTTCACTCCGAGAACCACAAAGATATGATAATCTCCTGTATTTCACCGTTACAGGAGGGTGGATACAACACATAGATTCACCCACTAGATCCGCAAATATCCTAGACCTTATTTTCTCGAACAACATAACACCATCTACAGTACATGTGGGACGTGAATTTCCAGTTAGTGACCACAAAATAGTTGTGTGTTCTTTCAACATCTTTCCTAAACCAAAACTCAGAGATGAAGCTGACCGGACACCAATAAGATTGTACACACATACTGACTAGAACTTGTATCAGCATCTAATTAGATGCTCAAATTGGGATTCGTACTTTTCGAACAAGTCCTTAGAGACAATTCGTAACAACTTTTATCAGAATATTAACTCAATTCATGACGTCATTGCATCTCAGTAGATTCTCGGTTTCAAATTCTCCCAAAGCGATTATATTCTGACGTTGTTGAGGAGAAGCCTACGAAATCACTGAATAAAATACTACAGATATCATGACTTATTGTCACTAGTATGTAACACTATAAAACTGAATGACTCCTAATTCTTAGTAACAAAAAAGGGGGATAAACCCTGCGTTTATCGCACATTGTTTGCTTAAATTATTGTTATTTGCTGGCTGCCTCTGCGCCTCTCTTTCTGTTTTCTTCTTTCTCTTCTCGAAGGTATTGCATTGATGCACGGCAAATGAACAGTAATGCTGCTTTCTACGTTTGTATTACTTAAGCGTTATTCAAAATATTGTTGGCACACACGACGAACAACGGAACAAATTCCATTCTGAATTCTGTTTATCATCGCAAAGTTGGTCCCTTGTATCTGTTAATACCAAAATAATGTTGTACTTACCCGCTACTGTGGAGTTTTATAAATTTTTGAACCCTTATTAATTGACAAAATGATAATGATCACAAGGCCTGTATCCTGTATGTCTTACTCTAGCACCTGTTTACCACCTCTCTTCTTACCTTCCATTAACGCAACATTTCGTAATTTCCGCATGAATTTGACTGATTAAAAGTATATTATAGATTATAATTTAGACTTGAACTAGTATATTGTAGACTATTCTAACAAAGTTTCTAGAGGTATTTTTTCCATTTTTCCAATTTTTAATGTCAAAAGACAGTGTTCCATTTCAAATTGCACTTGCCAAATATGATCATGCCTGTACAAACGGAATGTTAATCATATAAACGCTTAATTTATGTGAAATATATTATATGATATAATTGTTACTACGTTCCTTCTCAGTAGAATTGAACAGATGAGAGATATAGGCCTCAGAAACAAAGAAATGCGGGCCATTCAGGCACCGCATAACCCAGGAGAAATAGCTAAACTTTTCAAAAGTAGGTTGACGAACTCCAAAACAGCCTATCCTAAAATATTATACTTAGACCGAATTGCTGACGAAAAGACCGAGGTTATATGTGAACTGTTTAGCAAACACTTCACCAGATTACACATCCTAGAGAACGATGAGGTCGTGGATTCCTCACGTAGAACAGACGAATGTTTAGGTGACATACTTTTTTATCACACAAGAGATTGATAAAGCTGTCGCAAATCTTAAGCTTAGTAACACTATTTGTCCATACGGTATGTCTTCCATTCTGCCGAAAAACGGTGGTAATGACATGAATTTACTCCTGCTCAATTTATACTCAATTTCACTCAGCCACGAGACACACCCTATGTCTCTGTCCAGGCCTAACCACCCTGGACTTAACGCTGTTCTTAGAAGACTTTCAGAAACCATTGTCAATAACCAACGATAAAAACCAGAACACAAATTGGTGATTCAAGAATCCTATATTCTTGCACCAATACAGAACCAACCACAAGGTTATTGTACACAAAGTCCAAGGATAAATGTTTTAACAATTAATCACAATAATACTTCTGATAGTTTTTCTCTGTCTTCTAACAAACAGTGAACAATAGAACGATGACTGCAGTATCGACGACTCCCGCCAAAATATGGAGTTGGGTTTGAGCAAAAAACCATGAATTGATCGTTCGTTCTTCAACTACTTTGACACTTCACCTGCTGGAAGAAGTCTTATATTGTACCTATCCGTAAATGCGGGCCTACCGCTGATATCAACAACTACCGCACCATCAACATCACGTCTTTAGTTTCACGTTTAATGGAAAAGATAGTAAAGACTCAAATCATTAAGTGCTTGATGTCAAATGACCTACTATCCCCATCTCAATAATGTTTCTTAAGTAGAAGGTTATTGCATTACTTGCCACTTAGATTATTTTGACTACATTACACAATGCATTGATAATGGACATTCAGTAACAATATTATTTCTCGACGTTAGCAGGGCCCTCGATAAAGTCCCACATATCAGACTCCTAATAAAACTCCAATCCTACGGAATAACTGGGAGGCTTCTCAAATGGATGAATTCTTCCTTCACAGAAAGAGAGCAGTTAGTCAAAATCAACCACTAGCTATCTTCTGCAAAGCCGATAACTAGTGGTGTAATAAAAAGTAGCGTTCTTGGTCCTATTCTATTCCTCTTATTTATAAATGACGGTCTCTGTGATTAAGTATGGCAAGCCATACCTCTTTGCGGATGATCTCAAGATGGTATATGATTACGGGTACGATGACATGAGCGTCGAAAGCAAAATCCAACATGACAACATGACAAACAATCTAGGCGATCGGAGCTGAAAGTGGCAACTGACATTCAACCCAGACAAGTGCGGCATAGCACACCATGGACGCTGGAAACCGAGAATGTGCCTATACATGTGCGATAAACTCCACTCAAAACTGAACACAGTCACAGGTCTCTGGATAACATACTCAGATTTAACCTTTTCCGATCATGTAAATAAGGTAGTATCTGACTGCAAACGACTTACTGGATTTTTACTGAGTAACTTTTGCACTCAAGAAGCAAGATTAGCTGCATATGAGACATGTATTCGCCCCAAACTTGAATATTGTGCTCTCCTATTTAGTAACGTAAGGTCTGCAAACCGAAAAAACATCGAAAGTGTTCAGAGTTTCCTAACGAAACGCATAATAGGGTTTGACCAACAAGTGGAATATGTTGGCAGGTGCATGCGTCTGAAATTAGAACCTCTGTGGTTAAGGAGAGTGAAGTGCAACTTATTTCTACTCTTCAAAGTCATTAGGAAACGTTGTTATAGTAACTCATCCATAAGGTGGGAAAATATTAAATCATATCAGCTGCGAAACCACGACTACCTTGTCAAGGTGGCTACCCACAGAAAATCCATTAGGGCGAACTTTTTCACCATTAAATATTGCACTCTTTGGAACCAACTACCATCTGAAATTAGATGTTGTGAAAACCCCGATGGGCTCAAATGGAGCCTAGAAAGGCACATTAACATGTCCACCCTAGCTTGTCTAAAAGACCACAACTTTTGGTAAAATGGTAAATGAAAGCCGGTCCAGTCTTCAGCTTAGTCATTTACATATAACTCGACTGTACTACTTACGCGGCGAACATTTTACTAATTTATTGATTTTCGTTTCTGTATAGTCTTCAATAAGTTATGTTAGTATAAGTATTTCTAGAAACAATTATATTAGCAACCACACATTTTGATATTTTACATATGTATATACAGTTAATAATACAATGCTATGTTTTGTGTCTAAATGACTTAACTCAGCCAATAACCACCTTTTCTCATGTACTTTACCAAAACATATAGTTTTTATACTTTTCTAAAACAGCTTACTATCCCTTGTAAACGTTGTACTTACCTCAATATTGGTTGGTTATCGTATGCCTACAACTACGGGTTGAAAACGAAATGAACTCGATTTTCCTGCGCAACCTGGAGGACTACTGTTTAATTCAATAATGATACCACATGGGTCAGAAAATGAGTGTATTTATACATGTATCAAATATCTAGCTGTTCAAACATTAACTTGTAGACAATCTACTATTTGACATTGTATCATACTTGATCGTGCCTGTAAAAATGGCATGCATTTTCATGTAAATTTATGTTTATATGAAAATATAAAATTATTGTTATTATAATATTTCACAGTATTATTAACATTATATAAGTTGATGGGTTATCGGTTTGGATGTTGATAAGTGATGGTTGACTTTAACTAACTGTCCTCTTCCTGTAAGAAAAGAAGTTATCCACTCAAGTAGCCTTCCACTTATTCCACAAGATAGGAGTTTCAATATGAGTCTCTTATGTGGGACCTTGTCAAAAGCTTTCCTAACGTCTAGAAATAATGTGGCTGCCGAACGACCTTTGTCTACACACTCAGTAATGTGGTCGAAATAATCTAATTGGCAAGTAATGCACGATCTTCTATTTAGGAAACCGTATTGGAAGGCGGATATTAAGTCATTCGAGAGCAAAAACTGAACAATTTGCTTCTTTATAATCTTTTCCATCACACGTGAAACTACGGAAGTAATGTTGATGGGGCGGTAATTATCTATGTCCGCTATAGGCCCGGTTTTGTGAATGGGTACAACGTAAGATTTCTTCCAGCTATTTGGATATGTTCCACTCCTTATCGAAGTTGAAAATATCTTGAGAAGAAGTAGATTCATGTCATTTCCACCCTTTTTTAAGAGGACAGAAGACATTCCATCTGGGCCGGGAGTATTAGTAAGCTTAAGAGTTGTGGTAGCTTTATCGATTTCTTGGGCGTTAAAGACTACATCGCTTAAACACTTTTCTGTTTTACGAGGGAAATCTATATCCTGGTCGTTTTCTAGAGTGTACAATTTGGCAAAGTGCGTGCTAAACACCTCACATATATCCTCATCACTTTCGTGAGTAATGCCACCTAGGTGTATTATTTTTGGATATGTTGATTTGGAGTTAGTTAACCTACTTTTGAAGAGTTTGGCTATTTCTCCAGTGTTATGTGGCGACTGAATTGCCCGCGTCTCTTTATTTCTAAGACTTAGATTTTTTAACTCATGGATTCTAATGAGGATTGTTTTGATAGCTATTAACGACGATAAGTCGTCATGCCTGTAGTAACTTAATGAATGCTTCCGCATACTTCTTCTTAATGATATTGGAATAAAATCACCTTGAGGAATTTTGAATTTAATCAGTTTCACAGGCGCTATGACATCATTAACCGACTGTATATTGTCATAGAAGTTTTTAAGGACTTCCTCTAAGGAGTCATTGGTAAAGTAGGAATCCCAATTAGAGTATCTAATCAAGTCCTGATACAAGTCCCAGTCAACCTGCGTGTATAGTCTTATAGGTGTCGGAATAACTTTGTTTCTCTGTATAGTTTCTGGAGAAATATTAAACGAACATGCAACTATTTTATGATCGCTACCTGGGAATTCATGTCCCACATGAATTGTAGATGGTGCTACGTTGATCGTGAATATAAGATCAAGGATGTTATCGGACCTAGTGGGTACATTTATGTGTTGCGTCCATCCTCCTGTAATGATGGAATTAAGATTATCATACCTCGAGGGTCCACGAAGTGTACGCCATGATATATCAGGCAAATTGAAGTCACCTCCAATTATATTATAACTGAAGGGAAGATTGGATGCAACACTAAATATGTTGCTGAGTACGTTATCGTATTCGCGGTTGGATGATGGCGGTCGGTAAACACAACCTATAAGGATAGGTTTACTTTTGAGAACTCTCATTTCGACCCACACCGAATCATTAAGTTGTGACAGAATAGGGTGACTAAAATGTGTTGCACGAATGGGTTGTTTAACGTATATGAGTGTTCCACCCTCACGACCTGTTTCCCTATCCCCTCGAAAAAGATTGTACTTATCAATTGATAAGCTATCATCCGTAATATCACTTGAGCACCAGGCTTCAGTGATCATGATCAGCGACGGATTGCATATAGAGGCTAACGTACATAATGCTAAATGTTTGTTAAGAACTGATCTAGGGTTTATGAGGATGACTGATAGACTTTGACTAAGTGGTTTTAGTGTATGGGCAATATCATAATAAAATGCTCTATGGTTATCAGCTGAATATGTGCAGTCGTTATTGGATTCATATTTTATCAACACCGGGTTAGAAGGCGTATGTGACAGACTAAAAATCAGAGATCTAATACGGCACTCCTCTGACCCTCACTGTTAGCTCCCGAAATCTGTGATCTCTATGTTTGACTCTACTTTCACTATGATTGTTTTCACAACCCCAGTCACCTATTCTCAATCAGCCTTAAATTTTAATTATTTCTTCATTCAAATATTAAAAAAAAAAATTTTTCACATATCACTGATAACATGGTATTATGAGTATTTCAGCATGCTAAGAGTTCAGTCTCAAGTTCCAGATGCAAATCAACTGAAGACGACTGGTATTAAAATGTCTCTGGAGACTGCCTAATGCTACTTGTTAGCACTGTCTGCCTATACGCAAATTAAGGCCCGAATGTTGGTAATCTAAATAATCAACTATACGGTGAGTCCTAAATAGTAATGAATCCTATCTTACTGTTCTATAACTATAATCTTGTGTAGTCAAATCTTTCGGAACAAAATATTATAAATTACTACTACTTATATGTTTAATGCTGCATGATTATGCACTGTTTTCCGAAATTACATTTGTTTATATCTAAAATGTAGACTCTGATAGTCTATTTTCCTTATACTTTTATTATTGTTCCTCTCCAAAATACTGTAAAAGATGAAACATACATGACGGTCTTCTGAAAGTAGTCACTCATGCCATGACTTCGAATGAGTTGACAAATAAATATTTTTTTTTTTTAAAAAGAAAAGTTTGTGGCATATTATAACAGAAATTAAAAGATATATAAAAAAAAATGAAGCATTTTGCCAGGGCCTTGCACAAAAAAGGTGGGAGGGTGGTGATTGCTAGTCAGCGGATATGATGGTGGGGACATATGAGAACCACCCTTATCTGTGGGACAGCACTCTATTGCTAAGGCTCCTGAGTTCGAATGGCTTCTGCAGAATAAGAGAATAAATAAAATTTAAAAAAAAAAGACAACAGAAGTTGAAAATTTGCCTAAAGCTGAAGTTTAAATAACAAACTCCTCGAATGCAAGTACATGGTATGAGTCCCCTACTTCAGAAGGACACCTAAATGTATACTTCAGAAAAACAGTAGTTATTATTAAGCCCTCGCTTTTCTTCTACATAGTTCACGCACTTTGACTTTTGTGTTTAACTCCTATTTAACCTATATAAGTAGGTAAAATTATCATCTTTTTTTCACTTAAACTTCTTTTTCTTTTCGCAAGAAAGACCAGAATTCCATCACTAGAAAATCTCAGGGGGAAATAGTATTTTTTAAATGAAAAAAAAAAACAAAAAAATGATGAGCCCCATGTTTTTTTTTACATATGTTTTGAATTATTAACACCTATTATATACTTCTGCACCTCTCTGTCGGTTTCCTTGTGTCTTCTTCTCTTTTCAAAGGTACTGCCTTAAACGAAGGCACTGAAACATTGCCGCTATCCTCGGAATATTGCTAGCCCACCTGGTGAATAACGGAACCACCTCTATCATGAAATCTGCTGACAAGTTCAAAGTTGGTCTCATATACAACTGGAAATGTCACAATTATGGTGTACTTACCGGTGAATTTGAAGTTTTATGGACTTTCAAACACTCTATGAATCATTTAATTACAATTACTGTTCATTCCGCATCTCTTATATTTCACGTCAGCACCTGTACGAAAATGCTACTTACCTTCCACAATTAACGTAATCGTTTATAATTCCCGCGTGAAATTGACAAACGGAATTTTTTTCAATTACAGTTTTGATTTGATGCTATATCTCATGAATTATTCAGTTGAAAGCATATCTCGAAAATTACCTATTGCCTTATTTGTACATTTCTTTTTAAATATTTCTCTCAAATTTACCAGTATTCAATCTATTTCTAGATTAACAAATCATATATATTCTATGAGTTCTAATTAGTGTACATTTGTTCATGCCTGTAAAAATGGCTGGTTTCTGTTCCAGAAATAAAATTATTATTATTATTATTTATGTTTTGCGTCCATCCTCCTGTAATGATGGAATTAAGAAGATTATCATACCTCGAGGGTCCACGAAGTGTACGCCATGATATATCAGGCAAATTGAAGTCACCTCCAATTATATTATAACTGAGGGGAAGATTGGATGCAGCTGCGCATAATTTTCTTCTCTTCCTGAAATAGCGTTCAATCACGTGGCGGTATAGCACTCACCCAGATATACGCTGTTCACTGGTTGACCATAACGGTCAGCAGGAAACAGAACGAAGTTTGGGTTGTCGCTCAACTTTGATGGTGACCTTAGTGAACGGTTCACAATTTAACATTTGTAAGAACCTGTTCTGATTACTTGTACAATAATTGAACAACTCAAACTTTTGAAAATGTATTAATTTATGATACTTCAGGATTGTAATTTAAAACATAACTGATCGTGCCTGTAAAAATGGCATGAATTTCTTGTAAACTTACCCGTTTATACGAAATATAAATTATTATTATCTCGATGTATTCAGTTAGTGTAAATTTCCCTATTCTGTTATGTTTAAACCTCAATTTCATGAATAATAATGTGCTTTGCCCAAACTCCCGTAATTTTGAGTAGGGATCCTTCAGTGGGATTAGTCTTACCGCAACAGTTTTTAAACCAAGAGACCCCTATCTTTGGTTTGCTTGACTGGGACATTATTTCACTGCCAATAAGCTCCCTTCACAGAACGCTTAAATAAGTATTTCGAGTACTGCCATAGTGTACGAAATCGCCGAGCAAATGCGTGAATACATCGTTAATCCCAGCACAAGTTCTCCCTATGATAAATTAAAGAGGTGAAACGATGAGCAATGCTCTTCGACAGGTAAACACAAGACCGCTTGCTGATTAATGTCTAGTTAGGTGGAACAACACCGGAACACCGTCACAACTCATGAGATATATGCAAAGGCTAATGGCAGTTAAGGGAATTGATAAACGACTCCTTTATCAAATCTGGCTCCGGAGACAACCTGCTGACATTCAACAAGTACGTGCCTTTGTAGATTACGACAATAATATAGATAAATTCGCCGAAATGACTGATCGCATGTATGAGAGGTCAAAACCTCATACAGTTGCTTCCAACAAACAAGTACCGCACACCAAGGACTGAATACAGACTTTAGAGCATACAGTCAATTTCTTACTGGGCCAATTAGCAAAATTAATTGTAAGCACTCGATCAAGCCGTTCAAGCAGCACAACAATGATCGTCGTCCTAGGTCAACTAGCACGTAAGAGATAAAACCTTAGTTTTGGAATCTAGGCACGGCTTTGCCAACCTCCTTGTAATTTGCAGATATGGGTGATGTATACATCCGGATTTATAATTAATTCCGCTCTGAACAATCCACGATTCAACAGTCGTTTAATTTATGTAACAGATCGAGATACCGGCACTAAATTCCTAGTAGCTGCAGGAACAGAAGCAAATGTGCTCCCTCAGCCGTTGAAGGAGCGCCAACATTATGGCCAAACAACCAAGCTCTAAGTTGTTAACAAGTCAATGTGCGTCAGTGGTAGAGCGGTTAGGAAGCTAGCTGACCATGCACATGGTCCGGGGTTCGATCCTCAGCCGACGCACACCTGGTATCAATGGCCGGCCAGCTAAGTTTGGGCTACCGATATCACATGCTGAGAATTCCATACTTGTACCATAAATACTATGTAATCAAGCTATAATAAAATAATAAAATCAAAAATAAGTCCAGCATCGTCACGTATGAGCGCTAAAATATTGATTCATCTATGTTCTCAAGAATGCCTCAATTTGGTCATTGATCACTGCTGATATCCCACGGCCAATTTTAGGCATCAAATTTATGCAGCGACATAAGTTACGGGTGGACCCGATAAGTCCCAAATTTATCGACTCACACAACAAATGGTACAATCATCAGCCGATCATCATCTCCAAATCCGATTACCACACGCATGCCGGCATCTCCGTATTTCGAGTCAGTGAATTAGTCCCCCTATCTTCTTCAACCATCTTTCCGAGAAGCTCATCTGAAGAAACGCGCGATTCAACATATTAAAACCAATGGAGCGTCAGGTTTTGTATGCCACCGGCGCCTTGGTCCACACGGACTGGGTGATGCAATCAGAACTCGGTAAAATGCTAGGGTTTCGAATCATTCGGCCACCTAATAGCTCTTGGTCTTCACCACTTCATACTCCAGTCTGTCATAATACGTGACGCAATAGAGGGTGATAAACTGAATAGGGAGATGCTGATTTATTTTTAGCGTTACCATGGGAGTTGTTGAGTTTGAAGTCCCATCTGGCATCACTATGGCCAACCGAACCAACTTGTTCATCCCTTTCTTAGCTGCATCTCAGAACCGTATGAAATCAATCGATGCTGCAGTGAGACATGATCACCCTCTATTTCAAGATGAATTGACTGTGTTTTCACGCCATTGCACACTCTGAACCTTGGGAAACATCCCCTGAGGAAAGATTCATCAGCCAACTCAGTGCAAAAGGGTATTTGGACATTAAATAATCTAAGAGCCTTTAATCCCAATAAAGATGAACTGCATTCACTAACAAGAAAGGGAATATTTATAAAACAACCAATTTCTGATTTTATTGCGATGTTAGCAGTACAGTAAGAGGTAGTTTATGACCAGTAATGCTTGTAGTCAAACTAAAATCAGGGTTTACTTCAGCATGCTTAAAACGCGATAGCAAATCTTTAATAAAGATAACAGATTCAGAACACCCAGCATCAATTATAGGAGAGTGAAACTGACCCGCACTTGTAGTGAAGGTTTTCAATATGTGAGACTGAGTACTGTGCAAATTTTGAGGGGATATTAACCTCATTCTTCAAGATGTACTGGTAGAATCATGTGAATTCTGAGTATAATAAGTATTTGAACTCCGGCAAACAGACTTTATATGCCCAATCTTACCACATTGACGGTATTTAACTACCCGAAAACGACATGTGCTTCGCAGGCGAATCTTCTCACATGAAATTATGATTAGATATTTTTGCTTTCTGTCTGCAATCTATCAGATGTGGACATCAGTTTTGAGTATATTTGTAAACACTTGCATTATCAACTTTGGACAGCATCACACCAGACTTTGATGAAGTGGGAGCTGGGTATTCACTGTTAACACTTCCATCTGTAGTACATAAATCCTTAGCAACTTAAAAGGTGCAGAAAGGCATCTGAAGCGGCTCTTTCTCTAGCTTGGGAATATCGATCAAAGCAATTAGACGATCATGTGGTTTAGTAAGGAGCTGATACTCACAGCTGCACTTTGGAAACGACAAAAGAAAAGCATCACACCAAATTGATAGTCAAAAACACGTAATGCAAAGATGATTGCTTACACAGCTAGGGATCGTCCACGAGTACGCGAACGTAGGACGTTGGCAAGACACACGATTTGGAGCGTTCACCTTCGTAGTCTTTCATACTTGCACATTTGTTGACTCGTTTTGTGCGTGTACAAGGGAGGACCGTGGGCCATTCTTCACCCATCATGTCGATGGGGCTTTACATAACTACTACAAGGGTTCGGGAATACATTCCCGTTCATATGGTACCTAGTGGTGTCCCGTCTAGTCACCCATGTGCTTTCATTATTCATTATGGATCCCGTTCTCAGGTTATATGTGCCTATAGGCATATTACAATCTCGGCTATTACGGAAATCGTGGGTCTGCTGTTTAGTCAGCTCGGCTCCCCGTGCGTGTCTGCTAGCGTGTGATTTTGTGTGGATAAAGCTGTTTTTACTGTTAGCTCTCACCTCATGTGGTCTGTCACCCACAGTGTGTCTATTACTCTTAGTTCTGAGAAAAGCACTCGTGTTCCGTCTTCTTTATGGGACCTGCCGCAATGAGTGCGTAGTTCTTTTTTAGGCTTGCATGCTGTTTGTTGGGCTTGTCACAAGGGAGGTATATGGACGCCTGCGGAGAGACCTTGGTTTTTGGGGACTTTTTCCGGCTTTTACAGTGAGACTATCTTGCTTGGCCCTGGGTGCAGTGTGATATGCCGATATTTGCAGGTTATCGGTAGTGGGAGCATCCATGTCCACTTCATGTGTGGGGTCAGCAGATTTCCTAGGGGCGTTCTCATGAACTTCCAGACTCCTTCCAGAGTTGCCACTCCCTTTAGGTTTCACTTTACATTTACATGTCGTTTGCTCACCCATTACTATGCAAGCAGCCCTCTGTGCTTCAATGACCTTCGATACTTCAGCACTGATAGTATTCATGTTTTGTGGTATGATCATGTTTGTACCGAAGGTGTTCTTAGCTACTTGTCGTTGGTTGTGCGTTTTGTTCGAGACTATTTTAACACTCTTGAATTTTGTAGAAGTGTTCAAAATATCCCCAGATCTCCTAAATTGTTGGGTTATTAGACAGCTGTCAAATCTGAAAAGTATGGGACACGTGCGGTTAGATTGAACAAACAAAATGTAATTTATATAATAACTTATCCATGCCTGTACAATTGGTATGTTCCTGCATAAACAGGAATAAATATATATATACATTTGAGTATAATAGAGGATGCAAGCAATTCATCTTGTTCGGTAGAGATCTGCAATTTGTGCTCATAATCACAGGAACAGTCATCAAATGCATTGGAGTACGCTTTAAAGCTCGTTGCCATCCACCATGAATCTTTTCCTTAAGTTTATTAGAAACTAGTGAATAAGCCGGTTGGAAACGTTTTAAATAACCGCAAGAGTAAGCAGTGCGATTAGGACACATAATTGAATGATTAAAATTTTATTTTTATTTTATTTTATTATAGCTTGATTCCACACCGTATTTTTCGTACAGGTATGAAATTTTCAGCATGCGATATCGGTAGCCCAAATTTAGCAGGCCGACCATAGATATCAGGTGTGCGTCGGCGGGGGATCGAACCTCGGACCATGTGCATGGTCGGCGGGAGTCCTAACCGCTGTGCCACCGACGCACAAATAAATCCGAGGAAACAGATGCAATATGTAGGATGGACAATTACGGTTGCCCACGATTTAAGCAGGCGGCCGTAATTGAAAAATAATTATCACTTATCCTATCAATAAGCAGTTTACTTTCACCTTAATTCAAAGACGCATTTAGTTACCCACTAAATTAGTAGTTTCAGGTGATTGCTCTACTCTTGTCTTTGAGATACTTTGTCCGATTGCGTTTTACGTCAAAATATGTATATACTGTCCAGTTGATGTTACTTATCCATGCATTCAGTTATATTGTCCCACCTTTGTCCTTATTGATCAAAACATCCCTTAAACTATCAACAAGTTACTATTACTTCTTAATATATAACCTTAACTCTCCGCATCTAAACGATGCTAATCACTTTGCCACTTAATTGGTGTTTCGATTTTCCCTTACGTAAGTACCTATTTCAATTCAAACGGATAGTTCTAACCTTTGACTACTGCATTAGTATGCGTCGTTATACATCATCCTTCCAAAATATTGGTACTGATAATAATTACTGCCGACAAATTTATTATGACATCAAGAATGTACTGCATATTAACGACAATATAACTCAAAGGCAAACATCTCTTCTAATTACACTACTCAATATAACACATGAACCTAGTCTCCCAAACTCTATGGCTCACAACACTCGCAAAGGTTAATATTCACTATCAACAAGTAGGATGTCCTTTTGGGGAATAGTGAATACATTTATTAGTGATTTAACATAGAATACAAAATCGACGATACTGGAAACCACTTTCTTGAGCAACGAATCTCATAGTGTCGCCGAAATTAGAGTAACTAAAAAACTAAAACAAGGGTTCACAAGATGTATACATGAATATCACTATTAATATAATAACTAACGAGTTAACAAGGTGGGAATTAATAGAAGTTTGTATCAGTGAGTGATTATATTAGTCACCATTTTTGACGAAAGTGGATATTTAGACGAAACAATTAGAAGACAAAATTTGCCTGAATCGTATAGTGTATTTTGAACAATCTGATCACATGCACCTGTCATAGGAATATATATGAAATTAATAAAGTGTAAAGAGGGGAGAAAATAATTTTAGGTCAAGTTAAAGGGACATGCTGAAGGTCAAAATAACATCGAAGATCCCTAAACCAAGTAAGAGAGGTAATAGTGTAACAACAGAAGACAAGGGCCAGGCAACAGATCGTTTATCAAAGAAAATCAACACATATTTATAGATTTTAATGTACATTATTGTAGATTATTGTTAGTAGAAAATACAGTCTTTTGATTGGTTGTTTCTCACAGAAAGATAACCTTGCATCTCTTTGTGGCTGTGTCAGATCATCCATATGCTAACTGCATCCGCCTACGCAAAGCCTTTGTTCTCATTTTCTCACCACCAATATTGGGGGCATAAACATTCACGTTAATTACTGACTACCAACTTTGGCTAGCAGGCAGCTCTCACCACAATAGTACATCTGCTATGGTATCATCTAAACAAAGCTTGCCGAGTGAGGTTTGTTGTGATGACGAATTATTTTTCAACTTATGAAGGTGGTTTAAACTTCCTCATTGCCAACCAGGGCTTCCACAAACTTTAGGATACGCCCAAAACAAATTCTGTGCATGAGTTTAAAAGACTTGAGAACATCAATTTTAAGTCCAGTTTCTATAATGTGTTTCTCAGTAGAGGAGTCAGGTTTCCTGTTCTCACCATAAATGGGTTCTGGGGATTCTATTTGCTTCTGAAGACACTTAAGAATATGCTCCGAAGCCCTTGCTCGCAAAGATTGATGAGTCCACCCTAAGTGGACATAGTGACTGCTTCTAAACCTTATGGCCATAGCTTCAATAAACGTCGGACACTGAGTCGACATGATTCCAAGATAATCCTGTGAGTTGTCGTTGTGCAAACGTCCATAATGTAGCTCCAAGATAATAGAAAAAGGCGGTAAGCCTATGAAAGCAAACTCAATAATAGGACACAATGGCGCACACCTCAGATGCCTTTACGTACCTGATCACGACGATGTTTAGATTATTCAAATCCAGCAAAGTTCTAGGATATGTTGTTGTGTGAATTTCATTCACTTAAAACTTTTGGCAGAAAACGGTCGATTTTGTAAGTGTTCATAAAACATATTCCAATCTCTACCCATATATGAACATCAATCTTTGCGTGTACCTATAGATTCCTTTGACTTTTAGCAACGAAAACGCACAAAAGAGCAGAAGCGCGAATCCGACATTAACCATATTCTTCGGTTCCTGCAACAGAAATAGGTACTGCAAAACAGCTAATCGGAGAATTAACAACCAAGTGCGGGATGCCAGCAAGTTAAAAAGAGACTTGTCAATAGCCGGTCGTCAAAATGTACGCGAAGCTTACTCGCTATATCGAATAGTCATCGCACGAAACATATATTTAAACGTCCTGCCGCAAGAAAACACGTCGGCGCTTAAGAACAATATCAAGCAACAATTTTCACATAAATTCACCCCACAAGGCCAAAATAGGCACCAAAACCACGTAAACATCATTGGCACGGACTACTAGCCCCGACTCAAATCGACTGCACCACGCAAATGCCGTCAGGGGGGAGCAGGTGGCGCCACTTCAAATAGAGAACATGGCATGTAATCGCCCCCAGATCACTGACGGAACAAATGGTACAAATACAGCTAAAACAGACTAATCGAGGTGGGTCGCGCAGCAGACGTCTCGGCTCCAGATGTCGAACAAGCCCGATCGGGTCAACAGGACGGGTACACTAGCGTATCTGGCAGTTCGGGGGACCTTCAAAGAAGTGCATAAAATCACCAGCCTTACCCGGATCACGTGACAAGCAACAAGGAAACCTATTATCCCTCCACATGCAGCGGCTGCCGGGAATCGTTTCCTGGACACTTGTTTGCTTTACGCGGAAGACACATCACTGTTGGAGGCTACTCGGTTTATACAAGAGTTGCATTCCTTATCGTTCCTGAATAAAGGCTAAGCATGGACGACGAAAATTCCCCATCGCACTACAGACAATCGATACAATACAGGTCTTGACTCTCGTACAGAACAAACTGACTCTTGGCTTCTGCTCTATGTGACAACCTACGTTAGCTTTCACCAACTCTGGGCCAAACCAGTCAATTCTCTGCATACACTCCTGAGGATCTATGACAGTTTGGCGTATACCCCGGTGAGGCTACATGTAAATAGGAAGACACCCTTATATGTGAGTGACAAGATTAGTGATCACTTTTCAACAAGTTTCGTTCAGTCTCCGCTATTGTCGACCGAAGGGTTCCATAAAGTACCGAAGGAATTTCCAGATGTAACATAAATCAACCACAAAACTTCTAAGGCTGGTCCAAGAGTTAAACATACTACAAAGATCTAAGATGCCATAGTTTTCCTTGGTTCAATGGCCTTATCGCTGGAAAAACTAAAAACAGCGAAAGCAGGATTCAGCTAAGTATTTCATCCGGGGATCATCTGCCCAGTGAAAAGTTAATGTGTCTCACCTAGTTCCTACAGGAGACAAGAGTAATTGGTGCTCCAGTGGTGATTCCACGGCAACTGATGAACACGCATTTTCTAACAGATACCTGCGACTTCCCACTTGCCTCTCTGCCAATAGTTTTCACGATGGTCGATATTTTTCAAAGTAGACTTGTTTTGGTGTGATGATTGACAATTTCTATTACTGTGCTGCTTAAACGTGCGCTGTAGTTTGTTAATTTTTATTATATGTAAATTACAAATAGTTACAAACAATGATGAAAAAGTCGATTTGGAGCTTCACCTCAAAACCTTCAACGAAGCACATCCGTCAATTAAATTCACTTTAGAAGGTGAACCAAAAATGGTATTTCCATTCCTCTGTGTAATACTTAGCAGAAGACAAGATTGCACGATCCAAAGATCAATATAGAGCAAGCAAACACGAAAGGGACAGCTCACCAGCTTCCGGAGTTCGTACCACCGATCCGAAAGCAAAACCTGTTAAGTACATTAAGTTCAAGGATTGGAAAAATCTGTTTCGTGGAACTCGTGGACGTGTATTCACTGATATTCACTTTTCGGGTTCTGCTTTGTAATGATGGGCCAAAACTCTGAAAGCGTGTTCATAGGAATATCAGAAACTTAGAAAATAACTTGGGCTGTCCTAGTAATGCATTAACATCCCTAATTTAGTTGTCATTAAAAGTTCACATAATTTTAACGGTTCCAACATAATGCTAACCCTCTAAGACAGAGATTTCTAACCTAATCTGCACCATAAACGACATGCAGCTACAAATAAATGATCTCAGGATGAAATAAGGATTACTTGACCTGGTACCCGAAACGATCTCACTTTTTTTAAAAAGTGAAGGAACTCACTTTTCTAGTCCTCTCTGAAACGACGACTGAACCAAATTCTAATGAATTGGAAAGTGCCAAAGAAGTAGAGATCTATGTGGATTTTGTCGTGTGAGGATGATAAAAGACTCGCTTCTAAACAGAACTTGATAGTGTACAACATACCTGACAATAAACCCATAAAGTCGTTTCAACACTCTTTGTTATCAGCTGCAGACCTCTTAAGTACACGCTGTCAGTGTGTTCGAATAAATAAAAAGAGTCAACCGCACGTGTCCCATACTTTTCAGATTTGACAGCTGTCTAATAACCCAACAATTTAGGAGATCTGGGGATATTTTGAACACTTCTACAAAATTCAAGAGTGTTAAAATAGTCTCGAACAAAACGCACAACCAACGACAAGTAGCTAAGAACACCTTCGGTACAAACATGATCATACCACAAAACATGAATACTATCAGTGCTGAAGTATCGAAGGTCATTGAAGCACAGAGGGCTGCTTGCATAGTAATGGGTGAGCAAACGACATGTAAATGTAAAGTGAAACCTAAAGGGAGTGGCAACTCTGGAAGGAGTCTGGAAGTTCATGAGAACGCCCCTAGGAAATCTGCTGACCCCACACATGAAGTGGACATGGATGCTCCCACTACCGATAACCTGCAAATATCGGCATATCACACTGCACCCAGGGCCAAGCAAGATAGTCTCACTGTAAAAGCCGGAAAAAGTCCCCAAAAACCAAGGTCTCTCCGCAGGCGTCCATATACCTCCCTTGTGACAAGCCCAACAAACAGCATGCAAGCCTAAAAAAGAACTACGCACTCATTGCGGCAGGTCCCATAAAGAAGACGGAACACGAGTGCTTTTCTCAGAACTAAGAGTAATAGACACACTGTGGGTGACAGACCACATGAGGTGAGAGCTAACAGTAAAAACAGCTTTATCCACACAAAATCACACGCTAGCAGACACGCACGGGGAGCCGAGCTGACTAAACAGCAGACCCACGATTTCCGTAATAGCCGAGATTGTAATATGCCTATAGGCACATATAACCTGAGAACGGGATCCATAATGAATAATGAAAGCACATGGGTGACTAGACGGGACACCACTAGGTACCATATGAACGGGAATGTATTCCCGAACCCTTGTAGTAGTTATGTAAAGCCCCATCGACATGATGGGTGAAGAATGGCCCACGGTCCTCCCTTGTACACGCACAAAACGAGTCAACAAATGTGCAAGTATGAAAGACTACGAAGGTGAACGCTCCAAATCGTGTGTCTTGCCAACGTCCTACGTTCGCGTACTCGTGGACGATCCCTAGCTGTGTAAGCAATCATCTTTGCATTACGTTTTCAGTCACAAAACTACGTGTTTTTGACTATCAATTTGGTGTGATGCTTTTCTTTTGTCGTTTCCAAAGTGCAGCTGTGAGTATCAGCTCCTTACTAAACCACATGATCGTCTAATTGCTTTGATCGATATTCCCAAGCTAGAGAAAGAGCCGCTTCAGATGCCTTTCTGCACCTTTTAAGTTGCTAAGGATTTATGTACTACAGATGGAAGTGTTAACAGTGAATACCCAGCTCCCACTTCATCAAAGTCTGGTGTGATGCTGTCCAAAGTTGATAATGCAAGTGTTTACAAATATACTCAAAACTGATGTCCACATCTGATAGATTGCAGACAGAAAGCAAAAATATCTAATCATAATTTCATGTGAGAAGATTCGCCTGCGAAGCACATGTCGTTTTCGGGTAGTTAAATACCGTCAATGTGGTAAGATTGGGCATATAAAGTCTGTTTGCCGGAGTTCAAATACTTATTATACTCAGAATTCACATGATTCTACCAGTACATCTTGAAGAATGAGGTTAATATCCCCTCAAAATTTGCACAGTACTCAGTCTCACATATTGAAAACCTTCACTACAAGTGCGGGTCAGTTTCACTCTCCTATAATTGATGCTGGGTGTTCTGAATCTGTTATCTTTATTAAAGATTTGCTATCGCGTTTTAAGCATGCTGAAGTAAACCCTGATTTTAGTTTGACTACAAGCATTACTGGTCATAAACTACCTCTTACTGTACTGCTAACATCGCAATAAAATCAGAAATTGGTTGTTTTATAAATATTCCCTTTCTTGTTAGTGAATGCAGTTCATCTTTATTGGGATTAAAGGCTCTTAGATTATTTAATGTCCAAATACCCTTTTGCACTGAGTTGGCTGATGAATCTTTCCTCAGGGGATGTTTCCCAAGGTTCAGAGTGTGCAATGGCGTGAAAACACAGTCAATTCATCTTGAAATAGAGGGTGATCATGTCTCACTGCAGCATCGATTGATTTCATACGGTTCTGAGATGCAGCTAAGAAAGGGATGAACAAGTTGGTTCGGTTGGCCATAGTGATGCCAGATGGGACTTCAAACTCAACAACTCCCATGGTAACGCTAAAAATAAATCAGCATCTCCCTATTCAGTTTATCACCCTCTATTGCGTCACGTATTATGACAGACTGGAGTATGAAGTGGTGAAGACCAAGAGCTATTAGGTGGCCGAATGATTCGAAACCCTAGCATTTTACCGAGTTCTGATTGCATCACCCAGTCGGTGTGGACCAAGGCGCCGGTGGCATACAAAACCTGACGCTCCATTGGTTTTAATATGTTGAATCGCGCGTTTCTTCAGATGAGCTTCTCGGAAAGATGGTTGAAGAAGATAGGGGGACTAATTCACTGACTCGAAATACGGAGATGCCGGCATGCGTGTGGTAATCGGATTTGGAGATGATGCTCGGCTGATGATTGTACCATTTGTTGTGTGAGTCGATAAATTTGGGACTTATCGGGTCCACCCGTAGCTTATGTCGCTGCATAAATTTGATGCCTAAAATTGGCCGTGGGATATCAGCAGTGATCAATGACCAAATTGTGTGTTTCGACTAAGCATTCAGGTAATGGCATAAAAGAAACTAACTCATGAGTTATGACGAGACACAAGACTGTGAAAGTTATTTTGGGCAAGAAGAGATTATTGTGAGATAACCCTTTTTCAGTCAGACAAGAGCCAGATGAATAACACGATTATCATTTGTTGGCATTTCAGTGAATATTATCCACTTTTTAGCATTTCGGTATACCTACACGATACGTCATTCTTACTGACTGACCTTTAAATAGAGGCTTGCACAAAAGTGAACCTGTTCAAGCTATCATATTCCATGTAGTACCCAAAGATATAGAAAAAATTAAATGGAACTCTAAGTAGCACTAATAAGGGGGGAAGATGAATAGTGACAAAGAAAAAAACATAAGAGTTTATTGGATACGTGATATTACTCAGGCTGATTGCATGTGTGTCATTCACAACGATTTCGAGTCACACCCCTATCTAACACTATACGCTTAACCCCAATATTATTCACCATATTATACTACTTGATGCAGGGGTTAGGTCAAAGACACCTATGATCAAACAGCAGTAGTATTTTGACATCACCCAGCTTCACAGGTTACTTCTTACAACCTAAGCGGACAAATCATCAGCATACTCCAAGTTGACGCGACTTTTCCTCGGTAAGTCCCTAAAGTCAATGAAAGAAAATTTTGTTGATATATGTATGATGAAATTGAACTAAAATAAGAAACGAGCCTTGTATTACATCCTGCTTGGAGATATGAGTTCCATCATAGTTTACTTACGGTACAAAGTGAACAGAGTGCAATCTTTAGAATTCACGAAATTCATAAAATGACGTACTACCTTTACAAAATCCTAGTTAATGTTTACTAATTGGTGTGAGAAATTGGGATTGTGGTTGTGTAAACTCGATTGATTTTGAACTGCTGCCAGTGAAAACGACATTAATTCTCGGAATTACAAGTTATAATTTTAGCTTAATTGCAACAATCAGCAATTGTTAAATGACCACTTACCGAAGAATTGCATAAGATTTAGTAAAGCATGTGCAATTTTGATTTCTATATGAAGTCTCCTTGCCAAATGTATTACTGTAAAAGCCTCTACAGGTCACAAATTAACTCATAACACTAAAGTGGAAAAACTTCTATTTGTCCTTACTGAATTTAGTACAGAGAGTCTTGTGAAGTAATTCCAGTGTTATTTATACAGAAGAGACGGCAAGGCATTCATAATTTTTTTCTTCGTGTAGAATTGCAACGTAGTTGATGCGCAATAGTATTTATACGAATAAACTGAAAAATAAAGTCTTCCTTACCTTCGAAACAACTTGTTTCCATTCCAACTAAGACAATAACTTTCCTTCATGTATGAGACTAAGTTAAGTCTATGAAATCGGAATATTGTAGCAATTAAATCTCCCCTCATAACAATGCTACAAGTTATGACCGCAGTACTAATGCTTTTAGTCTTGAAATGAAAAGTAGACTGTGATGAGTACTGAAAACTGAAATTAATACTGAAATTGAGCTATAAATACCGACAGCTACCAAACCAGTTAAGACAATAGCATCTCAATAAAAAAGCATTATATACCTCATGAAAATTCAAAAATTTACGTTTAAATTTTTAACTTCCTACCTTATTTAATCCATCACACTGCGCAGTATCAAGGGACATTTCCTGACACTAGTACAACAAATGTAACGCAGCCCAAGCACATTATGCCGCCGATATTATGTACGCCAGAAAAGTTTTTAATGAAACATTTCATTCAAAAAGCATATAGAAAACATAGCCTGTTACTAAACCAATATAACAACGGACATTAACGCTACAATTAGCGGAGATATGCAGTGAAGCCACCCGCATAACTCACCTACCCTTCTGTGAGATATCGCCTTTCCATTATTTGACTTACGATGTGTGCTGACTGCTCAATAGAAGAGCTAGGGTGTTGGGAATCCAGTGCCTACTGCACGTGCTTCTGGAGGACTTGTACAAAGTCTTGGTACATTACAGCCTCTGACACTATGCTGTCCTCTACAAGCTGTTGTAAGTGGCATAAGAACTGTGACGGCGATCCATCTGCAGTGTTATACCCTTGAAGCAGCAGGATCACTTGGCAAAATACCCGGTGTTCTAGATAATGCCAGTCAATTAAGATAGACTGGGTTTAATTGTTGCAAAGAATCTTCCTCTGCAGAGATAAAACTTTTAAAATCAGATTCTGCGGTTGGTACACAAGACATTTTGATGAACAGGAAGCAAACTAAGACACAATAAAGGATCTGGATAAAGCACTTGAGGAGATAACCAAATACATAAGGATTACAGTTTATTATAATGAAATAAGAGGCACTTTGTGAACGAATCCTGCTCAACAGTTCAGTAACTGACTCTACTATCAAGATAATTACCCAAATAATTAGCCAATAATGCGTATCACCACAGAAGGGGGCTGCAAGGTCCGAACACTTATTTCGAAGGCACATTAGGGGGCGAGTAGATTAAGAGAACCCAACATATACTGAAGAAGATATAGGTCATACTTGGTTACTCGTTTTGTCCTTCTCAATTTCTGAATCACTAACCTTTCATGTTGAATTGATGGACTGAACCGCAGAGGTCATTTCCAGTAGGTGCCAACACGTTAACTGACTTGGAATTCTTCAAATGAAATAAGTAGAAAGGTTTCTGTTGAATGGGCACATTTTCCTCACATTTTCTGTCATAATTATTATTTTTATTTAAGATCTTGTGGTGTTCAGTATTCATGGACGAGTTATTATGGACATTCATCTACTATGACTAGTGTTGATGGAGTTTTCTTCCTTCATAAATGTAGCACATATGTTTACAACCAAGTAGGATAAGGTTCGTACAGTGGTTGTAAACAGGATTCAAAATGAACGTCATACAGCACTTAATAGCGTATTACAGTTATGGTGTTTAGAATTTGAAACTTGTCCCTGATACCTACCCTAATGTAAAAGGGTTCAGCGGAAGACCTCTTAATTCAGATTACTACATGTTTGGAATTTAGAACTGTTCTCTTTATACATAGCTCACACAACAGATGTCAGCGGCGATTAAGAGCAGAAGTGTGCAAAGTGGTATGAATGTCACATGACTCATTATTATTCCATCAGAATCACTGTACCGTGGTGGGCCACCAAGGAAATTGAGATAAAACTGTAAGTACGTCACACTCGAACAATTATTAGTCAAACACTGACATTTGTACACTTTTCAAAGAATGTTTGTTCATTTCTAGGCGGAGCTATGAACAAATTTGCCAATTTTCAATCGAAACCAAGACGGAACTGAATTGGAAAGATATCAAAAACGAAATACATGATTTTGGAGCAGTTATTTTCTAAGCAGTTACCTAGATACCTACATATTTGTTTGAATGTATTAATTAGTGAAACCAAGCTTACATTGCAAGCGGTTCTATTGTTTTGGTGTGTAGTTTGGTAGCTGCTCATAATTCGTTACCAAATGACGTAGTTTTTCCTGTAATGAGCGAATGCTGCCATAACTGGGATTATTTTTCAATTACCAATGAAACAGGACTAACTCGAAGCTGTTGAAATATGTGTTATCCATGTGAAGAGAATACATCGTACGTTTAAACTTATCAGTTGTTACCTCTCATTAATTTTTCAAATGTTTTGTTATTTCCTACAAGTAATTACTGCATCATTCCGCTGTTATTATTGTTTTAAGGTATGAAGGACTCATGTGTCAATGTTTTTTTATGCAGAGACTGTTGGCTTCACGTAATGTTTTGTTAGTTATTATATACTTTTATGTATGGTTACTTCGGTTTATCTTACTCATTTTTATTATCATAAAATACATTTTTACCCTAGTTTTATTTTGGGCCAGGTGGGTTTTCAGTCGCGTATCCCATCTGTGATTAAATAGCTAAATGCCTCAGAAAAGGGGAACTTTGATTGACAAATTATCCTGCAGCTTCACATTTTAATATAGGTCATCCTTCAGAAGAGACTACGTTGGTCAGTTGCATTTGTAAGTAGTGAGAAAAGTCACACATTGTGGACAAGCTGACGTTACCTGAGCTGAAGTAGAGAGCCATACCCATTGCGTTGAGCCGTGTGCTTTAGCCAACGAGTTACATGTCTAAATGAAGAAATCGCTATCCATCTTAACTATCTCTCATACTAATCTTCCATTTTAACTGCCCGGTAGGAGAATGCACGTGTGTAAAATTAGCTATCTAGGTCGGATTATAAGTGAATGGAATGCAGTGTGAAATAACCATTTTTTCCTATCTGCCTCACATCGTCACTCACTTTTGCCTTTTCTCAAAAAATTAATTACTCAGTTTCCCTTTCGTCATGTTTTCTATGAGCAGGCTCTCTATATCAATTAAGGAAACCTCCCATTTGTTCCCATGTCAACCCTATAATTTTCAAAAATACCACTTTCAATAAGTAATGTTATCGTTTCACTCATGTTAATGGGAAAAATTTTCTCACTAGGTAGTTTCCTCCACTGTGAATAGACAAACAGTAGCAAGCTGCGATTTTGTATCATGTTGAAATCAAGGTTTTCGTTGTCCCCGTTGCTGTTCTGATTTGTTTCCTGGCACTTCAATAGCTTAAAATCTCTAGATCTGGCATTTAAAGTTGGAAGGTTCGGAAAAAATGTCAGTCTATTTTAATTGTTTCTCAATCGTACGATACTGCAAAATAATTATGTTTAGCTTTGTGGTTGTATTCCAACCTTAGAACATCCACGACAGAGCTGTTTTATTTGTTTTCATGGGTTCCATAAGATGCTCAAAATCAGTTGGTGATTGCTTAGTGACATACTTCGAAATTGTTCATAGAAGTAGAGATGTATTCTCGATTCCAGCTTCTAAAGAGATCCATTCCAATCTTCATTCAGTTGTTTCGTGTATTTCTGTCGTGAAGTTAATCTAAATCAGGCACCTTGATCCAACTGGCCATTCATTTCGCACCACTAATCAGAATTGAGAGGCGATGTAAATCGCAAAACTGTTGAAAAGCTGACTATAGATCATGGTGTTCGGATATCTGTAAAACATTTCTCATCGAGTCCTTTAAGCTACCCCGAAATCGTAGTCCTCTTCAAAAAACTAGCTATCGTGTCAAGCTTACCCCCATGTATATATTTTTTTGCAAATTCAATTAGTCAGTTATGCACTGAAAATAATCAAACACTTGATCTTCTTGGGACGTTAAGCAAATGCATAACAAGAAGCTTAATTTTACTTATACTCTAATTCGTTTGCAAAGGTTATGTTGGGGAGTGGCTACTATAGGTTAACTCCACTTGCGTCTTTATATATGTATACATCGTAGTTTTTAATTGCATTTTCTCTCCTCCATTATAATGTGTGGTTTTTTCAAATTGAGACGGCATATAGAGTGATGCATTTCTTCCAATTCACAGTGGAGTTGTGTAGGTTGAGTTTGAGTGGTATAGTAGGGTGAGTAATGATCAGGTTAGGCGTATAGTACTAGATAAGGAGTGTAAGTCAACTAATGAAATTGTGAAACTACATCGATTGAGATGGGTAGCACATATGTCTAGCCATCGCCTTTCTCATCGGGCAGTGTCAGCTGGCGTAGGGTTTGGTTGAAAGGGAGTTAAAGGTAGTCATGTTAGAACTTGGCATCAAAACATGAGTTTGACAATATGTTTAAGCCAGCCGCTCACGGAGGTTTGGGCTGCCTGACTGGCGTCCTTGAGGTGCTAAGAATCGATGGCTGGAGAGTATTGGTGAAATTAACTCGAAATCTTTCACAGTAGTACAGATGCATTCACCTTTTATAACCTGTCATACCCGTTAAATACCCATGTTTTTCCCATGATGTCGCAGGACTGGACTACATCAGCGCATAGCACAAAGATGGGAAGTGAAGTGGTAGGGCGTGTTGATTACCACTTCACTTATTTGGTAAGTTGCATCAGTCCCAACGGGCTAATGAAATCTCAGTAAAATTACATATGGCTCGCATGGGAGTTGCAAACTGATGCTATCTCTGGTGTAGGCGTAATATCCGGCCTTCTATAGATCAAATGGGCGTGTGTACTGCTAAGCGATTCGACCCGTCCTCCTTTATGTCTGTGAGACCTGGCCACTGAAAGTGGAAGACATGAAAAGACTAGCTGTCTTTGACCATAGGTGTCTGCGTTCTTAGATGTTATAATATGGTAGTAGTATTAAGGTGGTTATGCGTAGAGCTTTAGGTGGTAAGGAAAGTAGGTCGATGAATTTGTGAAGTTACATCGATTGAGTTGACTAGGACACCACGTGTTACGCATCCCTAGCCATCCCCTTCCTCGACGAGCAATGTTAGCTGACGCAGTATCAGTTTGGAAAATAGGTTGTGTTGGTGAAACCTAGACTTGGGATCAGTCCATGAAATCCTTGACAGTTAATTTAAACCAGCCACGTGGGGAGATGTAGACTGGTTGGATGTGTTTGGGGTCCTCAGGATGATAAGAACCTATGGTTGGAGACAATCGGTGATATGACTAAAAATCGTCAATCACAGCGTAGATGCATTCACTCTTTGTGATTTAGAATATCCAATAAACTCTATTGTTCTTCCATATTACTATTCTTTTTGCATCATATTTCTGTTTATTATCTGTTTTTTGAATCTCTCTTTACTCTCCTGTCTTGCTTTGTGTGCTACGTGAAATGTGGCAACTCGAATTGCTGCACATCGGTGCAAAGTTCTACGTCGAAACCAGCCAGTCAGCCATACCTTCTGTTGTTTTTGTTGCTAATAAACGTTGTGCTTGGATCTCTTCAACTGTTGTCTTGTCGATTGTTCTAACATCGTTCAGTCGATTAACTGTCACACTGAAGTTTAATCCTTTATCGAGGACGTCAGTCCAGTGATAATTGATTTTGATTTGCGTGTCTACCCGCGTACTTGCTTACCTGGGCTTTGTTTTGTGATCCTATTCCGTAACTGTTGTGCTTCCAGTCCATGTGTGTGTATGTGTAGTGCATCTCTTGGTAAACATATTGTACCAAGATTGTGTGAGCGTTTAAATCAAATCAAATCATACATTTATCAGTGTATACCATGTTATCTCCTGTAACATTTTTTTTACAATTTTTTGTCTTTTTACTTCACAGGTAATACGTACTAATCCGAAAGTGTACCCGTGTATATGTGACACATCGAGTCAACAATCATAATTCTGTTTCACACCATATATCTCCCTTGCGTCCTGTTAACTTGTTATCTTTGATATCAATTAATCAGTTATTATAAAGAGTATTATCCCCATCCCCGCGCATATGATACCGGTGAGTGTATTCACTCCACATTCGGTTGTTAGTTCAGTGGAACAAAATGATTACCATTATTCATCAAATCGATTTTCATCTCTACAGTTGAGGTCACTACCACCTGCTGAACACAATTCATTTATACCTGTGAGTCAGAATGTTGTAATTAGTGATCAGAGTGATAATAATAGTTTCATAATTGATTCAGAATATCAACTGTACTCACCGGTAACTTCTACGATTACAACTGCAACTTCCACAGCTGTACATTATAATGACGATGAAGTTAATAATCCCAGTGATGATCAAAATCGTTTATCTAGTTTTGAATTAATCAGTCGTCTTATCGATGCTGAAGGTTTGATTGAATTGGGGCATAATATACCAATCAATAGTCATTCCACTAGTGTAACAATTGATGAAATTGTTGATTTATCAGATCTTGATGAAGTGAGTGGGAAAACCCTATGGTCTACACAGGGTGGCGAAGCAGCGGTGAACTCTTTCAATTTGGATAAAATCAATGAACATAATACTAATACTATTACTAATAATAATAGTCATAATCACAGTGGTGATCATAATAGTGATCATAAGATTGAAGCTGATAAGCTTCCATCCGTCCAGACAACAGAATATGTATCTGTTGGTGAGTGACCATTATTTTTCTCATTATTTTTCAGTGCTTTT
Organism: Trichobilharzia szidati; assembly: GCA_944472155.2. NCBI lineage: Eukaryota > Metazoa > Platyhelminthes > Trematoda > Strigeidida > Schistosomatidae > Trichobilharzia > Trichobilharzia szidati. Next base: position 154,610,676 of record OX235279.1, on the reverse strand, counting down.
TAATCAGTTGTGTGCATGTGTGGTCAGGCGAGTCCAGGTTATGATGTCTGCAAAATGGTCATTTTTTTTAGCCTAAATAGTCATCACTATAATGCATTTTCAAACTAGCTGATGTATAGGTCATTGATTCGAATCGGCCGATCTGCCTATCTATATAACCCTTCTGTGTGTTTAAACACCGACATGTAGTCAGTTCCGTGGATTGATACACTGCTGATCGATTGATTGATTGATTGACATGCGGAGTAGTTGGATGTCACACATACATCAGTCGGATTATTGAAGTGATGTGAACACCAGCGGATGACCGTTTCACTCATTTGAGGGTGAGCTCATCAGTCAGCAGTATATTCGATGTTTGACTCAACTCAAAGACGGAGAGCTGAATCAGTTCAAGTCAACCCGAGTGTTGGCTAGCTACTTGGGTTAACTGGTGATACCGTGAATCAAATTCGCAATTTACACAGTTCGAGATAATTATTTCCCTAGTTTCCTTTAGAAACAAGAACTATTCAGATCACACATAGAGTGTGATCTGATTGATACTATAAATGTGTTAAGATCACTTTGATCTGGCTGGCTAGCAATCACTACTAGTTTATATGTGAGGGGTATCCAACTACTTCTCCATCTCAATTAATCAGTAGTATTTGGTTTCATGCAATTGTGTTTGCTTGCTTGATTGCTATTTGTGGTATCATCAAGCAGGTCACATTTGGTGTGGCTCAATGGGTTGACAAGTTTGATCTTGTAACCTGAAGATCCCTAGTTATTTGATCCCCGGTGAGGTGGTGGGAGCACGCCGCTGAAGAGTCAGTCCGAAATAAAGGAGTGCTCGCTACTGGTTTCCAATGATCTCTCCCTAAATGATGCCGTTGGTTCGTGACGAAATCTATTAACTAAAACACTACGAATTTCGTTGAAATTTTTTAGTCGTTTTCTATATATAATATATATATATATATATAATTAAACGGTTATGCTTTTCAATCTACTCAACAGATCCAAATACATTGGAGAATACAAATATCTTATTGTCGACAAACTTACAAAATATGCCATCACTTATACGTAATGACTATACAGGTTATCAAGGAAGTTATTATGATACTACTGGTCCTACAAATCCGCTTCCTCTCCAGTCATTACCAGGATCACTTTCCGCCAGTACAGTACTCCCTGAAGACTACATTCCACCACCTCTGACTCCGTCTAATATCACTGCCACTGCTGGTTATCCAGTGGAGTTAATGGGAAGTACACCAGTTATGTCAATATCCCAACCAACGTCAATTCATCAATCACCTCTCCATCATCGGGATGGCAGTGGTATCCTGCAAATGTCGACGTCACCGACAACTCGAATAGATCCGGTTGATAATAATATTAATAACAATACTTGTGAATCAAGCTTGATGATTGATCCTTTCATAAAAACTGAGTATATAGATTATCAGGAATATATCAATGCCACACCTTCAGGTGGCAGTGGTAGTGGTAGAATACAGACGCTAGAAGCCGTATCACCAGCATCGGCAGCACCAGTAGGAGCCACGATGGTCTACACTTGTCAACCTTCATTTGACAACTCAGTATATTCTGTGAAACATATTGAAAATTCACTGAAATACTCGTCAAATCATATGATGAAATCAGTGATTCGATGTTCTGCTTCTGCTTCTGCTACGGCTTATTCTTCTTCAGGTTCTACTATTGTTCAGCCTAACCCGCCAGTGTTTATTTCTCATACAGTGTATACTAATAATGCCAACAGTAGTCGGATATCCTGTCCTCCAACTGTCCACCTTCAACATATAGTAAGTAATAATAGCCAAGTAGTGATAACTATGCCGCCGACCAGTTATGCACAATTCGCACCGCCACAGTCTCTTCATCAACCGGTTTATTCAATAGTTAATAATTCAACGCATCAAAAAGCGTCTACTATGACATCTATTATCACTACACCCACCACTGCTACTACTACCACTACTACTATAAATACCATGATCTATAATAATGGAGACTGTCGATCCCAACCAATTCTGGGTCAGGCTAGACATCAGCAAATCTTCCTCACCACCCCTTCTTCCTGCTCACCCCATCCATCCATCTCATCAAATGGTAATTGCACAATAAGTAATCATATGCCGCTGACAAACACAATCACACAATCCCGATGCACACCGAGTAATATATCGATTAAGAAAAATAAACCGCCGACATCGACGACAGAGACTATTTACGTGAATGATAGCACACTCTTCACTAGGAGTACATTACAACCCGTATTTACTAATGGACTGATTGGTAGTTTTCAATATTTAAAATCTAATGATTACGTAACATTAGTAAATCAACAATCACAAGAAACGTTGTTAGTACAACCATGTTTCTCGTCAATAAATAGTAATACCAATAGTGATAGTAATGTACAGGTTACCCAAAAGTCTAATCAGTATGATGCTTCAACGAAATCAGGTTTACCGGAATATTTACGTAGTAATCAGCTGAAAGGGAGTGGTGATCACTTACAACATTACGTCACTGATTTGCCCCAAAATTCGAACTTCGTACCTCGGTGTTCTTCATCGTCAGCCGCCTCATCCTCCACATCATCACTACAGTTTCACCCTCCTGTACGTCGGGTAAGTTTACTAGACAGTTGTTATGCATAATCAGTTTAATCGAATGATTTTGGGTTTTTGTTTAGAAATTTTAATTAATTCCAGCGTTGGTTGCTTTGATTGTATATTAGGCCGTCGCTCAAATGTCATGCGTCTGGTCCCCTTGGTGTTTATTGGTACAGACTGAATTGACTATCGACCAAGTCTGCAATATTGTCACCATCGGACTAGGCGGCTCGCCATGATGGTGCATTCTGAATTGTTATTAGGTGGTTGATGACAATCGGTGGGAAACCTCAGACGTAGGTCTCGTACTTTTTGGAACTGACCAGTCAATAAGGCGTATCTGCACTGCAATCATTTTGTAGCAACTCATGTGCCTTTCTTTAACATTCGGAGCCGACCGAGTGAAGCAGTGCTGCTGTCAGTCAGAGACGTGAGTTACCACTGAGCTATTCGAGCCCGCCATCCACCTCCTGTAGGACTGTAGTGGATACTTAGATTGGATACTAGGTAGTAACTAATGTCCTCCGTCTAGTCCTTTATTCGGTACAGACTGAATTCCATCAGCCAATCTCTAAGTCTGAGTGCTGCACAGGGTGACCTAGGCTCGAATCTCACACTGATACTTTCCCCATGTGCAACTAGTTGTATTGACCGTTGCTCTAGGAACTTATCTTTTCGTGCTCGAGAACATCTACCATTGTGTAATAAACCAATCAACAGTCTGATATTTTAGATCACCTGGTTCAAATAGGATATTTATCCATCATCTACCGGGCACTGAATAGACTGCCAAAAGCCTGTAGGTACCGAATATTCCGAAAAGTAGAGGCCATTGCAACACGCTTAAGACAGCCGGAACTGTGTGTTCAAAAAAGTAGGCTCAGCCATTATCGCTACCTTGGCCTGCTGTCGAATCTATAAAGTCATAAATTCTGTTTTACTTCCCTTAATTTGTCTGATATTCAGTTTAGTGTTACGTTTATGCATATTATCACTCACAGATGCTTTTGAACTGTAATCTATTGATCTTAGCATTATTTGAGAAACGTTAGTTTCATTAGTAATGATAATTCTCTAACTATTATGGACACATAACTGTAGAACCTGATGATAAAGTTATCGAAGAAATATATTCTTCGTTCGTTAATCTCAGTTTGTTGAAGTTTACAATGGTCATCTTCAGTCAATACTCACAAAAGTTCGTAAGCATCATTACTGGGATTGATCAATATCGTGAGGGTCTAGTATCTGGTGTGTTGGTGCATACTGAATTAAATATCAGTCAGTTGTTGGTCCACTTTGAATTGATGATATATGGTTGTAGGCGATCAGTCTGCAGAAAGCCCTGCCATTTAACCTAGGTTTCGTGTTTGTCACAACAGGGTATATCTGAAAGCTTTCAGGGAATCCATGCCCCCCTGTGATTTAAACACGAGCTTCATTCAGTGCTACAGTAGTCAGGGACATATCTGACTGACATACTGGTTTCAACGTAGAACTCTGCACTGATGTGCAGCAATTCGAGTTGCTACATTTCACGTAGCACACAAAGCAAGACAGGAGAGTAAAGAGAGATTCAAAAAACAGATAATAAACAGAAATATGATGCAAAAAGAATAGTAATATGGAAGAACAATAGAGTTTATTGGATATTCTAAATCACAAAGAGTGAATGCATCTACGCTGTGATTGACGATTTTTAGTCATATCACCGATTGTCTCCAACCATAGGTTCTTATCATCCTGAGGACCCCAAACACATCCAACCAGTCTACATCTCCCCACGTGGCTGGTTTAAATTAACTGTCAAGGATTTCATGGACTGATCCCAAGTCTAGGTTTCACCAACACAACCTATTTTCCAAACTGATACTGCGTCAGCTAACATTGCTCGTCGAGGATGGGGATGGCTAGGGATGCGTAACACGTGGTGTCCTAGTCAACTCAATCGATGTAACCCAGCCGTCGATGCTTAACCTCAATATTGCTCACCCTATTATGCCACTTAACACGGGAGATATAACGCAGACACCTATTATCATTATGGGGTTGTTATCCCCACTCATCCAACCTTGCCTCTTTTCCATAGGCTTACTGCCGAGCAGGTGCGGTTTCGAGAATGCGTCGGCATCCGGGAATTGGACTCCGGACCACGTGCTTGGTTGACGGGTGTTCCACCTTTGAACCGCCAACACGCACATCTTAGGTATGAAAGATGCCAAAGGTATTTGTATTATTATTTCCAGATTATTTTTGTTTTGAGAATCAGCTTCATGATGTTTTTTTATTTCTCCTACTGTCGGCGTCCGCCTCGTCCCGTACCACCGTCGCCTACTCATGAAATACATTTCCAATAGCATTCAGCTCCTTTTCAGTCTGTTAGTCAAAATTCTATGCCGCAACTCTCAGAAATAAGCATTCAACGATGTAAATTTCCAATGGTGGTATCTCAATGGCCGAATGAAAATCAACCCAATAACAATCATAGTAGAGTAATCCCATCGGTCTTATGTTGTCTATCAAACGCGAATTCAAACATCACTCTACCATCAATGGATCAACACGCGCCTAATACTACTGCTACGGCTACTACAACTACTAGTAATAGTACAAAGGTTATGCCTCTTATCGAGAATGATATGATGGTCTTGACAAATCGAAATCCTACCATTGTACAGTCACCATCGTCATCGAAATCATCATCAACGTCACCAGCACCACCGTCAGTACCCTCAGGAAGTGGAGTCGTCGGGTTATGCCAAATACAGTCAATTATAATGCCATCACAAGATAATAATAGTGATAATAAGTTACAAGAAGTTGAGAATAATAACAAGAGTAGTAACAATCAATTTACTATCTCGTCACCATTATCGATAAATTGTACCTCCCCGTTATCATTACCGTCGTCTTCATCAGTGTGTTGTCTACTTCGGCCGACAGGACGTTCAACGAGTATAAGTAGTGGTAGTAGTTGTTGTAGTACAAACAGTAGTAGTAGCAGCGGTAATACAACGTCTATTCCTTCTTCTTCTTGTTTTACTGGAGAGTATATTTGTTCAATATGTTCAGATCGTGCTAGTGGAAAACATTATGGTTAGTTATTATTTTTACTTTATCACTTATTTATGTTCTTATTTAATCACAAACTTAGTGCGTTAGGGGAACCACTAAGAAAGTGCACCACCCACTCACACACAAACTCCCCACCGATAGCTGTTACCACACTGATGTGATGCTAGTGGTTGGACTTACATATTGCAAACATCACCAACGACGTACACTGACTGGAACAAATTTTTTCTTTCTCATATGACTCTCAGATTACCGACACTATGAAATTTGATTTCCTGAAATATTTGAAATATCGTAAGAGCCCTAGTGTTTCGCGACAACAGAACTCAGAAGACAACTGCCGGAAGCCGATTACACATATGACGTGTTTAAAATTAGGTGTATAGTTACGCCCGTACGTATTGTCGGCTACGGACTGTCGCAAGGTGAGTCGGAGATGTGCACATTTCGTGGTCGACACCTTTTGACCTCCCCTCTCTCTCCAGCTTGGAGAGACAGTACATATGCCTTCTGGTGGTGGTTATCTGAAGGAAACACCTTACTGCTGTTACATCCCCCTGTTCACCATCCGTACGACCTCGCCGACATATCTGCAACATAGTGTAAACAATTTACACTACGTGGTGTTAATCGACTTTAGTTTAACCTCTATCCTCGAATGACCTATCCTCCATAGTAGGAGGTAAAGAAACACTGGTTCCTGCTGATGTGGCTGATTGAGCCCTTGCGATATTTGTGACTAACCACAAGCAACACATAGTCACCTACAACATAAAGATGAATTTGATCATTGAGTAACATTTTATCATCTTTTCCTTTCCTTTTGTGATCTGAGTCGGACTTAGAGCTTCAAACTTCTGAGATCCCACTGGCAGTGGCGTTGTCTGTGTTTATGGAGTGGGGTCAGTTAGCCTTACATACCCAACCTTTCCTCTTCACGTGGCTTACTATCTCCAGGCTATGGTGGTGAGATTTTGGAGTGCGTCCGTGACCGTGAGTTGTAGTCCCGGGCCATCACGTACCTGACTGGTGAGCAGTACTCTACCACTGAACCGACCGACGCACAATAAACTTACTCTAGTTTTATAAGAAAAAGACTTAAACAGAGAAGAAAATTTTATGATTTACTCTAGTTTATTTTGAATTTTATGATGAGGACGGCCAACACACACAATACGATATATTAGGTGCTTTTTATGTGAGTATATGGTGGCATTCTAATTGCGAAACTACCACAGACTAAACTCTTAAGCTAACAGAAAAAAGTAAAAATTAATATATCCTCTGTGACGAATCACTCACTGTCTTTACCATTTTGCAGTTTAACTTGTCACATTCCTCATATACCTCAAAAGGATAGAAAAAAGAGGAGTGTACGGGAGAAAGAATGGTAATATGCTGCAAGCACACGAGGGTTAAATAGAATATGGGTGATTACAATGAGTGAATGTATCTGTGCCATTGAGAACAGTCTTCAGCCATGTCACCATTGACTCTTAGCGCCTTCTCGAGGACTCCAATCGCTCAGGCAGTGTCTGGATTAATGCCAGATTTTGGTTTGACCACCTTTAACTCCTCCTATCTAGATGTATATCACCTAACACTGGTGGACAAAGAAGGCAGTGGCTTGGCTGCCACACGTGTTCTCTCACCATTCAACTTTGAATACTGTGATCTTGATCAATATATACATTTACTTTAATGCACTGTAGAGGTGGATTTGTGGTAATAATTTTGTCGTCTGATATGACGGGTTAGGACTACTGAGAAGTTTAAAGTAAAGTCGACTGTCTTTGTTGGTTGGTTGGGGGAAGCATTCAGGGACTGTCTGACTGGTGTTGGTTTTCTGACGAAAATTATCTCGCTGTTTTGTTTTTACACTGCACAGGTGTCATTTCCTGCGAAGGATGTAAAGGTTTCTTTAAGCGTACTGTACGCAAAGAGCTAACGTATATTTGTCGTGATAATCAAGATTGTCAAATTGATAAACGATTGCGTAATCGTTGCCAGTATTGTCGTTATCAAAAATGCTTACGTGTTGGAATGCGAAGAGAAGGTGAGTCCTGGCTTTTTTTCTGGGTAAATGTTTCTTTCAATCAAGATAAGGTCAAAGATTCAGCTCATCAAGTGTTGGTTTGCAAGGGTTTAATTGATTTCAATTTTAATCACGTATTGACTTCAGCTAGAGAAACATTGGAGAGCTGTTTTGTCCTTGTTTAGAACTCTTTGACAGTACGTACCCATTACTCCTCACCAGAGATCGAACTACCCCGGACTTTCTGGTTCTGTTGCTGAGATCGGCCTATGAATTCTAACTCCTGCCATTTCGTGATATCGCGCGAATGTCAACCAAAGCTTGGAATGAGTATTTGTCCTCAAGCCCAACTTGATGAATCCTGCTGATCATGGCTTCCCAATGGAACTTCTGGCAACTTCATCATGTAGTTAGTTAGTCATCAGGGTGCAGTGGTTCTCCAACTGAAGCCAATTCGTAACCAAAATTTGATTCAGATCTTGTATCAAGTAGTATATTATCTTTGATGCATATTATAGAAACGTAAACTTTCAAGCCATAGGTAAAGATGCTGATAAAGCGTGGATCCTTGTGGATACGTTGAACAGAAATTTTTGAATGGTTCATCCCTTTGATATGTAGGATGCTGCTGCGGGACTAGTTTGAACCGATTCTTAGTTTAAGAATGGGCAATGAGCGTGTTGACAACCACCTCACTTATTCGGGAAATTGCACCAACTACAACGGGCTAATTGCTGACGAAATCTCAGCAAGAATAGAAGAGACTCGCTGGGGATTTGCCGACTGATGCCGGCTGGCTACCTATTAAAGGACGTGTTTACTGCGAGGGAGAAGTTCACTGTGTCCTTCTTAATGACTGTGAGAAGCGCTATAATGGAACATCTCATCTGACTCATACATTATTCAGAGTCACTTACAACGTAAACAAAAGTGTGCCAACGGAAGTGTGTTTCTGACTTCTTTATACTGAAGCAGTCTTATTCACATACATCAAGAAGCCGAAGCGGCTGTTAAGTGGAAGTAGCTTCCAACTCATTTGGGTTTTATGTAGTGATTACGTTGATTTTCCAGGACTTCAAAGATATATATATATATATATATATATATATATATATAAATCACTTCGGTTTTGGACAGATAAGGCTATTGAAAGAGTTTGAGAGATTAAGCAATTATTCTGATTGATGCTGTTTGCTAGTTAGTGTTCACTATGTGTGTGCAGTGCATCCTATTTAGACTCGCTGGCAGCTGGATGTACTTGCATCCCTAGTGAGTGTGCAGTGTGTGAGCGAGTAATGGTGTGTCTGCATTGATACTCAAACTTAGCTAGCATTAACTGTTTCAAACACCAAAGCTTTGTCCATTTGTGGCCATCTGACACCCAGTGTATAACGCTTTCAAGTTTGAAATAATGAGTGTTGGGTTCGAGCTTTGGTGGGAGAACTTCAACATCTCTAGATGAGAATGTACGTCCTGCTGTTGATAAATGCCAAATAACACCAAAGGTTGATGTTGTATGGAAAAAACCTTCGACGAAAATAAGTAATATTCCCCTGTTGTTATACGTCAGTTACCCAAAAGAGATACTGTAAGCATGATCTGGTGCGTCGGTGGCATAGTGGTTGGGACTCCCGCCGACCATGCAAATGGTTCGGGGTTCGATCCCCTGCCGACGCACACCTGATATCTATGGTCAGCCTGCAAAATTTGGGCTACCGGTATCACATGCTGAAAATTCCATACCTGTACCAAAAATACGGTGTGGAATCAAGCTGAAATCAGAATCAGAATCAAATGATGGTCCATAAGTATGGTGTGTTTTGTGCCGACTAAATGCAAAGTATTGTTGCAAGATTAGCAGGAGGCTGTACCTGCACTCACTCCTTCAGCTGAACGCCTTGAAGTTGTCGACAAGTTCGTATACCTAGTTAGTTGTGTGAGTGCTGGTGGAAATGTGATGGACGAAATCTCTAACCGTATTTAGTAAAAGCTAGTTTGGCTTACACCAATTTCCAGCCACATTTGGCATTGTCGCGCCATCAACCTGACTGTCAAACGTCGGGTTGACAATCTGTCGGTGCGCCCATTCTTGCTTTGGCCTGTCTGAGCTAAAGATGATGGTCGACTTTGCTCATTCAATCATCGCTGCCTCCGTATAATTACTTGGGTCCTATGTCATCATTGTGTGAGTAATTTTGAGGTCCGGTAGCGTGTGTTTGGACACAATGTGGTCACTGTCTATTGATTGTCATCATCTAGAAACACCGGCTTCGATGGATCAGACATGTGCTACGAATTTCACCTCATAATCTCCTATACCGCTCATTGTTCTGTAGTCATGAGACTGTGTGGAAAATACGGAGAAATAGGTGGTCAGCTTATGGAGTGGTGCCGTGGGATGGAAGATGTCTGCTTTGGGTTAGCATCCGTTGGTGAAGTCAGAGAGATAATTTGATTCGATGGTATGAGACATCAGATGTTGTGGTCAAGAATGGTAATTGAATGGCAAACATGCTGCACTTTCCTTAAGACTGCCTTAGGGGGCCACCCACTGAGTGTATGGAGGGGTCTTGAAGTCTGATCTACAAGGTAGTGTAGTAGAGCTGTGTTCCCACAGTTGCCAATAACCTAGGGGAGGTTTATACGCCATTCTATCCTTTTTGATTCTGGTGCCCATGTGCACACCATAGGTTTGGAATAGTAAGGGTTTTCCAGTCAACTTCTAGTTAGGTAGACCTATATTTTCTCCACCAATTAGTCCGGTTGTAAGCACCCGACGTTCTCATTCTCTCTTCCGACTTCCTCACCATGTGAAGGCAATGAATAAGTGGACTTAATTGATGATAGAAGCTATGAATGTGTGTGGCCACGTGCACATACATAGTCTATCCACGGAACCTTAGGCTGTATGACGTCGTTTATGTTATTCATATTTATGTTTATGGTATACGTTCCACTTCTGTATACAATTTCGTTTATTTGTATGTGAATTTTCAGCCGTTCAAGAAGAACGTCAGCAGCAACAACAGTCTGGAGTTCAAAATTCACCGCCAACATTGTGTAACTACACTTATGAACAATTCACCGGTAATGGAAGTAGTTGTAGTAGTAATAAGAGTACTACTACTGCTGGTACTACACTGAATTATATTTGTGGTTGTCGTGGTGGGACTTTAGAACAAGATGAACAAAAATCGACGCTATCACAAGCTAACCACCGACCACCAACTCCTCAATCCACTGGTCTTATTACAAATAATTCCACTGTCAATGATTCCTACCATCATTATCAGTCGAAAGAATTGTCGTCAGAAGTTATCCCGCCGACACTGACACTTCCGCTTCCACTGCCTCCAGATGCTTTGGAGTATATTCGTACTGCGGAGTTGATTGTGACAAATCAACGTAAATTATGGCTGAAATGTTACGACAGGAAGAAGCGTGTTATGGTGTCGGATGTAATGACTACATTTCTGCAAGATATTTATGTCCGTGATAAGAAAGGTGATGGTTGTGGGCATTTAGATGTGGAACAATTGAAAAATTGTTTTGGAAAGGTCAGTCTACCTTCATTTCCCCCGTTAATATTTAAGCACTGTTCAGTATTATTATTATTCTCATATTTTCCGAGCGGAACATAGGGCTTCAGCTGGGGGACATCTCCATTTCATCCTGTTTTATGCACTTCTCTCATTCTGGCTGGACGAGACAGCAGATAAACTTTCATCTTTTCCTTCGGATACATTTCCAACTCGTCTTAACCCATTCGGCTTCTACTCGAGGGTCTGCCTGAAAATCGCGTGATGTCAGTCGATGGTCTCCTCAGTGATTGTGTGCAATCCATCTATACATCCATTACAATTTCCTTCTATATTCACTGATTGGGCAATAGGCTGTTGTCCGGTTCGTTGCCCGAATATCTTGTTGCATGATTATTCTTTCTGGGATGGCCATCGGAAATTCAGTATCGGTGTAGCGAAGGTTAAGTCTCTGAACCACATAAGAAGCACTCAGAGATGACGACTTGGTGTGTGTTGAAAATCTGAATCCTGTTTCTCATGCTGAGTGTGATAAATTTCCACACTGATTTCAGAGTAATGACAGTTTGTTTGCTTTTCAGATCCTGACTAGTTTTGTCAACCTGGATAAATGAAAAGTATGACTTCCTTAAAATTCCTCACAACTTGTTTGTTCTCGCTTATGGATCTTCACGTTTGTGAGACGAGACATAAATCACCTCCACGAAGTCCGGATCTTTTAGTCACCTCAACGTATACCCAAGAAACAGTCAATAGTAGATTGAATTCAAATTACGAGATCGATTACAAACTGACATCATATATTGAGAACCATTGAAAACCACTACTGGAGTACTAGACATCCGTCTTGTGCTTCGTTGGGACCCTTCAGCAATTCTCACCCATGAGGCCCCACCAGAGATCGGAGCCAAAAACTCCGGGTTACAAGACGAGCACATATACCATTCAGTCACTGGGGCTGGAGAGATACTCTGACTTCCACCAATTCGTGGTGAGAATTAGTCTTCACACCCGACTAGTTGGTGAACCCCACTTGTCACTACTTCTCACTAGATCTTCAGGCAACTTTATCTTATAGTCAGTCAGTCACCAATGTAGACTAGTTTAATTTTCAAGTGTTAGTTTTCAGTAGTTCAACTGATTTCAGGATTGATGAAGAATTCAAATAGTTAGGGGGTGGACTTCGTCATCAGTCGGGATAGATTTAGGAAGATATGTTATTCTGGAGTTCAAGTCAACAGTTTGATAATACTGATGTGCTCAATATGTGATGGACAGTTATGAGTGTGTCCCACTGAATAAAAAGCTATCCAGTTCACATTGATTTTACATACTCTATCATTCACTTGCGTTTTTTTTAACGAGGTGGGATCGTTACAGTCTCACGTCCCCAACCTTCTTTACTTTTCTAGACTAGTCAACTAGAGTCGCTAGCCATGAATCGAACCTAGACCACGGGAGTGTTTGGCGATGTATTCTACCAGCGAAACATCGACTCACGAAGTGAATAACAGTTCCTTAATAATGTCACATGAACTCAAAGAAATACATGCGAAAACCAGTAAGTTAGCAGAATGAGCAGACAGTGAAGGCAGAACTTTTCAAGTGGACATATACATGGCAGAAGTGATAAAGTTACCCCACTGACCAACAACAACAACAAGCACCAATCATCATCACTAGTGAGAGAAATCCAAAGAGAGTAAACTCTTTTACTTATCTGAACAAGGCAACATTGTTTCAACTACAGACAGAGGCACAGTTGAAGGTGTCACAGCCAGCCAACCACGCAGGATTGAAAAAGCCAGACAGACCTTTATCACACTGAAATCAGTATGGAAGTCTACTGCACTCACTCAGTATAATTAACAAGATTCAGTTTTTTAACAATCATGTCAAGTCAGTGAGTGCTTCCAGTACCATGGGTGTGCGCATCACGAAAAGCATTTCCATCATCAACATATCATAATGAAGGTCGGATGGCTCGTCTGGGAACGAATCGGCCGACAAGCTATCGCCTAACAAGTATGTAGACGGAAATTGAGCTGGATCGGATACGCTGTAAGGACACCATCGGATGATTTGCGCGAAGCCCCTCGAGTTTAAGCCGGAAGGGAAGTGAACGATTAGTGGGGTGTGTATCTGAGGGTGACATGGAAGAGATCATGTGGTAGTGTAAGAAGTAGGAAGTGAAGGCTTGTGTGAATCCCGCAATCGTGGAACCATTAAGTGGAACATAGTGAAATGGAGATGTGCCTAGTTTGTGAAGCCGTATTGTTCACTCAGAACCCAAAGGGATAATAATAATATTGATAGTATTCTCTAACTACTGTTTTCAATTGTTTGTTGTTTTTACTGTTTTTGTAGTGTCCCACAACAGCTGTGGATCACTTCATACCACTTTTGGATTTGATAATTTGGTCTTCAAAGCTACCCTATATGAGTCAATTATCTTGTAATGTTCAATTAGATCTACTCAAATCAGGTAAGGTTGTCATGTTTTATCGGCAACCATTTGCAATTATCATCATCATTATCATATTGGTCTAATTATAATGCATGTGTGCCAAGTAAACACATACCCTCACATGCCTTCACTCTCCAACTAACTAACTAACAAACAGACAGATACGAATATTCCATGTGTATAGCCAAATATTAAATCAGTTATACTGAAACAGATTTTCCAAGTCATAGGCTGTGGCACTTATTGTGTGTGTCGGAAGGGGGTTTCACTGTTCATACTAGCTTGATGCGTAATCAGAGCAGAATTTGAACGTTGGGACTCAGTATTTTAGGTAAGAGTTGGTGATGAAATCTTAAATCATGGATACAAAAAGGCTCGTGTGGAATTTACTTGCCAACTTACGTCATCTATCTGTGGTGCAAACGTGATGGATATTTGGCTATTGATCAGTGGACGTGTGTACACAGCAGCAACAGTTCTGTCTGTATGTCTTTTTGTGTTCCTGTGATTGAAAAATAGAAGTGGAAAGATATGATGAAAAAGCTGTCTAACTGACTTTGACTACAAATGTTTGCGTTCTGTCTTTTTCATGTTAAGTCGTATAATATGGTGAGAAATATTGAGGTTAGGTATAGACTGTTAGATAGGTAAAGAAACTCAGTTGGTCAGGTTGCAAAGTTGAGATGGTGAGGACACCATGTTCCTCACGTTCTTTGCAGTCCTGTTTATCTGGCTCCACAATTAATCGTAGGCTTTCATCTCCTCTTTTCCCATTAGTGTTCCACTCAAGGGCATGACTTGGCGCGTGATGTCACAGTCTCTCCAATCCATCCATCTCCATTTCCTTCTGCATGATTGTTAGACAATAGGTTCGTTGCTAATCCTTTCTGGTCGGCCATCTGATCTTTAGTATCGATGCAACGAAGACATATACTGATGAAAGTCCGCAGTAGTTTGTTGGGATTGCGTTTCTTGAGGTGTGCGCGCCAAGTGTCTGAACCATATAAAGGCATTCACTGACTTGAAATTAATGTTGAGAATTCTAATCTTGTTCTTTATGCTGAGTACACTAGATTTCCACACAGATTTCAGAGTAAAAGTTTGTCTTGCTTTTCTGATCCTGGGTGACTGGCTTTGACGTCTTCATCTGTGCGGCCTTGTCTACCTGTAGTTGGGACGATGCTGTCTGACTAGATTAATGATAGAGATGACCTCCTTCAAACCCCTCCCGTTGATTGATAGTGATTGTTGCTTGCTGATGTTGATATTGGTTGGTCGATCGGTTATTTTCATCACCTCTCTCTTCTTCTTATTCTCTTATACCGCTTGAAGTCCTGTTGTCGTCGCTTCCTCTGCCAATGTTTGTTAGCTTTCGTCTGTCCAATCCATCTTTATTTCCTTCTGCATATATGTTGACTGAGCAATAGGTTGTCGGTTGTCGTTCGTTGCCTGTCAGAATTCCTTGCTGCTAATCCTTTCTGGCCTCCTCCAGACATCTAATCTTCGGTATGGAGTGAATGCAGATGTTGATAAAAGCCTGCCCTAGGTTGCTGGAAATGTTGTTTTTGGTGACTCGCTAGCAAAGTCTCTGAACCATATAGAAGCACTGATTGACACTTGACGACATTGGTGTCACAAATGTGAATCCTGTTCCTTCACTTGAAAAGTCCTGTCTTTGCTGCTTGCTTCTTCCGTCAATCACATTATTTTAATGCCCATTGCCTTCATGGTATCATTATTGATTCATTGACCGACTGATCGGCTGATCGATTTTTTGATCAGGGTTAGGGTGACTTAGCTAGTTGGTTGTTTTAATATGACCTAAGAAGAATCAATTTTGTTTGAACTCAATTCACATCATATCATATATCACAGTTATAATTTATGTTTCTGTGATCAATAAGTCTCTCTAGTTATATATTTTTATGTCTATGCCTTATTATACTATGCTGACCACTTATTTATGAAAAACGTATTTATGTGATGTAAGCGTTTCTCTTTGTTTACTTAGCATGTATGTAATTATTTGTATTGATAATATATATATATATATATATATATATATATATATATATATACTGCTATTAGGTCTCTGTATGTTTGTATACCTGTCTGCTTGCGTGTGTGTTTCCATGTGTCTGCCGTGTTGGTTAGATTTGCACACATCTACTGATTGATGTAGTGTGTGTTCATATACACAGACGCACGCACTCAAGCATGCAAGTACTGACACACACAGACTTGTATGTATTTATCAATGTTTTGTTGTTGTTCGAAAGCTACCGTTGTTTCACTTTTTATTATGATATGCTACGTAACAGTATTCATACTAGACTGGAACTGTGTATTTATGTGATATTTTGATTTTCAAGTGTATTGGTTTCCGTCAGGGTGTGGGGGAGATTTGGATGATTTCGAGATTTAATGATCACGGATTGACTAACTGACACATTATTTAGTGAAAACCATTGAAAGCCATCGGCGGAGCTGTCTCATCCTCATTGTTTGGGATTCCTCATTATCAGTACTGAGTCAGGTAGGGAGATGCAGACTTCCGGGTTGGGGCCCTCGGGACTCTAAGAATCAATGGCTGGAGACAATAGGTGACATGGCTCAAAGTCGTTGTCAATGGCGCAGATGTATTCAGTCTCTTTAACCTTCATATTCCTTTCTACCATTACTCATTCTGTTTCACTCTTATACTTATCTAAATTTTATTGATTCTCTTCTCTCATTTTCCTGTCTACCTTTGTGTGCTATTTGGAACGTGGCAACTCGAACTGCTGCACTTCGGTGCCAAGTTCTATGTTGAATCCAGCAGCAGCAGTAGTACTCACCCATGAACCCACTACTGTTAGGGATCCAACCATACAACACCCAATTTTCTTATGTTCACGCCAGACCATGTTGACCGTTCAGTCACTGGAAGCAAACAGTCTATACGTCCTACTTCGTGTCAGTTTGCGCTTTTTAGCACAACTGGCAAAGAGTTTCAACGGTGTGTTTGTCCTCACACTGGGGAACTTTTGGAACCTCAGCGGTCACGACTTTCACTTGAACTTAAATTCATACGTCATAAGTATCCAGACTGTAGGTGTTATGAATTTCGTGGAATATTTTTAGCGCTGAGTCAGATTGAATCATTATAAATTATATAAGAAAAAAATCTGATTTTTTCTTAAACACGCTGGGATTATTTGAAGTAATTTATAACTTCAGTTAGTTTGATTTTGATTGAAGTATCTATACTTCAGAAAAGCTCTTACACACACACGCAGTACCAAACGAAAGTAGACGAAAATATAGCAGAGAAAAATATAATTTGATAAAAATTACTGAAGGCTTTTAGGATCTGAATAACGGTGACTAGGAGGTTGAGTATCTTTCGTGGCATTGGAAAACATTTGCGATTAATATCCTCCGACGACTCAGGAACTTTAGGTTATGAGGCGACCAAACAGTCACTGGGGCTGGAACCAACTGCTCATTATTCCTAACTTCCGTCACCGTTGAAGAGTTCCGAAATAGGACAAAACGGCTATCCAGTACTCCCTGTTGCGTGTTTTCACTGGCTTTCTCTAAATGACATCAATCCGTGATCAAGCTTGAAACTAATCCAATCCCTATAGACTAACAAGTGATAATTGGTTTTATTCTCACTGGTGACTTACCAATTGACTACAGGAGGATGAAGTTCCCTGGAGTTCAAGTGACGAGTTGTGACCACTAACACCAACGAAGTCATCAAGCGTATGATGCTCACCGATAACATTGGCTTTTGGTGGTGGTAAAAATGGCGAATGACCAGAAGTTAAAATTTCTGTATTGACTGTTGGTGGCTTAATAGTCAACAAGCACTCGTGGTAACTCCAAGCCCTTGGGTTCTGTTCTTGTCAGTGGGGACATAGGTGTGCGCATTGCTAACGAAGAGTCGAGAACTAGGGAGATGGAAGTGCTGTCCACTACTCCTGGGTGGTTTTGTCAACGGTTCTCTAAGTTATATCATTCCGTAATCAAACCTCGACAGAATGGTGTCATGTGCATTTTGTTCCGTTTAGGACTCAATAGTCAATTGGATGTGTACCTCTACATAGAGTGTATCAACTCGAACTGTTGCACATCTGTGCAAAGTTCTATTTTGAAACCAGTCAGTCACTACCTCTACATCTGATGAGTAATTGACGTCATTCATGCTGAAACCGTTTAACTCACCTGTTGTTCTTTCTACACACATGGAAGCGTTTTATCCACTGGGCCACAAGAGCCACCTCTTGTTCAACTGATTTCGGTTATATTGTAGACTCTTCTCGTATGGGGGACGCTTTGAATCGATAGTTAAATAGGCTACCGATGGAATCCAGTAAAACTTGGATGGTGTGTCGCAGTCTTACCGGTGATGCAGGCACTTCCAGCTGACTGGGGTCCCATCAAGGGTCAAACACACTCCACTTCTTAGCCAACTACCAAATAACGTCTGAAACTAGAATTGTTCATAGCCTATGTGGTTTCAGGCATATTGCCCTATTCACTGTCTTCACTCTGGTGTGGGGAGCGGTGTTCCTCACAAAAGTTAGAGGGGAGAATGCGAATGTCTGACGCATACAGCCGGAATACCGGTGGAGGATGTGCAGATCTATATACCTAGGGGTTGGCTGGGAAACTGAATATTCCATAATTATGGTGCGTACATGGACTCCAGAATCCTAAAGGGTCGAAGGATGTGTGAACCTGTCCCTTGATCACTAGCGACCATGGAAATGTAGTAGCTCTCGACACTGCTCCTCTGTATGGCCTTGTAGATCAGACCAGAAATCAAATGCTCGGCGGTGGCCGCTAGCAGAGGAGTGACCCCACCACCTGCTTCGGTGTTAGGGCCCCGGCAGTAAGTATCCCAACCCTCTCACAAACTGAAATTTTATATGGTACATCTTTTGGAGGTCATCATAGTGTGTACCAAGTTTATGTTTTATATTAATAGTAGTGATAATATGTCAGACTGTAGTAAAGAATTTGTCCACTGTTGCACAATCGTTTTCAACTCTTATGCCAGGGAGATCTATTCATTGACCGTTTGAACTTTATCTCCTTTGTTTTCTTCCCCATCTACCTCTCTCTCTCTTTTTTTCCTCTTTCTTGTAGCATGTATCCAATTAATTCTTGTCAATTTGGCCTATCGATTAGCCAATAATAATGATAGTGATAATCGATCAGATTCAGCTAATGTCAGTAACAACAACAAGGAGAACACCGTCAGTTCCACCACCACAGGAAGAGGAACATCGGCGACCAAGATGATCGATGAGGATGTTAAAGACTTTCCGGAATTTCATTTACTTAATAATTTAACAAAATCAATTCATACTACTGCTACTGCTACTACTACTACTACTAAACAACAACAGCGATAATAACGTTGAAGATGACGGTTATAAAAGTAATAGTTGTAGTGACAGTAATACTACTACTAACAGTAATAATAATAACGTTCAAAACCGTCATGATCATGATGATCATCATCATCATCAATTTTCTAGTAAAAGTGGCAGTGTTGACAAGTTGATTATTAATCTGGCTGAAAAACTGAGATCATTACATTTGGATTCTGTGGAATTGGGTTGTTTAAAGTTAATTCTGTTACTCAATCCAGGTAAGTAATATATGCTACCTTTTTTCAGCGGTCTTATTTTATGTATTTGTTTGTTTGCAAGGTCGTGGTTTCGAACTCCGTCACCTACTCTTCATCTGGCTGAGTTTCCAAATCGTGGAGCTTCTGTGCATAAAAGTGTGTAGCTGTTCAAGTTGTCATAGTCTCTATAAGTATACAGAGAAACATGGTGACAGAATAGATCTAAGAGATTATAAAAAGACTGAATGTATCTGCTTGATTGAGAATATGGATGTTGAATCATACCGCACGAATATTTGCCAGCCTTCGTTGTTTCCTAGCATCTGGATGACCCAAGTCAGACAGCAGGTCTACCACACCTATATATGGCTGGTTCAAACCAACAGTCAAAGACTTAACATGGATCGATTCCAGGTTTTCGATTTCATCACCCCTAACCATTTTCCATGTGTGCGTCGGTGGCATAGCGGTTAGGACGCTCGCCGATTATGCACATGGTCCGGGGTTCGATTCCCGGCCGGCGCACTCCTTTACCTCGCTAAGCCAGAACTAAAAGGCTGGTGAAGAGGAAAGGTTGGGCATGAGGCTAACATCCTGTAAAAATAAACACTGCTACAGGAACCTCAAGCCTCTAGCTTGAAGCCCTATGATCCACTGACATGAAGGAATAAAAAAAAACCATTTTCCAGGTTATTTCTATGTTAGCTAACAATGCTCGTCGTGGAATAAAGTAAGTCATATATCCCCTAGCCTTCTACATCGGTATAGTTTCACAATCTGATTGATTGGTTTCCTTTGCTTATTGCAACAGAAAACGCAGTGAAGCCTTTGAACTTGAGACAAGAGTAAGACAGGGTTTCCAACTATCACCGATGATATTCTTAATAATGGTCGACTGGACTATGCAGAAGACTGTGGGTGGGGAGCAAGAAGTCAGGAATATGTTAGGCCAACAATATGACTACAAGATTTAGCGTAAATGATTTATGTTTAATGTCACATAAATTCGAAGAATCATAGGCGAAAACCAACAAACTGACAGAAGAGACTAGCAGCAAAGTGAGGACTTCATGTGAATACAAAGAAGACAGAGGTGATAAAGGTAATCAACAAACAACTACTAGCATCAATCTCTGTCAACGGGATAAATTTGAAAGACGTTACTACCTTCACTTATCTAGGTAGCGTCATCTTAACTGCAGGTGACAGCACAGATGAGGATGTGATAAAACCAGTATCGGAGAGGTAAAGCAGACCTTCATCACTCTGGAATCAGTTTGGAAATCTTCCGCTCTCAACATTAAGAACAAAATTCAGATTTTCAACAGTAATGTTAAGTCACTCAGTGTTTCTGTATGGGTCGGTAACTTGACATTGGCGTCATGAAAGGTATTTATAACAAGTAAATGCAGGCAGGTACCTTCACTTCATATTAAAGATCAGGTGACCATAGGAATTAGGAAGAAGAAACTCTGGGGAAAATGGAAATGGATCGGACACACTCTGAGGAGACCGTCGAATGAAATCGCACGCCAGGTCATCACTCGAGTGGAACCCGAACGAGCAACGACGAGAGGGTGACATAGAGGATGTCTTGTAAGGAGGAGATGAAAGCTTAAGGGCAATTGTGTGACCAGATGAAGAGGGTTGGAGATAATAGGACAAAGTGAAGATGGCCCAAGGAATAATAATGATAATGCATTAGTACTGACCATGTTATATCACTATTTCATATTACTTCGAGAAAATGGGGATATAAGGAAATGCTTTCATGTTTACCACTCGACTACAATTCTAGGTCATTTCTGATAACACCTCGAGCTACTGGTTCTAATTATCTCTAAATTCTGAAGTCTTATTGTATTTGTTTGTTTTTAGGGTAATGGGTTCCAACCCCTGCGTCCCCACCACTTCCCTTTGGCCTTTATGCAGCTAAGTAACTGAATCGGGTTTTCAAATGATAGAACCATTATGCGCAAAAGTGTGTAGCAATTCAAGTTGTAACTCTCACTGGGTACATGGTACAACTTAGTGGATTCGAAAATTGAAAAGAACGGTGTGAATCCATCTGGATTATTGAGAGCAGTTTTTAGTGATATGTCACCACTACTCTGATGTTATTGGCTCTTAGCATCCTGAGGACTCCACCTAATCAGTCTACACCCCTCATTGTGGCGGCCCTAACGGACTGTCGAAGACTTCATGTATTGATTCACGGTCTCGGTCTGACCCCACCTGTAACTCATTTCCAGGCTAATTCTATGTTAGCTAGCATTTCTCATCAAGGAAGATGGTGACCTGGTATGCTTAAAACATATCATAACTATCCCAATTTAGTGTAGCTTCACAACCTAGTCGATTGAATTACCCTCCATTTCTACCACTCTACGCCCAACCGTCTCAATATTGGTCACCATATTATACCGCTTAACAAACACTGGGGATAGAACGCAGAAATCTATGCTCAAAGACAACTAACTGGTCTTTTCATCTTCCTCTTTCCATGTTCAGGTCTCACTCTTAGCCATTAAGGAGAACAAAGTGAACTTCTGCTGTTCAGTGGACACATTATTTAATCGACAGCTGCATATCACGTCTACATACTGAATTATGCAGTAGTACCACACTGTACTTATTAATTATGCAATTATATATATATATATAGGCCACTGATTCTAGTATGTGTTTTACATTCCAGGCACTCTTGAGTCACGAGTTCGAACTCGGCTGTATCTATCGAGTTTTAAACAACTATTAGCCCGTCTTTCACGCTATAGTTTGGCGTATAGCTCATTGCTAACATTTCATTTTAACTAATATCTATTCCCTTTTGTCTTTCTCTCCCTCTACGTGTTTACAGACTCCCTGACTTCATATCCCAGTCATGTTACCTTACAAATTGAATTATTACGTGATCAAGTCTATTCTGGCCTAGAGTATTATTGTAATCAAATATGGTCTAGTGCACCACATGGACGTATGGGACGTCTTTTATTGAAGTTATCGAATTTCCAATCGCTTACATCACGTATTAAAAAGTTTACTTGTTCCAATGAATTATCTAGCCTTTTATCTACCCTGGCGTCGATATTCACATGTCTGATTATGAAAAGCGACAAAGCGACGACTATGATGTCGGTAGCGAAGACGGATCCTGATGCCATTATTCTCTGTCCCTCCCCAATGAATACTACGAATAATGATAATAGTAATATTTCTCAGGAATTTTTGTAAAAGTGGATCACATTATTATTATTATTATATATTATTATTATTATTATTACTAACAGCTTCTTCGTAGACTTGACAACTCACTCATACACTGTTCACATTTCTTTTGACCTGTGAATTATTTCAATAATTAAGTGGATACTTATTATTTATTATTATAATTATTGTTTTTTTGATTATTCAATTTTTCAGTTTATTTATTCATTATTTTATTTGTCTAAGAGATTACAGTCCATGTTGTTGTCAGGGTTTTTGGAGGTTCTTCCGACTGTTTTTTGTGCCACACACACTCATAGATGCACTCACCTACTACCTACCTCTTTTGATTACCCGTGTGTCGATCCCAACTACTGGAATGTGGTGTCTATCTTGGCGTCTGTCTGCCTGTGTGTGTGGCATGTTTCCGAGGTGGTTTTCTGCTACTTTTAACGTGTCTTATACAATTCACTATTACCACTTTACTTATTCTGTCGATCAATAATTTATTGCTGTGGAGCGAGGAAACTGTCCACGTCTTGCACTCTCTTTCTATCTATTCTCCTTCGTATTCTTCTGATAATTATTACTATTATTATCTTGGCTGTGGTTTTTTCTCCTTTTTTGTCAAATATCTCAGGGATGTATGTATGATGAAATCTTCTGACTAGCCAGCCAAGTAATTCTTTAAAAAAATACGCATATACATATATAATAACCTCAGTTACATATGAAATAACGTATGTTCTTCAACATTTGTCACACTCTCTGTCTCTCTCTCTCCGTCTCTAAAACTCATCTCTTCAGGTACTATGTCCAAGTGTGTCTGTCCGTTTTTGACGTGGATCAGAGATAAACAACACAACCGGTGGACGTTTAGAAAAAAAGAGTTCCGTGAAGAAAACTTCGGGAATATCCATCCATCGTTCTTCGTTTCTTTGTTGAGTTTTTTTTATCCTTCGGTTTTCTGTTATTATTATTCCATACAACTTATGTAATAATAATTGCCCACTCGAATCTTAATCCCCTTCTTTTCCCGTTCATTGTGTGTATAATGTATGCAGAATTTGACGACAACGGTATGTCTGTCTGTATGAGAAGAGTTTAGCTATTCATTGAACCTTAAATTGTCGTCCTGTCTGCGTGTTTGGCAGGGTGATGTGGTATGATGTACAACCGGTTTCTCCTTTCTTCCTTCCTTCGTTTTGGTTTTGCCCTGTTGTTTTCTTGGGTTTTAATCTTTCTCTGGCTACCCTGTGCGATATTTTGTATGGGTGAATGGCGATTACCAATATGATATTTGTTAAATTATTATATATTCCCTGTGTAAAATGACAATGACAATAATAATAATAACAAAAACATACAATAATAAACACTTAGCTACTCACCTAGTTATCTACTCACTCTATTCAGTTGTTAAAGATTTTTTGGTTAATCCCCTTGTGTTTTTCTCCGTCTTCTGTTGTTGAAGCTTTACCTAACCATATTCAGTATACATACGGACTTGTCTCCTTGATTGTCTGTCTGTCTGTCTCTCTCTGTGTAGGTTTATCAACCTGTGTATATTCTTTCTACTTTCCTCTCGTGTGCTGTTTGAATCGTTTTCCCTCTTCACCAGTAACACTGACCCTGCTAGAATACTGTGTGCTGTGTTGCGTTGACTGATCATTCTCAGGGGTATTCTTTATTTTTGAATAATGTGTGTACTGCTATAAAGGACATGAGTAGTATATATTCGAAGTAAAACTGTTTCAATTAATGTGTAGCTGTGTGTGTGTGTTGTGCGTGCGTGCGGAAAAGCAGTCAATAATCAGGAGTTATATTTTTGTTTCGAAATTAATTATGTAATAGGTATTTCATTTTGTTATATATAATCGTTATTTTTTCTGCTTAGAAATGTTTTTCGGCAAGTTTGTATATTAGAAGTGTTGAGGAGAGTCAGAGGGGAAAATTGGAAAATGTTTTTAATGATTGTCATTTCAATAATAATAATAATGCTACCCTTCTGTTAGTGTAAACCTAGTGTTATTATTCTTCTCGTTTTATGGTTTATACATTTCGAAATATCACAAAAATAAGTATAATATATATACATATATTATTATTATTCATTCTTTGTGCTTTAAATGGAGTATGCGAGGTGAGGTTGGGTTGAGGATGAATTCAGTTCAGTTGTACTCTGTCGTCAGTCTTTCAACTGACTGCCTGCCAAGATGGTGGTCATAGAAGCTCGTACCTCCTCCTTGTCACATCTAAGTTGTTGTTTCGTCCTCTGATTCTAGTTGATGGCTTTGTAGGTCTGAGGCCTCAGCGTATGTGTGCGATGCATCTATCTTCATTTCATTTCTCTTGACCGATTCACTGTCTGTCAGAGAGTTCCTTGTACACTAGCCTTTCTGTTTAGCTGGCTGACCTACAAACTGATCGTAGTATCAAGTCTTTAAACCACCGATGCATATAGAACCACTAACCGACTTCATATTTTCTGTTTCATTTCTTTGCTTTTCGAGTGAAGCACTGTGGGTGGGTGGACATTGTCTCCAGGCTTTGATGTTTGGTTGCGGTGGTGATTTTGTTTTTCCTTACACGGTGGGGTTGATATGTTCACGCCTAACCTTCCCTCTTTTTTCGGGGCTTACGCTATGAGACGTGGCTACAGAAAGTGGAAGACCATGGAAAGGCTAGCTGTTGATATAAGGATAAAGCCTGGGCAATGTGGTAGAGTATTTTGTTTTGATAAAATTACACAGTGCTATACAGTGATATTTAGCGATGACGTTTCGAGAACAAATTATTGCTCATAATCGTATCAGCGTAATAACAACTTTCTTGCTTCATTTATATACACGAGTAAAAATTGATGAGACATTTTAATAAAATCAACACAAGATAAAGAACATTCCCAATTAATATAATTAATATAAATAAAATACAATAAGATAGGAAATAAGATGTTTTTACAGCAAAATAAACAAAACTATTAGAATGTTGCAATGCCAATTAAACATATTTTAAAATTATTTATTATGATAATATTAAGCTGGCTTTATTTGCAAAGAGGTATCAGGTAGTACGAACAATAGGGTAACTGATATTCACGTTAGATGTCGGTCGAGAGCCAGGTGAGGAACAAAAACAAGTCGAAAATGTTACGAAAAACCTGAAGCGACTAAAATGGCACAGGAAAATATAAACATGCATAAAAATCGCATTAAATCTCGATGGATCTCAGAGTGCCAAAAAGCAACCAAACCAGTTTGGTGAAGGTGGGCTTCCTGCCGATTGTCTCCAATCATCAAGGAATGACAAGAATTCACAGTGCACTGTGATGACGAGCCAGCCACGAATTGTGATGCTGGCCACATTACAAACTTGTCGTCTAATAGAATTAATTCAGTCTGCACCAAAGTGAAAACTGGACGCGCATGATATTTGTTACTTACTTCCTAGTGTCGAATCAGAGTATCCATTACAGTCCTACAGGAGGTGGATGGCGAGCTCGAATAGCTCAGTGGTGACTCACGTCTCTGACTGACAGCAGCACTGCTTCACTCGGTCGGCTTCGAATCTCAAAGTAAGGCACATACATGAGTTGATTTCAACATGGTTGCAGTGCAGACACGCATTGCTTAGGCAGAGATTGATTCAATAAATGCTTGTTATCTGCGTGACTGTGTGGCCAGTGCCAACAAGCACCTAACCTAGTTGGGTGAAGGTGGGCTTCCTGCCGATTGTCTCCAATCATCAAGGAATGACAAGAATTCACAGTGCACTGTGATGACGAGCCAGCCACGAATTGTGATGCTGGCCACATTACAAACTTGTCGTCTAATAGAATTAATTCAGTCTGCACCAAAGTGAAAACTGGACGCGCATGATATTTGTTACTTACTTCCTAGTGTCGAATCAGAGTATCCATTACAGTCCTACAGGAGGTGGATGGCGAGCTCGAATAGCTCAGTGGTGACTCACGTCTCTGACTGACAGCAGCACTGCTTCACTCGGTCGGCTTCGAATCTCAAAGTAAGGCACATACATGAGTTGATTTCAACATGGTTGCAGTGCAGACACGCATTGCTTAGGCAGAGATTGATTCAATAAATGCTTGTTATCTGCGTGACTGTGTGGCCAGTGCCAACAAGCACCTAACCTAGTTGGGTGAAGGTGGGCTTCCTGCCGATTGTCTCCAATCATCAAGGAATGACAAGAATTCACAGTGCACTGTGATGACGAGCCAGCCACGAATTGTGATGCTGGCCACATTACAAACTTGTCGTCTAATAGAATTAATTCAGTCTGCACCAAAGTGAAAACTGGACGCGCATGATATTTGTTACTTACTTCCTAGTGTCGAATCAGAGTATCCATTACAGTCCTACAGGAGGTGGATGGCGAGCTCGAATAGCTCAGTGGTGACTCACGTCTCTGACTGACAGCAGCACTGCTTCACTCGGTCGGCTTCGAATCTCAAAGTAAGGCACATACATGAGTTGATTTCAACATGGTTGCAGTGCAGACACGCATTGCTTAGGCAGAGATTGATTCAATAAATGCTTGTTATCTGCGTGACTGTGTGGCCAGTGCCAACAAGCACCTAACCTAGTTGGGTGAAGGTGGGCTTCCTGCCGATTGTCTCCAATCATCAAGGAATGACAAGAATTCACAGTGCACTGTGATGACGAGCCAGCCACGAATTGTGATGCTGGCCACATTACAAACTTGTCGTCTAATAGAATTAATTCAGTCTGCACCAAAGTGAAAACTGGACGCGCATGATATTTGTTACTTACTTCCTAGTGTCGAATCAGAGTATCCATTACAGTCCTACAGGAGGTGGATGGCGAGCTCGAATAGCTCAGTGGTGACTCACGTCTCTGACTGACAGCAGCACTGCTTCACTCGGTCGGCTTCGAATCTCAAAGTAAGGCACATACATGAGTTGATTTCAACATGGTTGCAGTGCAGACACGCATTGCTTAGGCAGAGATTGATTCAATAAATGCTTGTTATCTGCGTGACTGTGTGGCCAGTGCCAACAAGCACCTAACCTAGTTGGGTGAAGGTGGGCTTCCTGCCGATTGTCTCCAATCATCAAGGAATGACAAGAATTCACAGTGCACTGTGATGACGAGCCAGCCACGAATTGTGATGCTGGCCACATTACAAACTTGTCGTCTAATAGAATTAATTCAGTCTGCACCAAAGTGAAAACTGGACGCGCATGATATTTGTTACTTACTTCCTAGTGTCGAATCAGAGTATCCATTACAGTCCTACAGGAGGTGGATGGCGAGCTCGAATAGCTCAGTGGTGACTCACGTCTCTGACTGACAGCAGCACTGCTTCACTCGGTCGGCTTCGAATCTCAAAGTAAGGCACATACATGAGTTGATTTCAACATGGTTGCAGTGCAGACACGCATTGCTTAGGCAGAGATTGATTCAATAAATGCTTGTTATCTGCGTGACTGTGTGGCCAGTGCCAACAAGCACCTAACCTAGTTGGGTGAAGGTGGGCTTCCTGCCGATTGTCTCCAATCATCAAGGAATGACAAGAATTCAGAGTGCACTGTGATGACAAGCCACCAATTGTGATGCTGGCCACATTACAAACTTGTCGTCTAATAGAATTAATTCAGTCTGCACCAAAGTGAAAACTGGACGCGCATGATATTTGTTACTTACTTCCTAGTGTCGAATCAGAGTATCCATTACAGTCCTACAGGAGGTGGATGGCGAGCTCGAATAGCTCAGTGGTGACTCACGTCTCTGACTGACAGCAGCACTGCTTCACTCGGTCGGCTTCGAATCTCAAAGTAAGGCACATACATGAGTTGATTTCAACATGGTTGCAGTGCAGACACGCATTGCTTAGGCAGAGATTGATTCAATAAATGCTTGTTATCTGCGTGACTGTGTGGCCAGTGCCAACAAGCACCTAACCTAGTTGGGTGAAGGTGGGCTTCCTGCCGATTGTCTCCAATCATCAAGGAATGACAAGAATTCAGAGTGCACTGTGATGACAAGCCACCAATTGTGATGCTGGCCACATTACAAACTTGTCGTCTAATAGAATTAATTCAGTCTGCACCAAAGTGAAAACTGGACGCGCATGATATTTGTTACTTACTTCCTAGTGTCGAATCAGAGTATCCATTACAGTCCTACAGGAGGTGGATGGCGAGCTCGAATAGCTCAGTGGTGACTCACGTCTCTGACTGACAGCAGCACTGCTTCACTCGGTCGGCTTCGAATCTCAAAGTAAGGCACATACATGAGTTGATTTCAACATGGTTGCAGTGCAGACACGCATTGCTTAGGCAGAGATTGATTCAATAAATGCTTGTTATCTGCGTGACTGTGTGGCCAGTGCCAACAAGCACCTAACCTAGTTGGGTGAAGGTGGGCTTCCTGCCGATTGTCTCCAATCATCAAGGAATGACAAGAATTCAGAGTGCACTGTGATGACAAGCCACCAATTGTGATGCTGGCCACATTACAAACTTGTCGTCTAATAGAATTAATTCAGTCTGCACCAAAGTGAAAACTGGACGCGCATGATATTTGTTACTTACTTCCTAGTGTCGAATCAGAGTATCCATTACAGTCCTACAGGAGGTGGATGGCGAGCTCGAATAGCTCAGTGGTGACTCACGTCTCTGACTGACAGCAGCACTGCTTCACTCGGTCGGCTTCGAATCTCAAAGTAAGGCACATACATGAGTTGATTTCAACATGGTTGCAGTGCAGACACGCATTGCTTAGGCAGAGATTGATTCAATAAATGCTTGTTATCTGCGTGACTGTGTGGCCAGTGCCAACAAGCACCTAACCTAGTTGGGTGAAGGTGGGCTTCCTGCCGATTGTCTCCAATCATCAAGGAATGACAAGAATTCAGAGTGCACTGTGATGACAAGCCACCAATTGTGATGCTGGCCACATTACAAACTTGTCGTCTAATAGAATTAATTCAGTCTGCACCAAAGTGAAAACTGGACGCGCATGATATTTGTTACTTACTTCCTAGTGTCTTTCTGTTCTCTCTTGCTCTTAAATTTTGTTTTTGTGACAATTATCCCAATTTTTCATTTGTTTCTTCAGTTATTTATGTAATTTTTCTTGCTTGTTTTTCGCAATTCCCCTTTTTTCTCTTCTTTTTTTGTTTTTCTCTCTTCTTTCCTTGCAATTTTTTTTCTTTGCTTGTGAATCTTTTTTTCACTATTTTTTAAGTGTTTGTTTCCTCTAATTCTGTCTCTGTTTCCTCTTGCTTTTTGTTTTTTTGAATGCATCGGATAAATCCCTAATTTTTTTATATATCTCCCTTTTACTGAGAAACAGTGATTTTCGCCCAGGTTGCATGAATCTGACTAAGCGCCAGACAACTCTTTTCATGATTCAAAGGCGATGTCATCAGGAATCTATCCAAATCCACTCACCTAATTAACGGCATTCATTTCAAACGATTCCGTTTTCGGTAACAATATTTTATCATGAGGTGTCATTGGTTAGATAACCATTGGAGAACCTGGGAGATCTGGAAAGCTCTTTCGTTCTAATTTTGGACTCTTCATCAGTACGGCCCTACTGGTGTTCGAACCCAGGACCTTCTGGTTACAAGGTAAGTTAGAAGTCATGGGCTATCAAATCGGGTTCCAGTGCCTTGATGGTCTACGAGCTTGCCTTGTAACCAGAAGGTCCTGGGTTCGAACCGCGGCGGTTGCGTACTGATGAAGAGCTCAAAACTTGAACGAAATAGCTGTCCAGTACATCCGTTTTTTTCAGTGGTTCTCTATCCAATGTCAGCTCATGATGAAATCCTGTAACCAATCAACCAAATCCCTACAAACCAATACCTGATTCCGTTTTTGTTAGCTATTGGGAAGGACTGGTAACACGTAGATTCACACTGAACTATATACCTTAACACAGACCAGAATGTCGAACGCAGGCTTGGAAGAACAAGAGGATATTTATCTGGAATCAGGGTGGAAGTCTGTCGCATTCCGCATAAAGAAATAGATTTTTATTTACAGCTCCAATGATGAGCCAGTTTTTCTATATGGGTCAGAAACCTGATATGCGCGTCACAGAGAGCATTTCCAATGCGTTTTTGCAAACTTTTATCAACAGCTGCCATCCCCGCATTCTGAATATCAGATTCTCAGAAATGTTTAGCATCATTGAACTCAGGTAACAAACCAATAAATTTCATACCACTCCAAGAAATGAGATAAGAAATGGAGATGGATTAAACACACGCTGAGAAGACCATGGAGTCGCATGACACACCAGCCAGTCCATCGCTCGAGTAGAACCTTGATGGAAAACGAAGAGTTAGGAGTCGGTGGGAGGGTGACATGGAGGAAATCGTGTGAGGAGGATATGAGAGATTGTGGGCGAACGTGGAGCCAGCTATAAAAATGGTGGAGAAATACAATGAAATGGACTTTTGCTTCTAAAGCCCTGTTTTTCACTCAAAACCTACAGCAGTAATAGTAGTAACAGAATCAAATTCATAATTCTCATGCAGATCATATATTGTGGTCTGAGTAATTTCAGTCTTCGAATCCTTATATATTCTCACCAATAATATTAGAACTAGACATATACACGTACAACACTCTTGTTTTTAATTAGATCTTCTTTACTGTAATTTACACAGATTTATACATTAAAAATTTAACTAATGACTGGAATTTGTGGAGCAAATAATAATGTGTTAAATGTTTGGAACATGAGTAATAACTATGGTCATAATAATAGCAAAAACAATGATCATAAGGTTTAGGCTATCAAACCCACCCTGTAAACAAAGCTACTACAGAAACTTCCGTACGATGAGTATCCTTGTGACTGAAGAAAAAGTTTGTCTCGGGACATTGAACGTTCGCACCATGTATGAAACTGGTAAAGCTGCCCAGATTGCAAACGAGATAAAAGATATGGTGTTCGAGGACTGGGAATATGCGAAAGCAGATGGAATGGGAGTGAACTCACAAAATTGTCAACGGGAGAGTCCGTGATCTACTCCGGCCACCCAGAAGACAACGACGAGAACACCAAGGATGTGGCTATCGTGATATCACCAACGACAACCAAGGTCCTGATACAATGGGAGGCGATCTCGCCCAGGATAATGACCGCCAGATTCAACTAAAAAGAAATGAATGTGACAATTATACAATGCTATTCACCCACAAAGAACTGAGACCTCGTAAAGAAAGAAGAGTTCTACAGGCAACTACAGGTAACAATGTACAATACTACAGTCGACGATATTAAAATTCTAATGGGAGATATGAACGCCAAACTGGGACCAGACAGCACAGGAAGAGAATTCACGATGGGTAGAGAAGCCCTCGGAGAAATGGATGAAAATGGAGAGCTCTTCTCCGACTTCTGCGCCTTCAATGAACTAGTGATTGGTAGCAGCGTATGCAAACACAAAAATATCCACAAGCCTAAATGGGTGCCACCAGACGGGCGAACCGAAAACCAAATTGACTCCATCTCAATCTTAAGGAAGTGGAGACGTAGCTTACTGGACACAAGAGAAAGAAGAGGAGCAGACATCAGCTCAGACCACCATCTCGAGCAAGGAACACTCCAAATCAAATTAAAAAACTTTCAAAGAAACAGCAGCTGCAGATAGACCACAGGCCAAGTTCAGTACTCAAAAACTGAAGGATTAGGCCACAAAGGACATTTTCACTGCAATCATAAGGAAAAAGGCAGCGACATTAATCAACACTAGAGAAGTGAACAGCGTAGAAAAGCGCTGGAACAGTCCGAAAGTGGAGTGGGGTCAAACCTGCATGGAAGTCCTAGGCAGAAAGAAGAGACAGGACAAACCGTGACTCACTACGAACCCATGGAGACTAGTATAAGAGAGAGGGATAGTGAAACAAAAGATTATCCAGTGCATCGACGAGCAACAAAAGCAGGAATCGAATGCAAAATACAGTACACTGGACAAAAGAGTAAAGAAGAGTCCCAGGGAAGACAAAAGAAAATATTATGAAGCCATGGCAAGTGAAGCAAAACAAGCTGCAGACAAAGGAGACCTCGCAACACTCTACCAAACAACTAGTTTCCTATCGGAGAAAAGTTCGACACAAATCAAGCCAGTAAAAGATGACAATGAAAAGTCTATCACCAAATAGGTGGAGCATAGGAAACACTGGGCTGGACACTTCAAAAGTCTTCTAAATCGACCACCACCTACAACGCGCCCAACAATACCAACAACGGAGACAGAGCTACCAGTGAACACCAACCCCCCGACGAAATCAGAAGTCCTGAAGGCAATCAAGATGCTAAAAGCTGGAAAAGCAGCAGGACCAGAAGGGATCCCCGCAGAGGCATTGAAAATGGACCCAGAGACAACAGCGGACTTGATGACACCAATGCTGGAGAAGTTGTGGAGAGAGGGCAAGTTACTTGTGGATTAGAAGAAAGGCTACCTATTCAAACTGCCAAAGAAAGGAGACTAAAGTCAACGCAAGAACTGGCGCGGAATTGTGCTCCTGTCTATCCCAAGCAAAATACTAAGCCGCATCATCCTGGAGAGAATCAGACACGTCGTGGGTAAAACATTTCGACGGAACAGGCTGGATTCAGGAGGAACAAGTCATGCATCGATCAAATCGCAACACTACGTATCATCATTGAACACAGCTTGGAATGGCAGTCAGTCAGCTCTCTACCTCAACTTCATTGACTTTGAAAAGGCCTTCGACAGCGTCGATCGGGAGGTGATTTGGCAACTACTTCGCTACTACGGGGTGCCGCCGACAATTATACATCTCATCCAACAGTTGTACGAAAATGCTGCATGCCAAGTAACTCACGGAATCCTTCGAAGTGAAGACAGGAGTAGGACAAACCAGCTGGCTGGTTGCTTACTACCTCCAATGATTTTCCTGATTATGGTAAAGACTGGATAATGCGACAGACAGCAGGCAGCAAGGAAACAGGCATAAAATGGACCCACACAAAACACTTGGAGGATGTGGACTTCGCCGATGATATTTGTCTGATTTCCCACAAACTGGAAGATATGCAAGTGAAAAGCAACAAGTTGGCAGAAGAAGCATCAAAGATAGGACTTCAGGTGAACATAGAGAAAACAGAGGTGATGAAGATTCCTGGCCAACGGCAACAACAACAGACAAAAATCAACATAAATGGGAGGAATGTGAAAGAAGCAACCTCCTTTACCTACCCACCTACCTGGGGAGCATCGTTTCAACTACAGCTGGGCGGAACTGACGAGGATATCAAATCAAGGATCGGAAAAGCAAGACAAGCTTTCACTACTCTCAAGTCTGTGTGGAGGTCAACAGCACTCAGCATCAAAAATAAGATCCGGATTTTCAACTCCAATGTGAAGTCAATGCTACTATGCGGATCAGAGACTTGCACTGTGCGTCATAAAGAGCATATCAAACAAACTACAGACCTTCATTAACAGTTGTCTTCGCTCAATACTCAAGATCAGATGGTCAGCCAGAAAAGATCAGCAACAGGGATCTTTGGGAGCGAACCAACCAGGAACCGATTGTGAAACAAATAGGCAGGAAGAAATAGAGATGGATTGGCCATACTCTGAGGAAACTATCAAGTGACATCACTAGACAAGCCATTGCTCGAGTAGAACCCGAAAGGGAAGCGGCGAGTTGGTCGTCAGTGTAAGGGTGACTTGGAGGAGGTCATGTAAAGAGGAGATGAAAGCATGTGGGCAGACATGGAGCCAGGTGAAGACTCTAGCAGAGAACAGAACGCAATGGAGACGCACGGCTGAAGCCCTAAGTTCCTCAAGGAATTAAAAGAAACAGTATAAATAAGGTTTATGTACGTAGCGATGAGAATAATGAAGGTAGTGATATGTGTATATGTAGACAATTCAATAAATAAATTAGGTCAAATCTCAAAAGTTACTCAATACTAAAGATGAAGTGGACAGATAATCAGAGTTTAAATAAATATCATAAAAATACGAAGGAAATGGAAAATAAGAAAGGGTGGGAGGTGTTTTAATTAGGATATACCTAGGCCAAGGGAGAGACAAAGGTGGAACGAACTTCTTTTGTATGCAAAGACTAGGATTGCCCTCTCGAATGAATTCCCATAGCTACGGCTATGTACAAAAGGTGGGTTCGAATCCTGTTTGGTAGGTTCAATGGGATGAGATAGATAACTTTGAAGGCAGTTCTTCTGTCCACTTTATGACCGCTATCAACCAAGTGAGACAAAACAGAACTTCTTATAGATTTCACCTGACCTTTTCCGAACCATGAAGGAAGATGTTCAGTAAAAGGTTTGTTGACCTGGCCAGTTGTTCTCCCTATATAGCTTTCTCCACAGAAGCAACTAAATTTGTTAATACACATAAAAGTGGCACGGCTAGTTGGCTTATCTTTCTTTTGAGCAATCATAATTGTTCGGCTGGAATATGAGCAACAAAGCTCAACTTTTTGCAAAAGGAAAGTTTAGTGAAGCTTCACCTCCTCCTTAAACCGAATAATTATCAAATTTTGAATTTGACGCCATCACGGAATCCTTTTATTGCATGAAGAATCTAAGTGGTTCTTTTAATAAATCATTAATCGAATAATTTATTTCACCAACTTGATACATTTATTCCCCTTCATGAATTTAAACAAAGCGAAAACAAATGTTTGTGCAGAATAATATGAGGCCACCTTTTATTTCATTGGATTCTCTTCAGCTGCATACAACCTGAAAGTTGATTATGTAAATGTACACAGAATTTAGTTATACCTGCAAGGATCAACATGAATTTTGTTAACGGAGACAAATGTCATTAGACAGTGTTCAGAAGCCCCACTTATATAACTTACGGCGGAGGTCAAAATACAAACATGCAAAATTATTGGTCGGATACATTGAAAATTGAATTGCACAGTCAAGAAAAGAGAGAAGTTGATGATGAGTAATAGTGCAGTGAGTTTAACTCAAGTGATAAAAACTAAAGGAATTGGATCACACAAGGATAAAGTGGAGGAGGTTAAGGCAAAAGATTATGTAAACCATTGAGACAAAGAGGATGGATGTGGAGTCATCAAGGTAAAGAAAGGCTAATTAGTGAATATTTCGGAACATATAAGTTATGTTTTAAGGGTTTAATAGGAATTGCTTCAGCAAATTTGAGGAGAGTTGAGATGTACTGTCCATTATCAATCTTGAAGGATTTCACGTGGTCCATTTCATGGCTCGTATCAACAAGATGTCTGGCAAAAGTGCTGTTCAAAGCCTTTATTCCCCCCAGAGACGTAAGTTTTTCCTACATGTTCAGAGAATCTGAGATATGCCCTAATTCCTCTTCTCCCAATGTAACTGCTCCCGCATACACACGTGAATTTTTAAGTATAGTAAGGGTTAAAATAGTAAGGGTATCTATCACCTTTTATTGTACGAAAGAGTTTGCTGTCCGATAAATTATTCGATAATTAATTTCAAACATGTATCCGGATCTCATTTGTACGTAAATAGTTTCAAACTACTTATATAAGATTTAGTAGCCAATATCAAATATTTTGATGTTTATTATCTAGAAAACGTAAACGACTATGATTCAGCGAAGAGGTTGTTTTTTCAACGAATTTATTATCAGACTGTACAATGATATATAAATGAGGTTTTTCGAATCGATAATCGGGTCGTTATAATCACACTAAAACATTTAGCGACTAGTCCACAAACCCATAATCTAAATACCAATCTCTTGCTTATTGGTGGGTATCGCATGGATGTCGTGAAGCTGTACGCAAACATAGCAAAAAAGTAGGGTTCACCATGTCACACGGAAAAGGTTGATGGTTATCGAAGGCACTGGTTGACGATGGTACCGCAGTGTCTGTAGCTGAGAAAGTTAAGATTTCCGGAACATTAAATTTCGTCTGAAGTGACTGCATGGTCAACGAGCTTTGCCACGAAACATGAAAGTCCCCAGTTCGATCCCTGTCGGGGTCGTGGGTTAGCACTGATGACAAAACAGCCGTCTAGTGTTCCCTGGCCTTCAGTGATCTCTCCAAATACTGTCTTCTCATTACGAGAATCTAGCCGCTGAAATTGAGTGTATGAAATCCTGAAAGGGGCTTAGAATTAATAAGATTAGTAGGTGATTTAGGTATAACGTAACAAGATGTAAGAATTCTTATAAGATGGCATTGCAAGTGAAAATAACACCAATAATAATAGGCGAAGTCAAATTGTAACGACAGAAGACAAGGGCCAGGCAACAGATCGTTTATTGAGAAAATCAACAGATATTTGTAGATTTTTATGTACATTATTATTCGTTATTGTTAGCAAAGAAGCAACGTCTTCTGATTGGTCGTTTTCCTGCTGAAGGTTATTCTGTCATCTCTTTGTTACCGTTTCTTAGACAGTCCAGTGACATATCTGCGAATCGTATCCGCCCACGCTAAGTCTGCTGTGATTGATTGTTGAGTTCCTCAAGGTTAGGCTTTTTTTGTTTTTTCCCATGACCAAGATATGGGACGTGAACATTGACGTAAATTGCTGTCTACTAATTTTGGCTAGCAGGCAGCTCTCCCCAAAAAATTATTGATTTCATTATGAGCATTAAATTGTGTTCGGTAGGTCATCCAGTAAACAATACTGTTCCATTGTGTGACATATCTAATAAACAAATTAGTATGGAAGTTAGATTATAGCCATCTAGGATTGAGAAGGCACGAGTGATCTCGATCGCATACTAGTAGATGGATAAAGTGATCTTCCATTATTATATCGCTACTATGAACGCTGTTCACTTGGACCTCGTTTTTAAGTACTTTTTAGGTAATGGATTGATACCACATGGCTGTAGATGCTCGTGTGGTGCTTCTGTGTAGTGGTGTCAAGATGCAACTAATGGAGACGTATTGAGGTTAAGCAGTGTAGGAGACCAATTAGCGTTCGTAATGGTAAGTTGAACCCTCAGTTAATCTTTTCTGGGAAGTTTCTTCTCCAAATCGAAACTGCCGCTGACGAATGTAATTTTTATATGCCATTAATTGACAATAAAGACTGAAGTAAGATCATCAGCTTAAGCGATGGAGAATTCGTTAGTATCTACTGTGCAATGGTTTTACCATTGCAGAGATATACAGTTCTGGAAGATGAATACTGTCACGCGGATGTTGTGACGAATGGGTGTTATCGTTCATACTGAAGAAGAAATATAATCAAGGTCGCCATAGGACAAATTATATTTAGGTTTTGGGGATTTAGGACACAAAAATTCAGAAAGGAATTGCGGAAGCAGTCATAGTGCAGGTACTCCCCTACCTATTATACAAAGGTTGGGCATTCCTAGCAGTACTATCCTTACAGACGAATGGGCCGGATACAAGTGGCTATCAGATTTAGATTTCATACATCGTCGAGTCAACTATCAACATGATTTTGCCTATCGTATAACTGGAACCCATACTATTGGTGAAGACTGGAAAACAAGATGAGAGGGATAAGTAGGCCACAAAAAGATCTCATGTCCAGTCACCTCCACGAATATATGCGTAGAAACTGGTTTAACTTAAAAACTGATACGCCATATTATAATAGAGAGATATTTTTAAGTCATGTCAGGGAAAATGTCTTGTTTAGTATGTTTGATCATTGTTCTATGCATTTCTCTTGTAAATAAACGTCACTTTCACGCAAAAACCACTGGTTCTTCTGATTGGTCGGCTCAAGTTTAGTCATGTGTTCTCATTCCATCAATCGTTGTAGTTTAATTTTGCCTAATAATACCAATCGAAGTACAAAAGAGGATGAATATATACAGATATACACACCCGGGATTATAACAGTCTAGCAAAGACTGGTTAGGAGCATGAGATAAGGAGGAATGTTTGAAAAACTTCTTCTGTATACAGAGATCTGGATTCGCCATTTTGATGACCAAAGCTTCAGCACTACAGATAAGTCGGATACATAATTATTTTAGCAGGTTATTTTTCCCATTGTAGATAGTTTTAAAGGTAGAAGCCGCAGATGTAAAGTGACCAGATTTTCAATTATTGAGTTTTGTATAGCCCCACTTGTACCTCTTCGTAACCACACATGATACAGTCCTCACCCTATAGGATGAAACCCCTCGTCGAACGACTGGTATACCTAGCCTCACAAGAATTTCATTATTTAACCTTGATGGCTACACATCGCGAAAATTAATGTTAGACTCCTTCTCCCTTTCAGGTGTGAATTTTATCGCTGGATAGCAACCACTGAATACAGTTAACATTTATTATTAAATAATAATCATTATCGCAAATAATAAGGGTGTCATCTACATACCTTTTATACAATTGAAAACCCTAGACTGCTAACGTCAACTGATCATTTTCTAGATAAGCCATAAAACAACGTGAAAGGAAGGGACGGAAAGGAGACCCGATTGTTATACCATCCTGTTATCTGTAGGTTGTTTCATGGAGAGTAAATCGTACATTCGATGTACACGTCAATACTAATTCTTCCAAATATCTAGTAGGTATCTCTACATTCAACATGTTATCGTCAGTTTATTTGCATATAATATATATGGTTTCTGTCAATGGGAAGTTATTAAATGAGCAATCTACATACAAATATTTCCCTTATTTTGGAATGATTTATTTCGTGTGTTTATTCGACAAATTAGTTGCCTTGACGAGAGTTGATAGAAAAAATATCGCGTAACACACCTAATTACTTCAGGCAGCGACTATGCTATTGGATATTAAGAGTAGGCAGAGAGATCAAAAATAGGACTGAGTGGTAGGCTAGTTTTTTGTATTTTTGTAGACAGTGAAGTCTTGATGTACACATCATTTCTTGTAAAGAATTTTATACTACTTGTGTCAACATGAGTAGCTAACATTAATTTACGGGATTATTTTGTGAGAAAAGTGATTCAGCTAAGAGACTCTGTCCTTTCCAAAGGATTTGTTATTATCAATCTGTACAGCCAAATATATACAACTGTGTTTGAAATAAAATTGATGTGAATTTCACTGACACATAATTTGTGATTCTATCCACAGTGCCATATAAAGCGATCATCAATTAGTTCATGAATTTAATGTATGTGTTAAACTTGGGCACTGTGGTAGTAAGTAATTCCATATTAGTTTGTTTATTAGATATATCACACAGTGAAACAGTATTATTTACTGGATGACGTTTCGAACAAAATTTATTGTTCATAATCATATCAATTGTAATCACACAACTTCCAAACTTGAGTTTTATAGTTTTCTTTGTTCTCTCCTATTTGTCGTAGGGGTAGTAGAATTTTCCAGATATCTGGTACAGGTGATGAATCATTCCTATTACACGTATTTGCAGTTGATTCGATCAACAAAGCTTCTGTTATCAATCTCTCCCTATACCCTGTGACATTAGATTTTAAAACTGTCATCCTATCCCATCCTATTGTATGGTTGTGTGTAACTGCATGTAGTGCTATAGCTGAACTATTCTCTAGATTTCTTATCTTATTTGGATCAACCAATCTAGATTTTGCTAAGTTTTTATGTTCAGCTAGTCTGACTGCCCCTGTTCTACTAGTTTGACCTATGTATTTGACCTGACAATCATTGCAGGGTATTAGATAAACTAAATTGTTTTGTTTTAAAGGCTCTACAGGATCCTTTAACCGACAAAGCTTGTTTCTAATTGAGTTTGTGGGTTTGAATGCCATTTTAATTCCTGCCTTGTTAGGCATTCTACGTAAGGCTTCCAAGGTTCCTTCCTTGTATGGAATTACTACTGATGATTTAGATTCCTTATTGTTGGTGTCGTCATTAATATTACTATTATTATCACTATTATTATTATCATTATTATTGTTATTATCACTATCGCTACTATCACTATTTATTTTATTTTTACATTTCCTCACATATTTCCTGACTAACTTATCCGGGTAATTATTAAGTTTCAAGGCTTCTTTTATGTGTATCAGTTCCTGTTTTAGATTTCTTTTGGTACTACTTAGTTTTTGTGCTCTGTCATTTAAACATTTCACCAATCCTATTTTTACTGACATAGGATGGGATGATCGGAAGTACAAATATCTGTTTGAATGTTTGGGTTTCCTGTAAACACTAGTGTTTAACTTCCTATCTTCTTTCCTCTTTACGTTGCAATCTAACATTGGGAGCTCCCCTTCCTGATTTTCCAATTCATAAGTGAATTGAATTGCTTCAACCTTCGAGTTGATGTGTTCGAAAAACCTATCTATATCTTGTGTTCTCTGTACAGTGAATGTGTCATCTACATACCTCCACCATACTTTTGGGGTGGGGTCGAACGTTTCAATCGCTATGCTTTCCCACTTATCCATGAATATATCTGCTACAACTGGAGATATTGTTGATCCGATGGCAACTCCTTCAGTTTGTTTGTATATTTTCCCTTGGAATTTAAATACTGCGGAAGTCAGACATAGCTGTACTCCCAGCATTATGTCCTCAAGTGGCACTTTTGTCCTAAGTTGGAGTTCTTGATCAGAAATGAGTTCGTTTCTGACTGCCTCCATAGCCATATTTATTGAATGAATTCATGAATTTGTAAATATTAAAAAGTGGTGTAAAATGAATAAGATTATTCATCACTAAGAACACTACGTAAAAATGGGAGTAAGAAAACAGCTGTTCACTATTACTGGTAATACTCCCAATTGTGATGGGGTCGATTATGTATAGATGATGTGTGGTGATAGAGAAGGTAAGATATCACGTGAATACAGATAAACCAGAGGTGATGGAGATAATAAACCAACAGGAACAGCAACCAGCACCAACAACCATCAACAGGAGAAATTTGAAAGATGTCACTTCCCTCACTTATTTGAAAAGGCAGAATTGTTTCACCTACAGGCGGCTGCACGGATAAGAATATCAAAACTATCCAGAATCGGAAAGGAGACACAGACCCACATCACTCTGAAACCAACTTGGAAATCTGTTGCACTCCACCTGAGCATAAACGACGAAATTCAGATTTTCAACACCAGTGTTAAGTTGGTCAGTCGGTTCTTCTATGAGGGTCAGAGACTTGATGTCAGCGTCACATACAGCATTTCCAACAGGTTATTTACCTCAGACATTTCTCAACAGCTGCCTTCGCTGTCTGCATACTGAGGACCGGAATGGTGGCCAGAAAGGATTAGCAACAAAAAAACCTGGGGACTAACCAATCAATTACTTACTTTCTTTTATTATGCATTCACGTCCTCAGTGGAAAATAGAGCTACAAGCTAAAGGCTTGAAGTTTCGGTAGCAGTGGTGAATATGTTTGCGGGATGGGGTTGCTAGCCTAATGCCCAACCTTCCCTCTTTACCAGTCTTATTACTGGTTAAGCGAGGTAAAACAAAAGTGCGTCAGCCGCAGATCGAACCTCGAACCATTTGTGTGGTATGCGAGCATTCTACCATTGTGTTACCGACGCAGCAAGTATTATGAAGAAAGTGTAGATGGATTGGAAAGTGATATGACGGATATCGTTTTGGAAGGAGGGGATGAGAGTTTGTGGGTAATCGTGGGGCCAGCTAAAGAGGACTTCAGAAAACACGACAAAATTGAGATATGCCCCAGTTGAAGCCCTATGTTCTGCTGGGAACCCAAGGGAACAATAATAATAATCCAGTAATAAACTGGTGACTGACTCATGACGTGATGAAACTAGCCGGGGTCTCATTGAATTTTAGGGACCAACGGGGATCCACCAAGCAGACGCGAAGTGTGTTAGAACCAAAAGTCATCAATCAAGTTGTCTAGGGCTCTCTCTGTAGATGTCGTATCTCAGCAGAAGTTAGAATTCATTAAAACTGTACACTGCATTATGTCCTTACAATGGCTGAATAATCAAAGAGCTCGCCTTGTTAATATGTGTGTAAAACGTGGACACTGTGGTAGTAAGTAATTCCATATTAGTTTGTTTATTTGATTTATCACACAGCTCGCTTTGTTAGTTGTAGATTATCGGTTCAGTCCTTTCTGAACAGTTCCAAAGAGAGAAGAAATAGACATCCAGCAATGTACCACTGCTTTTCAATAGTTCTCTAACTAATTTTTCATCCAGTTTGTGAATAATCTCGAAATCAAACAAATCTTCCCTCAAGAAATCAAAACTTTAAGAATTCTCAGTTTTATTTGTTTTTGTAAAAACAACTCATATAAACGTAGAACTTTCGCTTTGTTATGTTCAAGCGAATCTAGGGAACCGGCTGCTTAAGTGTATGTGTGTGCATATAAAGGACAGAATTACATAAAAGTTTTGTAATGACACATAGACACTCACCAATACACTAGAAATAATGCGACAAGTAACTTGATAGCATTGTGGACAAATATGTATCTGTTTACGTGTGTGTGTGTGTGAGAGAGAGAGAGAAGGAGACTGAGACACAGAATAATTTCATTAAGACAAGTGTAAATATTCACAATTTCAGAATATGTAAATTAACAAATATAGAAAAAAGAATTGATGTAATTGTATTCTCTGAACTGCTTAGAGACTCATTCCGTGATATTTATTGAGCTGAACACTTTGAGAAGCAATCTTCGAAGGTTCGGCACTCGATTCGCTCCCACCAAATGTAAGATGCTGCTACAGGACTGGACTACATCGATTCCCAGCTTAAAGATGAGGAGGGAGTGAAGAAGTGAACGTGTTGCCCACTTCACTAATTTGGCGAGTTGCATCAGCTAACACCTTTGGGTTGATCGCTGACGAAATCTCAGCACGGATACAGAAGGCTAGTTTCGCATACGCCAGTTTACGCTGTCTCTGGCGTAGACGTGATATCCGGCTGTAGACTAAAGGGCGTGTGTTCTGCTCAGCAGTTCACTCTGTTCTCCTTTACGGTTGCGAGTGAAACATGGCCATTGAAATTGGAAGACATGAATAGGCCAGCTAGCTGTCTTTGATCATAGGTGTCTGCGTTCTATCTCCCCTGTTAGGTGGTGTAATAGGTTAGTGAGCAATATTTAGGTCAGGCGTAGAGTGCTATGTAAGGAGGGGATATCAGTCGGTGAGGTTGTGAAGCCACATCGACTGAGATAGTTGGGACATGTGTTACGCATGCCTAGCCATCGCCTTCCTCGACGGGCAATGTTAGCTGATATGGGGTCAGGTTGGAAAAGAGCCAGCGGTGGTCAAACCAGAACATTGCATCAGTCAATGGGAGGTGTGGACTTCCTGGTTGGGGTCCTCGGGATGGTAAAAAGCAATGATTGGAGACAATTGGTGATGTGGCTCAAAGTAGTTCTCAATGGTGCAGATGTATCCACTCTTTGTGATTTAGAATATTCAATAAAACTCTATTGTAGTTCCACATTACCATTCTTTTCCTCTCACACTTCTGTTCATTATCTCTCTTTTGAATCACTGTTAACTCTCTTCTACCGCTTTATGTGCTACATGGAGAAAGGTAACACGAACTGTTGTACATCTGTACAAAGTCATATGTTAAAACCAGTTAGTCAGTCAGTCAGTATTGCGTGACGTACAGGTCAAGTCTCTCAACTATGCACTGACTGACTTGACACTAATGCTGAAAATCTGAATCTCATTCCTTATGCTATGGGAATGCAGTATGTTTCCACTTTGATTTCATATCAATAAAGGTCAATTGTTTTGTTTTACTGATTCAATCATCACTGGCTTTGATATCCTCAACTGTTGTCGTGAGGGAATGAAGTGGCTTCCTTTTGATTTCTCCAACTCATGACAGTAATTGATGCTTGTTGGTGTTGGTCTTCATCACCTCTTTCTTCTCCGTGCGGTGATTTGGTGGATCACGGATGAGTGGCTAACGATAATGGAGTGCATGAGGCTAGTTTCGTCTCATTTGGGACTCGTTACCTGGACGTGCCTGCATTCCTCAACCAGTGGTAATGTTCCCACTGAGACTCGAACCCAGTACCTACCGTTTCAAACATCAAAGTGTTATCCATTACACCATTTGGGCTACGAGAAACACCTCGTGCGCAACGGGTGTCAGTTGCTATTTGAATTAAAAGCAAACGATC
This sequence comes from Trichobilharzia szidati, assembly GCA_944472155.2. Classification (NCBI taxonomy): domain Eukaryota; kingdom Metazoa; phylum Platyhelminthes; class Trematoda; order Strigeidida; family Schistosomatidae; genus Trichobilharzia; species Trichobilharzia szidati. The sequence goes on along the minus strand of OX235279.1, from coordinate 154,566,039 downwards.
TCTCTCCTCTATGTTCACCGGAAGAGTTTTGGCTTCTCTGTCAGCTAGCTTGATTTTCGTCTGTAAATCCAGACAACAGACTTAAAACTTCTCCCTGAAGTCTACATATTCTAGGTCTTTTGTCGCTTTTCACGCTTCAATCCACCACAGTCAGGAATATCATTGATAATAGTAGACAGTGTTGTACTACTCCTCTCTTGATTTATAGCACTTCACTAAGCTTATCGCTGTAAATCAAGCTGAATAGCTATTGTGATGATTAACAGACAGTAGTCTATCATTCACATTCATAGCAAGGCATTACCTATGGGAGTCACAGAGAGAGAAAGTAAGTCAGTGTGATGAAGACCTAGCTGTCAGCTGGTAACTCTACTAGCTCATATCAGTAACTCGAACTCTACTATGACATACCTAGCTTTTCATTCCCACAACCCACCTCCAATGATCATCTAGTTGTATGTTCTCTGAGGTTGGCAGTGGATGTTTCAGTTGTGTAGTTAATTTCACATTGTCCTCCTTATAGACAAGACCTTCACTACAGCAGACGTCAATTTAAAGAGTTAGCTTTTAGTATTAATTTTCATGAGTTTATCAGTCATCATCTGTAACCTTACACATGACGTATTGGTTTTTTCTGGAGATTTTCCTCTCACCCCCTGGTTCACTGTTATTGATTATTTTGGTGATCTCAAAGTTGAAATTTGTCCCTCTGACTTCCTTCTTTTATTGGTTTCCCGTTTTAATTCTTTGCGTTTCGAGTAGAAAACCATAGGGCTCCGTGCTGCTTGAAGCCTTGAATTTTCCTTAAATGTCATGCTGTTTTCCAGGACCAGGGTTCTTAGCTTCATGCCCAACATTTCGTCTCTCCCAGATTTAATATGGGCTAGTGAAATAAGTGAGTTATTAGGAGTATATCGGTCGGAAATCGAACTGCGGACCCAGAACCAAAGGGTTTGACAAATCTTGGAGCTCACTTTTTATTACTTAGCACTCCACACATCTGTGTATAAACTTACATTCCACCCACATTGCCACTTTTATAGAAACAGTTATAAATGACCTGAGAATTATTATATTATTATCATTGTTCCCTTGGGTTCCTAGTGAAACATAGGGCTTCAACTGCACGTCTCCACTTGCTTCTGTCTTCTGCTGTACTTTTCCCCTGCATCCATGTTAGTCCGTATTGTTTCATCTCCTCTTCACACTATCTCCTCCATGTCACCCTTGGACGTCCCACTCGCCGCTTCCCTTTCGGGTTCCACTCGAGGGCCTGACGCGCGATGTCACCCATCAGCCTCCTCAGCGAGTGTCCAATCCATCTCCACTTTCTCCTGCATATTTGTTGGGCGATTGGTTCTTGTTTAACCAAATTGCTACAGAAACTTCAACGCATAAATATATTAAAAATGACCTGAGAATCGGCAGGAATATTTGCAACAAACTGGTGAGATCAAAACTCTGTCTGTAGTAATCAGACAGAACAAAACACTTTTCTCTGAAACAGTCAAACATCAATCAGTCACTCTAAAGAGGGGTAAAGAGAAGTAGAATAGAAAAAATGAGCGTCTAGTAGACATGGGAGATTACAAAGACTGAATGCATCTGTGCCTGTGACAACGATTTTCAGTCATTTCACTGATGGTCTATAGCCATCATTGGTTCATAGTATGACGCGAGGACCCTAGCCGGACACTACACATCTTTCTACATGGCTGGTTCAAACCAACAGTCAAAAACTTCATAGACTGACTGTAATTTTCGATTTGACTACCCCTAACTCTTTTTCAACCCAATCTGATGTCCGCTAACATTTCTCGATGAGGAAGACTATGGCTTGGCATGAGTAACAATCCTCGACCAGGTTATGAATGCGTTCTGCTGAAGAACTCCAAAGCGGGATGAAACTGCTGACCATTGAACTTCTTGTTTATTCGATAGGTGGTAGTCAAAATCTAGGAACTAAGGAAACAACGTTTCCCTCTCCCATCCTTCTGCTTGAGACACGTTTCAGATGCCGAAATTGTTTCCAATGGAGTTCCTGAGCTACGACAACCATCTTTTGTGCAGCTGATATTAATTATCATTTGTCGAGTTTTAAACCGAATGAATTGAGCCTCTTAGGCTATCCTGATTAACTACCATTCTTATTTTTTTTATTATTTTTGGTTACAGCTTGAGTAACAAGTGAGTGTGAGGAGGATTTTAGTGAGAGCTAATTGTAATAAAGTTTTGTTTTATTATCTCAAACAGCTTGATGACAAGCTACTCAGTTTGTAGTTTATGGTTTGATGCTTAAATCGCAGGAGGGAACAAGTAATTTCGCCTCTCAGTTGTTACATATACATCACACTGATAAAAAAAGAATGCTAACGTTTATAGATTCCTGCAGAGTTGATTTTCACATTTAATGAACTAACAAACCTTTTTTTCAAGAGAAATTATGGAATTACTGATTACTGAGTGCTAGGCATGTGTATAATACATAGTCATTTTCATATTTGGCAGTTTGTTTGTATGTGTATATTATTTGGTTATTGTTATTAGTTTTCATTTGTGTTCCAAGTGGAACCAAGGAATTAATCAGGGGCACATAACCATTTCACTCATTTCTCTGCCAATAGACTTTCACTTCCTCCTCCTCCTCCTCACACAATCTTTTCCACATGACCCATGACAGATTCATTGTCTCCTATTCGGGCAGGTTCCACTCGAACGATGGTTTGACAGTCATGCGTTATTACTCAGCGGTCTTCTCATGGCATATCTACAATCTATCTAACTCTACTTGATTCTGCATATTTGTCGATTAGGTGCTAGATATTCGGTTGGTTCGTTAACTGACGGCTGGTTATCTGATCTTCAGTATTGAGACAGTGTAGATAGCTCACTGCTGACGGAAGTTTGCAATCGCTTGATGGGAATGCTTTTTGTGACCGTTAGACTGATGAATTCAATTATTATAGTAGGTGGCTTTGTTCCAAACAATATATTTGATACAATGTGAAATTTTTAGCTTATAGTACAATATGCTGCATCTAATTCTCTCTCTGCATTACGTCGCACAGCGAAATTATTAAGATAGCATTTACAGTGATCATACTGTTCAACAAACATTTAAATATAAAATTGGTTGAAAATATTAACAACACTGTATTATTGAAATGAAGAATAAAAGGGGCCGTTTACTTAATGTTTCGCAGTAAGTTTGTAGTGTCATGCCTTACACACTTTTCTCATCACATAAAATGTGTCCCAGCCGAATAAGGCATTCTAGAGTTTTTATACTTAGTTGTGCAAGCATGCAGTCTTTCTTCTACAGTCGCTTCTAGTTCTGCCTCATGAGATACCACAAGGAGAGAGTTGTGTAAAGAGAGGACTCTCAGGGTCCGACAAGATAATGGTCGCTAGTCTCTTGCATGAGTCCATGTATCCAATATCTGCGACAGTACTAATAAGTTGGTTAAACGACACCCCACTCACCATACTGACAACTTTTAGTGCTCTTCTCAGCGCAAAATGTCTCTCTTAAGTAGCCTTGGAAAAATTGACTGAGGAAGGGAGAGATTGAGAAGAATAGGTAGAATACAAGAATTAACAAAGTGCAAAAGTAGAGAGTGAGTGACACCAGATTGTCCTTACTTACTTACGTAGAACGCCGACCGAAATATCATTCTAGAGACTAACATTATGCAGGAAGACCAGGAAAGATCAAGGAAAATACACAATCCGAGGTATTTAACATTCGACTTAGTTTCAACTTCAGTTTGATCATTCATGCTAGAATCAGTGGGAACGAACCAGTTCATGTAAGTCGTGTTTGTGTTTGAAAGTGAAATTAACGACCTGACATTTGGAGGGATTTAGCTCAAGACCATTTGATAAGAACCATTGATTTATTTCTAAAAATATGCGATTCATTTTGGAGCTATCTGAAGAGGCACTAACACTGACGGAAGCATTCAAATCATCAGAATTCTTAACCAAATTATCTGAGTCAGAATGAGTCAAAATTCATGTTAGAAGAAAGTAAACACGAAAGAGAGAAGAACAGCACTTTTGAGAGACACTGGCTATAGTAAGTAAAGCAGTGGAAAACCTCCCATCATATACAGCGTACTGTTTCCTATTAAGAAAGTAAGAATGCAAGTATTGATTAACACAGCACCCTGTTTGTGTCACAGCAAGCTTGGTCAGTAAAAATCTGCAGTAGCCTGTTGGAAATACTCGTGATGACACGCACTCCTCGTTTTGTGCTGTAATTTCAGTGTGTGATGAATGTCATTCATGCTTTCTCCATCGGATTATGATGGTGGGGATTGATGCATGTTATTGTTGTCCTCATTAGTTGGGTATCTTCACCAGCTCTGTCTTCACTCTGTTCACTTGAAAACTCCTGTTTTTTCGACTTCTTCTGTCAACTTATCTGTTTTCGTTTGTAAATCTTCAACTTTGTACGACGTTAGGCTTCAAGAACACACAATATTCGCGAAATTCAGGTATTCTAGGGTCTTTTGGTATGTCTGACATGTACCTCATCTCCTCACTCCTCACATATTTTTGCGCATGACGAGTGCCAGAGAGAATGAAACATAGGTAGATTCAGAGCTTCCCAACAATTACTTGACTTCAACCATTTGACATCAATTCAAAGCGAAAATAGTGACTGTGAGTCATTCACCTAGCTAGATATCGACCACATGGCAGTCTGCATCAACACCACTGAGTAAATGACTGAGTTTCAACACATAACTACTTGGCACAGAAATGCACTAGTTAAAGTGGCCACATTCTGTATAAACTGTAGAGGTCGACAGAAAAGAGAGGAAAAGAGATTCAAATGAACTATGGTGAGCACAAATGTACAGACGAAAGAACAGCTACATGGAAAAGCATGAGGATTTACGGGGTCTAGGCGATTTAGAACTGTGAATGCGTCCATATCAGTACGAACAAGGATTTAAAACCAGATCACCACCAGTCTGGTGTTTAGCATGGTGTCTGTGGTTCGACCGCTGGCCGACGCACTTCTGAACCTTTCTGGGCTGATAGTAAGGCCCATAAGGCGGGAAGACCGGGCGTGGAGCTAGAAACCTCACCTCGTAGAAATAAAATAAACACCATCACTAATTAAACTTCACAGCACAAGCTTGAAGCCTTATGTTCCACTTGGAACTCACAGGGATAAAACAATAAAAATTGATAAAATTAGTTTTTAGCATCTCGAGGACACGGCTCAAAGAGACAGTCGAAAAGTTCATGGACTGATGTCAGGTTTTGGTTTGTCCATCAGTAACTCTTTTACAGTCTAATGAGGTGATTCACAATGCCAAATACGTCTTAGCCATCTCACTTAATGTAGTGTATCATAATCTTATAGATTGACTACCTTCCTCCTAACCCAAACTCAATATTTCTCATTATATTATAACATGTAACACGGAAAATGAACGCAGAAACCTAAGATCAAATACAACTAGCCTTTTTTTATCTTCCACTTCCAATGGCTATAGCTCACTCACAGCTATAAAGGAGGATAGAGCGAACTGCTGCACACTACACACATTCCTTAATCGATAGACGGATACAGCGTCACGCCAGAGATGGTGTAAGTTGGCAAATGCTAAATCAACCTTATTTTCACTCGTAACTAGATTTCATCAGCCATCAGTCAGCTGAATAAGGCTGTTTCAGCTTCCCAAATGAGTGAAGCGATCAACATGCTTGACCATCATTTCGCTCCCAATCTTTAAGCTAACCAGAAGTTAGTACAGTTCGGTACTGCAGAATCATCTTATACTTTACAGGGCAGAAACGCATGTCAAAACATACTAACATTTCTGCCCAAGTTGTTCAGAAGAGTCTGCTGAATTATGTCAGCATCTTCACCAAAGAGGAACATATCAACATCAACATCAAGGACCAGACGAGTGACATTGATTACTTCCCCTAGTGACTAATCATACTATCCATCACAATCCTATAGGCTGTGATTATGAGCCTTCAATAGCTTAGTCATGTAACGGGTCTTTGACTGCACTACTTGATAAAGTGGGTTCAAATCTCAGAAGCACTCCTTTACCTCACTAAGCCAGAAATAATACTGGTGAAGAGGAAAGATTGGGCATGAGGCTCGCAACCCCTGTAAAATGAACACTGCTACAGAAACTTCACGCCACCAGCTTGAAGCCCTATGTTCCACTGGGGAACGTGAAGGAAAAAAATCTCAGAAGCGACATTGATTCCTTGCTGACGACGGTCAACAAGCAAAGAAACCCAAGTTAGGGAGATCTCCTGACTGATTGTCACACACCATCTAGTATCACTATAAATTTTATTTTCTCTGAAGATAGTATATGCTACTGATTGATTGATATGAGTAGATGAAGACACGACTCATGCAAAAATGAGATAAATAGTTGGTCCGTGATGAATTTCTCAAGTTCACTTCAAACTGAATATCTTCTCCACATTCTGTATAACGAAAGCATCACATCTGCAGCCTATTTGACCAAGCCAAACAAAACGCCAATGAACACAGTTAACTTCCCTCAGCCTTGAAAATTGTCACTGAAATACAAACACATTACTTAAGTGCCAAAGGAACAGATACCAAAAACCCAGTCGAACTATTTTCTCTTTCAAGCAATGACAGAAACATATACCGAACAGCATGAATGTGTGAAATAAAGGGAATTTTATGGTGTGAGTCATTTATGCATGTGGTCTAGGTCATACGGCAAACCCTGTGTGGGCTAGTGAGAAGACAGACACGTTGGACCAACCGACAAGAAGACTGTAGAAGATCTGGACCCCATACGGATGATTTATGTCAAATGTCACAGAAACTCGAAGACCTACAGGCGAAAACAAACCAGCTGGTAAAAGAGGCTTGCAGCAAAGACAGGACTACAAGTGAACATATAGAAGACAGTGTTGATGAAGATAACTAACCACTCAGCAATCATGACAACAATTGACAATCGCCATTAACAGCAGAAATTTGAAGGAAGTCGTTTTTCTCGCTTATCTGGGCAACATCGTTTCAAACTACAGATCGCGTCACAGAGAAGAATGTTAAAGCAAGTATGGATTAGATAGGTTAATCAAGACAGACCTTCGTTCGGCTGAAATCAGTGTGGAAATCTACTGTAGTCAGCGTAAAGAGCAAGATTGGGATTTTTAATACTAATTTCGAGTTAGTTAGTGCATCTGCATATTTCACAGACTTTGTACACTTGCGTCCACAAAAACATTTCGAACAGGATACTGAAAACCTTCATCAACAGATGCCTTCGTTGCCTCTATCCTGACGATCAGATGGCCATCCGAACAGAAATGATAAAGAACAAAGAGGAACCCCGACAACAGATCGACCGATAACCTACCACTCAACAGACAAATATGCAGAATGAAATAGAGATGTATGGAATGGACATACGCACTGAAGATACAGTTGAGTGTCACCACCAGGCAGGACCTTGAATGGAACGCGAATTGGTAAGAAGTAAGAGACGATTTGGGCGTACGTCCTCTGTTGCGGTGGGGGAGATTTTGTGAGAAGATGAAAGCCTATATGTGACCATGAAGCTGCCTGAAACGGACTGCAGGGAACAGACTGTTTCATCCGAATAAATCACTCTAACACAGTTAACCAAACCAGCCTAAAAGCAGATTTCATCTGTATCTTAGGCCAGTGGATTGGGGAGATTCATAAGATGAATAAATTGCAGAGTTGATGCAGGTATTCACTAGTAAGCTTCTACATTCATGTTATTCCATAATATTCTTTCTTTTGGGGTAGAGTCATGTTGCTCTTCTTCATTAGTTAAACTAATGTTGATATTAGATGGTTGGAAGCAACCACATTGACCCAAGTTATGTGTGATAATTCAAAGTGTGCCGTCATAGTGAAATTGACTGATAGAACTAAGTCTGTATTAAACAAACAACTAGACATATTACGATAGTTACTAACCAATGTCAGATCAAAGTATACCTAATAGTTAGATATGCTTTGTGTTATATTTCTCTAAAATATACTCTGTCTCACTTTCATAAAGGATGCCATATGCCAAGAGTAATTTACAAAACGAAAAAAGCCTGAATAAACCAAATGAAGCCGTGAACATAGAAGTAAGACAACGACTGTCCGTTATCACCGATGATATTCCCTGATTGTGGTGGTGAACTGGATCATGCAGCATATCATTAGGAGTAAAAAAGACGGACAAATACTGAACAGATAAGAAAACACTAGACTATTTGGACTTCACGGATGATTTATGTTCAATGTATCCCACAAATTCTTAGAAGATCTACAGACTAAAGTCACCAAGCTGGCAGAGCAGGCAGACGAATATATAGAAAAGACAGAGGTAATAAAGATAACTAATCAGCAGCAACAACAACCAGCACCAATCACCGTCAACAATGGTAAAAATCTAAGGAGAGTTACCTCTTTTGGTTACCGTATGTGGATGGTATCATTTCAACTACAGGTGGTGGCACAGATGAGGATGCTTTACTCAAATTCATAAAAGGCGGGAATAAGTGTATGAAATGTCAAGGCAATCAATGCCTTTATAAGATTCAGTGACTTGTTGAGCTTGAGTCAACAAAACCATTTCCAACAGGATACAACAGGCTTTATTACATACCAGAGCAGACTATCATGAACTATCACTTTCCTTCACCTGATACTGAAAATTAGGTGGTCTAAAGAAATGAAATGAAGCAACAAGAACCTGTTACCCATTGAACAAGCATCTAGTGGGAAATGGAGATAGATAATTTGCTCTCGTCTCCCAATAGTTTATTCTTATTGTCAGAGTACTACAGTAAGGTCGGCCAATAAAGTTTAACCTCAGACACCTGGAGAAATGTACAGTGACAAAACTCTCCGAAGACAGCAGAAAAGAGGATTATTCATGGTTAGATCTATGGTTCTATTCAACAATAATAATATGAAAAACTGAAGTTTACCTCAACAACGCAATTAGACAGAGATACAGTCAAGAGAACTTTCAAGCACAAAACGCATACTTGTAGCATAAAATTAGTTAACTAATAATCAACTGTAAGAACTACTTTATAGTCGAGTAGAACATTCCCAAAAAGTTGAAATCAGAACTCTGTTCACAAGAACCACACGCTTCCAACTACTTCAGACAGTCAAAATTCAGGATGACTTTGATTCAGTCAGTCAAAGAAGATCATACCATTGGACAACACATTATCAGTATGTTGCACAACCAAAAACAAAAGTATTAAAATCAGAGATTAAACAGGAACAAAGGCAACTAATAAGGATCAAGGCAGTAGATGATTTGTCAGAACAATGATCTGCAGTCTAAGAGAAAAAAAAAACAATAAATACAAATTTGTTTGGAACATCCAAATAAGTGTAAACATTTGTAATTCGACCATTCAGTAGGGACTTCCAAACAATTATTCCGTTACAATTGGAAAAGTAAAACAGACCTTCATCAATATGAAATTGTTGTGAAAATCTAGTTTACTCAGAATGAAGAACAAGAAACGGATTTTCAAGACTAATGTCAAGTCAGTCAGTGCTTCTACATTTGCATCAGGGACTCGGTCAGCACAGCATCAAAAAACATTACTAACAAGCTAATGCAATCTTTAATCAATGCCTACCTTCTTCTTTTCCGTAAACCGATAAGTACAAAAGGAGAAACCATGAAATCTCGCCTAGATATAACGATTTTGTAAAATAAAATTTCACTTTAAATATCAGTATATGTAAGTCGGTAAATGTAATGCATTTTCTACTTACATTTTTCATACGTTTTCGCTAAACACACTTTAGTATTGACAGTTTTATTGACAGTATTCGGAATGCAAAGCTACGTGCTCACAGTCAGGTATACCCATCATCTTTCTATATTGTCTCCTACGTAATGCATGCATACATGGTACATACGCCCATATACACACTTCGGTAAAACAAAGCGATCAGAATAACCGAAACATTGAATGAAGACAGATACAAAAAAAACGAAATGAAAACAATTCACATCAAAAAGACTGGAGTATATATATATATATCACTGTCGGTCTTTATCTTAAACTAGACATTTAAAAATACCTCCAATTTTTTTCAAAAAAGAAATCAATAATCATGGATAAATTACTAATTTAATAACGTGTTACACATCTATAAATCTGTTAAACGTTTTCTTGTGAATTGCTAGAAAGTTGATCATGAAGGATCTTGGTTTTTGTTGAAGACTTATATGTGTTAGACCTGTGTATCAATGAGGTCACCAATTACCCCGTAATCGCTGCAGACATCTCGATGGATGATAGTTGGCAAAATGTAGCTCTTAATACATTCACTCCTACCCCAAAATATGGTGGATAAGATATAGAAAACAGAACATATCTGCAGTTTCTTCACATACATAAACTCAATAGTAGAAGGAAAAAAATCGGAAAATGAAAAAGGAGATTTGGCTGTGTTAGACTGTAAAACGAAATGAGCAGAAGAAGGTAAACTGTCCACTAGCGTTTACAAGAAGCCGATATCTCCCATCCCATATATTTGAAGTCAGGCTTAGTTAGGTGTGTCTAACAAACCAAGCACTAGCGCTAATTAGTACATCAAACAATCTAAATGATGAAATAAAACAGATAGGAGAAGCGTTGGTGTCAAATAACTATCTCATAAAATTCATTAGGAAGATCAGAAAAGGCCAAAAGCAAAATAAAAAATAATTTTGAAACTAGTAATGATAACATAAATAAGAGAGAATATAAGGCATCAACAGTTTTACCATATAAGGGGGGGGGGCATATGAAACCATATGTGTAGGAATCTCAATAAAGCAAGAATTAGGATGACATTCAAACATAGAAATTCACTCAAGTAGGACAAGTTCTGTGGGTTAAAGGACCCAATTGACCCAATTAAACAAAATAATATAATTTACAAAATACTTGGCAAAGACTGTGAGTGAGGTCAGCTATATAGGTCAAACCAGTAGATCAGGTGTAGTGAGATTATCAGAACACCAGAATTTAGCTTAGGTAGAAATGACTGATCCCGTGAAGATAGGTAATTTAGAAAGGATACTCAGCATTCGCATCGACACACAACCACAAAATAGGGTGGGACAGAGTTGAAATTCTAAAAAGTAATATGGGTATGTGGAGAGAGAGGTTGATTACTGAATCTTTGTTCATAGAATCTACACGCAACACGTGCAACAGGTATGACTCATCACTAATACCAGGGAGTGGAAAATATGTCTCATCTCTCAGTTTGATCGGTGATAATAATGGGATTATTTAAATGAAGTCGGAAAGTTGTGTAAATACCTTGAAATGATCATGAGCGATAAATTGCTCTCGAAATGTCTTCAGTAAATAATACTATATAACACCGTCAGATTTGATCAAATATATTTTCTCCGTAATCAAATTACACTCTACCACAGTGCCTCACTTCTGTTCCTGTATCAATAATTTCTCTTGTTCACAATGTTGTATTCTATTAAAATATGACCTCGCTACTAGCGAGGAATTCGCTAGTGACTTGCTACAGGATGGAGTTTCCTGGAGTTCTAGTGAAAAGTCGTGACCAGTGAGGTTCAACTAGATGTCACGTGTGAGGATGGATGTCCCACCAACGACAATGGTTGGGGTCGCGCTAAAATCACGAAGTGGTAGAAGTTAGAATTCATGGGCCATTGAATCGGGTCTTAGTGGCTGAATGGTACACGAGCTTGCCTTGTAACCGGAAGGTCCTGGGTTCGAATCCCAGTGGGTGCGTACTGCCGATGATTTCCAAACTAGGATAAAACAGCAGCTGTCCAGTACTCCCTGGTTTTCAATGGTTCTCTAACTGATATCAGTCCGTGATCAACTCGTAAAAACATAACAAACCCTTACAAACCAAACTTTAGAACTTGTTTACGTTTCGGCTATCTCCCGATCTTTTTTTATTCCTTCACGTTCCCCGTGGAACATAGAGCTTCAAGCTATAGGCTTGAAGTTTCTGTAGCAGTGTTTATTTTTACAGGATGGAGTTGCTAGCCTCATGCCCAACCTTCCCTCTTTGCCAGTTCTATTACTGGCTTAGAGAGGTAAAGGAGTGCGTCGGCCGGGGATCGAACCCCGGACCATGTGCATGGTCGGCGAGCGTCCTAACCGCTGTGCCGCCGACGCATCTCCCGATCTACTGTTAATTAATAGTTTATCTGAAGATCCTGAAGGAAGAGAAAATATTATGCAATAAACTTTGTTGAAAATTCTGTGCATCACACAGGAACTGTCCAGAATTATTAATTATTATAAGCAAGTAAGCAGTCGACAAGGAGATCTGTCAGGAAATGGATTGAACCTACACTGAAGAGACATTGATGTGATATCACATGCCAAACAGGCTATCTCTCGAATTGAATCTGAATGAGAAGTGAGTGAGCAACGAGTATGGCGTGCATTCAAGAGTAATATGGAGAAGATCATTTAGTGAGGGTGGGGGTGAAATGAAAGTTTTTATGAAGTCGTAGAGCTAGCTAAAGTTAAGAAGACAGGTAGAGAACAGAATTCGCTGGTGAATTGTTGCTGAAACCTTGTGTTCTACTTGGAACCCGTTTAAACCTCTATCATCTGAATAGCCTATAATCAGAGGTGTCAAAGCTGGAGTTTGAGGAGATATCGTCTACATACGTATGCACAAAATACTATGATTGGATACTTAATGGTGTCATTTGTCTATTCCTCTTCTTGGTACAAGCTGAACCCTATCAGTCAAGGGACATAGGTTCTTTCAGGGTTGCTGATACGTCTTGCTGACGAGTGTCAAGAAACATGAAATCAATGTCCAAAGCCTCCTGCTGATTGCCTCCAACCATCTAATATACAGCAGTCAATGACTATATTTATCGAATTCTACTCTTTAAACCTGATTCACTTGGCATATACACTACTCGCGCACTGATGAAGTCAACCCTAGGCAAGCGGACAGGTCCACTCAGAGAATACATATATTTGTGCATAACTGGTTAATAGGCACTACCACCTGCTGCCGTGAATAGTCTTCGATTACTCTTATCAATCAACCAGTAGTATATATGCCACTGTTATTTTACTTAATAATAATAATAATAATGGCTTTATTCCAAACAGTATTTGTGGTACAGGTATGGAATTTTCAGCGTTCATTACAATATTGCATCTAATTACCTCATAAATTTTATAAGGATTTAGAAATATAAAGCAACAACAACAAAAAGAGAAATAAAATAAATAAAAAAGAACAGCATTGCATTCACATATTTAAACAATGCACCACAGGATATGATATATAAGATTGGTCTGTAAATAGAATATATGAGCAACAATATAATAGTAACAAAGAAAGGAGAACAAAAGCTAATGGGAACTATTTGTTAGAGTGCCGCAGTAAGGTGATCGTGTCATGCCTAACAGTTTTCTCATCACATAACAACTGTGCCAGATAAGGTATTGTCGAGTTTTTATACTTGGTAGTCCTGGCATATAGCTTCCTATAGTTGCTTCTAGTTCTACCAGATGAAATGCAAGGAGAGAGCTGCGTATGGAGAGGGTGTTCGGGGTCTGACAATATAGAATTCGCTAGTCTCTTACATGACATTATATGTCTATCCACAATTGTGTTAACCAGTTGGTTTAACGAAATCCCACTTCCCCCACTAACAGCTTTTAGTGCCCTATGCAGCGAAGCAAAGTCTTTCTTAAGTAGTCCAGGGAAGATTAATGCGATGTAAAAATTTCAGCATTTTTAATTTTTTTTTTCAACAGACTTTCGGCAACTGTGAATTGGTTAGATAAAGCATGTTGACCAGTGTCTGACTGATTGTAGTATACACTCTTCAGTCACATGTCTGTTGGCTAGTTGCAGCAAGTGTATATTGTTTCAGCTGAAAATTGTGTTGAAACTGTATTGCTACCCTAAAAAAGGAAGGGAATGACTTGAGGGAGGTGAGAATATTTTCTGCTAAAGTGGTTTATCATTACCCTATGAAAGATGTTCTTCCTTTTAACATCTTACTTTCCGCGAAATGAAAATGTATGTTTCATATTTGTTGAAAAGATCCATGTAACAATAATGTACACTTTTCTCTCTCTTCCAAGTTTCATGTTCTTCGTGTGCGTCAGTGTGTCGTGTTGGTTGGTTGGTCAGTTTGTGCACTCCTTCCTGTTTTACAGTTAAAGCTGCGCTCCCTCTACTCCTCTGTCTCTATATAAATTGGTCTACGAAGTGTTTTACTACTTCATCATCAGCATGGAGCCTCTTCTTATCAAGGCTGGCCAGTCACAGCATTTCTTTTCTCTTAATTCAAATGTTAGTGTCCACACGCGTCATAAACAGACAGACAGACAGACAGAACACTGTCTCGATTCAAGCACTACCGACTGTGAAAGTCTGAAAGTTCTTGCACACACAGTATTTGTAATTAGCAGCTGTATCCGTCCCTCATGACCACTGTCTGAAGATAATGTCAGCTATGAGGGATGGCTCACTCCGCCGAGCTACTGCCACAGACGATTCTCATTTCAACTGCTAGTTTGCAAGGATTTGATTGATTACAGATTTGAGCACGAGCTGACATCAGTTAGAGAAGAAGTGGTTACCAGAGTGGTCTGTCACATCAGGCATAATTAATCTCTGATAACACTGACTGGCGGTGATGGTGATGGTGCTATATGGGTAATGCGAATTAACAAAAGTTGAAATTCATGCACTGGCCATTGGATTGGGAACCAATGGCTCAAATAGTCTACAAGCTAGTCTTGTAACGGGCAGGTCGAGGGTGATCTAAGCTAACGTTTGGATTTTCAATTCACTCATTACATCATTCAATCCAGAGTGTAAACACATCAAGATTTTGTTTGTATCAATAAACTCAACAGGCTTATAAACCACCAAGTCCATGTCCTTATTATATGAACAGAATTTAAATTCAGATAGTATTTTTCTTTGTTTTAAATATTTGATATGATTTATTGATCAATTTTGTTTAATTGTTTTGTGTTGTATGCGCAGAGAATGAATAAATGTATCATATTTCATGGTAATGTGAATTAGTTCTTTCTCTCTCACACACACACTACAGAACAAAAGTCAAAACCACTCAAAAATACACACACACACTCATAATTGTTGTGACTTGCTTCACATGTAGCATTATCATACAGCTGTTGAATGAGATTGCTCAAGGTTTGTGGCATCGCACTCGATAGCGCTGAAGCACTTTCAAAACGACTTCATGGTTGTCGCTATCGAAGCCTTTTTCAAAGTCAATCAACGAATTTAGGGTGGAAAGCTGAGACCACCTTACTGTGCTTTGTTCGACGACAAATGAAATCAAGCTATAGATCAACCAAATTGCTCTAGTTACTAAAAGGCTTTATCTGAATAAATTTTCATATGAAACAAATTATGCAGCATGACAGTCTTTTTTATGTTCTAGGGATCCACCCAAGTCCACCCCCAAGTTATTCACTGGAGTTTTCAGTGTTACTCCAAACCAATTAGTGCAAATGAATACGTCGCGGTGATTTTATATAGCCATATGCATTTTGTGACCCATTTATCACTTGAATCCTGTTTTTTAGGTGATCTCCCCCCACAGTCCTTCTATGGGACTGGTGCACGTGCCCCCCAACCTCTAGCAGGTCAACAAAGTAAGATAAAGAAGAATAGTGACGATAACCGTCTGTAATTCTCCCATTCAAATCCGCTAGGAATAAGTGATCAGAGCAGCTATCACAAAACGTTAGATGATTGGTGCTTTCTACAATGCAGCTCAACTAATTGATTGTTCCGAGTTAAGCTAAATTGATCATTGAATTATACTGGTCCAGGCGGTAGTGCGCCTGCTTTGTCAAGGTCACCATCATTTCATTCGTTGATTACTTAAATCCAAAGTATATACATATGTATACATCTGGGTTTTGTTTGAATCAATAAATTCAATAAACTCGTAAGCCACTAAGGTGTTGTACTTGTGAGAATAGAATTCAAACTCGGATCGTCTTTTTTCTTGTTTAAAGTGCTTAATTTCATGTTATGATCAATTTTTTGTGTTATACGCGCAGTGAATGAATAATGTATCGTATTTCATGTTATTATGGATTGGTTTTCTTTCTCTCTCACACACACACATACACACACACATTCACACAAGCACACTCTACTGAACAAAAGTCGAAATCATTCTAAAACAAATATACAGTCACACACACACACCAACACACTTAGATTTACACTAAATAAATAAACCAAATGTAGAATTTCAGTTTAAATACAAGATTTTAGTTAGAATTTTCTGGTAAAAAAATATTTTTAAAAAAATAACAAAATCATTTTATCGAGATCAAAATACTCATTTTTATGGTGCCATTTTCGAATAGATTGACACTGAATCAACTCTGTCTGCTGCTACGTATGTATCTGCTTATCTATCTACATATGTATCATTCGTTGTAATAATGACCTAGAAAGGAGAGACTCAGTATTTCTCACGTATACATTCTGTCTCTTGGTGAGTGCTCACCATTCCAGTGAATGAAATCTATGCTCTCTGAGATGATTTCACGCCGCAATTCAGATATAAACATATCCTCTTGGGACGCGAACACCGTGCATCAGTGATCTTGGAAAAGGTTGACAGTCAGAGGAAAACGCATTGAAGCCAGGTGTAAATAATACACTATGGGCGATAGTAAGGTATAGACACCACAGTCAAATGACCTTGAGCCGACCAGTCAGATCGCTGCTCAGCAGAACAGATGGATGTTTTTCATAATCCTCGTTGCAAGTTTCATCCGAACGCTAATTTTAGTCGTAAGTTTCGCCCTAACCTTAACCCTAGTCCTACCATAATCTCAACCTTGAATCAGGATGAAACTTGCAATAAAGATTATGAAAGCATCCATTTGTATTGCTCGACGATCTGTTAGGTCAGTTCAAGGTCATTTGATTTTGGTAAATATTCTTTAATGTTGTCGAGTTAGTTTAGGTGAAGATTAAAGTTAAGGTTGAGTTAAAGGGGTCAAATTTTCTTTTCAGCACAATTATTCATTCCGAGATCATAGGTGTTTAAGAGATGAGGGGATGTCGATGGTTACGCGATATAGACCCTGTCTAAACTCATGTTCTAACAGCAGCCTGCTTAAAACGGGTTACTGAAAAATCTCCATCAGTATAATGAATATATTTTTTCTCTGATTCAGTTTGTTTGCAAAATATGTCCTCTAATAGTATTGTTTCCTCTGGCGAATATTTAATACACTTACAACCTATTGATTCAAAAGTTTCTACTGAACATGTGAATGAGCATTATCCTCAGCAACAGCTTATCCCAATACATGAGATGGCTGTTCCTGGGTGGTATCCTTGGCTAACAAAATGTGCTACTAGATTGTTTGTAATTGGCATTCAACAAACTGACGTGTATTTCTGGAAGGAAACAAAGAAGAGATATCATAATCGATTCGTTTGCTTTTTAAGTCAGATAGAACTGTGTCACACGATCTACTGTCAGTCGATTAATCTTTTATTTGAAGATCCTGGATGAAGAAAAGATACCATGTAATAAACTCCGCTGGAAATTCTGTCCATTACATAAACGTTGTTCAGAATGAAGCTATTATTAATACTGTTCTATCCAGCAACTCCTAAAGTACTTGTCCCACTTAGACTAAAGGAAAAGCAAAACACAGAAATGATCACCCAATATACGAAATATCTATTTCGGAGTCAGAAATCTAGAGCTATGACGATTGCTTAACTAGCTGGGGTGTGTACACAAAACAATGAAAGTAATACGACGGCGTGTTTGCTGTCGTGAATTGTTGACCACGTGCCTTCAGTAACTGAACAGCTCGACTCAAACAGTACACACTAAATGTCTTGCTGGAATTCATGAACGTATAACCGAGGCATCTACTACCTTCAGAATTTCACAACGAAGAGAAAGGGGTCAAGTTAGCATGACCTCTAAGGATGATCCTAAAATAATGGACGGAGTTGGTGGAGTGATAGTAGACGATGAAGTATTTTACCAAAAGATAAATGGAGCTTCTCACATCCCTCTGGTGCTGGAATGTACTCTCATATGAGTGTATGTATGGAAAGCATTCACTAGCGACGAGCAATGTACCACCTTGTTTTCGGCTTACAAGATCAAACACCTGCGCCATAATCATCTGCTTCATTCCTTTCTAAAGTTAAATTTGGAACAATAATTCTGCACAAGTAATAATAATTTGTGTGAAAATTTAGCAAGTGAAAACAAAACCACGAGAAAATAAAATTTGAGTGAGTTTAATTGACACACCGACTATACACCGAAAATTCACACAGATATTCTACGGTGTGAGAAAATTCCACTGCAGAACACTTGATTGATTAATTAACTTGTGTGCCACTTACTAACCCTGATTGACAACGATTTAAACATGACCATCTTCACTTATCGAATTCACTGTTAACTTATCAGCCGCGTTTTTCTTCGTTTCAAAATCCTAAACATAGTGATGACACTTAGTGTGTAGACCGATGAACATTTATTACAGTTTTGATTTGACACTAGTCAGTAACTAGTGTAATAAGTTTATTCCTTTGTTTGGTGCAGACTGAATTAATTCTATTAGACGACAAGTTTGTAATGTGGCCAGCATCACAATTCGTGGCTGGCTTGTCATCACAGTGCACTCTGAATTCTTGTCATTCCTTGATGATTGGAGACAATCGGCAGGAAGCCCACCTTCACCCAACTAGGTTAGCTGCTTGTTGGCACTGGCCACACAGTCACGCAGATAACAAGCATTTATTGAATCAATCTCTGCCTAAGCAATGCGTGTCTGCACTGCAACCATGTTGAAATCAACTCATGTATGTGCCTTACTTTGAGATTCAAACGCAGTTGAGTCAACCTTTGACCTTAAGGCGTTTGTCAAACTAAGCTCGTTAATGATTCAACTACTTGGATTAGTGGGATTTATTGACCCGTGAATTCTAACTATTTTAGCCCGTTATATAGCGCTGCTCTAACTAATGCCTTCGATGAGCCCCAACGCCATCCTTGTGACATAGTGGACCTCACTGTTCACATGTTTTCTGGCGAGGTGGAGGGTACGGATGGTTGAAGTGTTCCAGACTAAAATAAAACAGCTCTCGTGTGCTGCTAGCTGGTTTTCACTGACCTTTCTAAACGATCTGGTTGGTTTATGATGGAAATTGGATAGCTGAAATTAATGCGAAATCCCTCCTAATTCTATAGTCTGAAACATGCTTTCTGTTTTTCGTTTTCTTTAATTATTAATTAATCTATGTAACTTTCCATTTCTAATAGGTTGGTCATTATTATTATAATTGTTTTCACTATTAACAGTTTCCGGAATTATATCGCTTCCTCCTTTTTCCTTAGTTTAATTGAATGTATATGCTTTTCGACTTTGTTAAACTCTTTCTTATCAAACATCTCATCTCTTGTTAGGTGGTGTTTACATCAGCCTACTGATCTCATTTCAAGATCCATCACGAAGTGACTGACAGGGAAGTTAGAGGAGCATTGATAACCAGTAATGGAGCACTGTTAGACAGATGTCTCATTCTTTTATAGGACTCGTCATCAGTACACAACAATAAACTCATCCAGATAATCTGATTTTTTTCAAGAGTGATCTCTGCAAACGAACACTTTAAATTATTCTGATGCTCAGTGTTGACTGACTGTAGGATGAAGTGGTCTGAAGTTCCAGTTCAGTTAGGTAAGTTGCTAGACATGAGGTAAGATACTCACCGATGATAATACCGGATGGCGGTCGCTTCTTCAGCAGAATTTTTCAGATTTTCCGAAGCTCGAGAACTTTCAGAAATCGTTAATTTTATCTTTTTCTACTGTTAAACACGAAGGAATAGTTTTTGCCAGTACTCCCGTCAACTGAATTCTCTCGTCAGTCAATATATATATATATATATATATTACTGCCACTAGCAGAGGGACTGTCTAAATTTTAACTTTGTCTTTTACAGTTTTACAATGTAGTATTAAATACCTAGCATATATATATATATGGCTTATTTCATCACGTGAACAGCGTGAGCAAAGAACTATACCTTCACAATTGGCACTGTTGGTGAGGATAACCAATAAACCAACATCGGAGTACTGGACAGCTGCCCCGTCCTTGTTTGGGAATCTACAACAAAGCACACCCTTTACTCCCTACCAGGAATCAAATTAACCAGGATCTTCAGGTTACGAGACCAGCTCGTTGACCATCGAGCTGTTGAGATGGAATGCAGTAACCAGCTCTTTGTATTCTAACTTATGTCCAACAAGCACCAACAGTCAGTGATTGACGAAAGAATTGAATTGACTGGAGCTCTAGTGAAAAGTCGTAAACTTTGGAATCCACTAATCAGAATGGAGTGTGAGGGAAAACCACCAGTCAATGACATTAGTACAGTACAAAATATTGCCAACAGTGGTGTGAACACGGGCAGTAATTTGCTTGAAATATTATCATTGTGTGTAAACTATTGAAATATAATCATACTTTATTTGATCTATTCCACAATGCTCAAATTTTTTACTGACATTAAGACAATTGAAAACATTTCTTTCCTGATACGAATTTAAAACAAGCAATAAAGGTTAATAAAGCAGGATTTAATGAATTCATCAAATTTCGGTAGAACTTGTCAGCTGAATACTCTACATACACGGATATATATACTTTTGAAATTACATTGGGAAATATAGGACTGATAAGTAAACAAATTATATTGAATTAGTCCTACAGAAAGACAGGTGCGAATGTTTTTCCAGGTCATGTTCAAAAAGATAAGGAAAGAGAGAGTATGAGAGATCAAATTAAGATAAAATGCATTCCGGTTCAATTACATTACTTACATAAACAATTGGTCATTAGAGAATATAACAAGAATTGCAAACAGAGCAATTTCAATAGTAATAGTTATAATAACAATAATAGTAATAATAATAGTGTTGAAGTGAGTTAAGATAATCCTACTGATAAAGGACAGTTTTAAATGGATCAAGAATAATAATAATGAATAATAATAATAAGAGGTAGAATTATAAGTAAAACGTATTACCATGGTAGATTCAGAGTCACGACCATCTCCTTTTGTACACAGAGACCTGGTTTATAAACTCGAATTGCACAAGCCTCTGCAATTGCAAGCATCTTCTTGTTTCTTTGTCTGCTGACAAAAGTGAATGACTTGACCGCGTCGATATCATGTACTGAGTGCAAAGTGCCAAAATCCTCAATAACAAAGCATCTTGTGGATTACGGACATGATATCGATGCGGTCAACTCATTCACTCCATGACTAATTCAGTGTAGTTTGTTTACTTATCAGTCCTATATTTCCCAATGTAATTTCAAAAGTATATATATCCGTGTATGTAGAGTATTCAGCTGACGAGTTCTACCGAAATTTGATGAATTCATTAAATCCTGCTTTATTAACCTTTATTGATTGTTTTAAATTAAGACAATTACCATGTTATTCTTCCCTCAGAATTCAATTCAATTGGCTAATTTTTGGAAGCGTGTGTATGTATGTGGGCATGCTTGTCAGTCTTAAACCTGGCTGGTTAGCATTTTGCCATCCTTTGTAAGATAAACAAAATTTGTCAACTTACAAAACGTCTTGTCTTGGTGGTCAAGAAGTAGAATGTTCGCTAACCACGGTTGCGGTGGGGATTCAAATTCCACCCTCCAATGCACTCCTAATCCACGCCTTACCAGCATCTAACCAATGGTAACGAAAGAAGGTTGACTGTGAGGCTACTTTTCCCTCTGAATTCAATTTTATTGGTTGTCAAGTAGGTAGGCATGCGCACCTTAAACCTGATTGGTTAATATTCCCCCCTTTCAAAGAGAAGCGAAATTCGTAAATTTAAACAACAATCGATTTAGAGAATTAATCAAATTGAGAAACTTGAACACTTTACAGAAAAGTCCAAATACGTTATTCTAAGCTATATAAATAAATAAACAGATAAAAATTATTTCTTCTTTTGTATTTAAGGTCAAGTTTTAAAAATATTTTGCATTATTTAAATAATGTACTGGATCAATAAATGTGTGCTTATACAAGACATTTCAATAATGTTGGTTGACCTGTTCTTAACGTTCTTGAATTAATTATTAGTGCGCTCATTTGAAGTTTAGATAAACATTTTTACAATCATAATAATAGCGAACTTAGACATGAGACACAGCGTCTACAAACACGAATACCGCGCCAATGGCCTCGGAAGACGCTCATATTCAGAGCAATGGCAGTGAAACCAGATAGAATAACACACTACATTCATGAAAAGTAAGACTGTACAATGAAGTGTAAAGATATAAAACGGAGACGTAAAAGTGAAGGGCATTTTCTTTCCCAAGAATCATTTTCAGCAGTGGCTTTCCAACTTTTTTTATATTTAACAAAGCATCTATGAGATCAATCAGTTAATGGTAAATTTCATTATTTCTCATCTCTCGCTTTGACTGGTAATTGTACTTCCCATCTTTCTAGTATTTGTGATCCGTCATTACTATCGCATCTGTTGGGTATAGGTTCAATAAACAAAGATTCAATAAGTACGCTCTCTCTCTGCTCATCTGTATTACCTTAGAAAGTTGTGTGAGAACCATGATATGATTATTTTATAGTAGTTGTTCCCTTGAGTTCCGAGTGGAACATACGGCTTCAACAGAACATCTCCACTACTTCTTATCCTCTACAGACCACCAATGATTGTTCATGGCCCCTCACCTCCTCCTGAAATGATCGCTAACATATCACCCTTGAACACATTCACAACTCACCTGTTCCCCACTCGAGTTCCATTCCAGAGATGACCTGTCTGGTGTGCCATGTCATCCAAAGGTCTCTACAGCATGTATCCAATCCATCTACACATTCTCATACACATTTGTTCAGCAAAGGATTCCTGGTTGGTTCGTTCCCAGAGTTTCTTGTTGTAAAATCTTTCTGAACAGCCGGCCATATGATCTTCAATATGGAGACAGAGATGAGGGCGGCTGATAAAAGTGAGCAGCTTGCTGTTCGAAAGGCTTTCGGTTATGTGTGTCAAGTTTTAAGTTTGATCATGGACTGATATCAGTTAGACGACCACTGGAAAGCCGGGTGCAGGAAATAGTGGACAAATGTTTCGTCTTAGTTTAGTAGTACGCGACTATGACCTCACCACGCATTGACAGAAGAACTACTCAGAACCTTGAGGATACAAAGTGAGCTTGTTAACAACTATTCAACCACTTGCGCTGAAATCCAAAAGATAACCTATGAAGTGTAACTTCTGGAATTATCATTATTATTACTTTTATTTCTTATTCAGCAATCTTCTTTTTCAGTTCATCTGTTTATTGAAAAAAAATTTACAGTTTTACTCAGAAAAACTCTCATTTAAAACAGAAAACTAATGAATCTCGTTAACATTCTTGGCATAGTTTAAATACCACTGATCACCTTCTTTTCTCAATACATTATTATTACTACCCTTAATATGATGCCATCTGAAACATTCAATCAATGGACATTGAACCAAAAACATCACACCATTGCTACATTCTTGGTGTACCGCACAAATTAGGCTTTAACAAGACGGTAAATAAATAACAATTAATTGAAATCAAACAAGCAAGCCTTCGACGTTTTCTAATACTCAGTTGCATTTTTTCCTCTATATTTGGTTGTTCAATGGTAAAAATGTTCTCCATACACTCACTCGCCTACTTCAGAAGTTTCAGCATTCAATTTTCAAGCCACTCACATAATCTTCAAAAGTCTGACCTAGTAAGTCCTGGAAAAGAAAACAGAGAAGGTTGAGTTGCTGTATGATTTGAGTGAAGATGAACAAATGACATCCAATGAAAGACGGTAAACAGGCCGTTCGACTAAAGAAAAAAGGACTCCTTTAATCTTATTCTGGCCATTGACTAGCTGCAGGACAAAGTTGCCTGGATTTCTAGATAGAAGTCGTGACTAATGAGGTTTGCCCAGTCGGAAATGAGGACAAATAAACTCTATGGATGACATCACTAGACAAGCCATTGCTTGAGTGGAAGCCGAAAGGGAAGTGGCGAGTTGGTCGTCAGTGCAAGGGTGACTTGGAGGAGGTCATGTGAAGAGGAGATGAAAACGTGTAGGCAAACTTGGAGCCAGGTGAAGACTCTAGCAGAGAACCGAACGCAATGGAGACGCACGGCTGAAGCCCTATGTTCCTCTAGGAATTAAAGGAAACAATAATAAATAATAATAATGGATGACACTAGATGGTGCCAGTCGCGCTAAAATCGCGAACTGGTGGAAGTTAGAATTCAAAGTTTGCCCTCTAAGTCAGGCCGGTGGCAGTGAATGAATGGTCTACAAGCTTGACTTGTAACTGGAAGGTGCCGGGTTCGGAACCCAGTTGGTGTGTGCTGTCAATGAATGCCAAATTAGGACGAAGCAGTTGCCTGAAAATGACCCCCAATTGGTTCTGTTCTAACAAATATATTCGTTCCCCTGAGAGTCTGGGCCTAACTGTATACATCAGCTCTAAACTACGGAACCATGACTGATTTAATAAGCCATTTGAAGGTATGTACTTAGGCATGATTGGCTTAATCTTTGAGACAGACAGTCACATGAATACTTTCGGGATCAACCAGTCTACTCACACAGTGATACCACACATTCATTGGGCATTTATTCATCAGTTTTTTAAGACAACAGAACACACTTGTTTCAGTGTCTTTTGAGATTAAAGGAGCATGGAATATCATCCAGCTGTGCAACCACTCAAGGACCCCATCCTCCAGTGAGCCATTTGTACCACTGGTACATATAATAATGTAAAGGTAAACATAATTATACACTGCAATATCCACAAGTTGACAACGGACAAACAATTTGAATAAAGAAACGACTATAGAAATCCGTTTCAGTTGTGTTTTTTTATTTGTATATTTATGTATCCTCACCGCCATAGTCAGATGTAAGATAACTCTTTAGGTCTGGACAACAATGACTTCTAGGATAAAGATAATAAGGCAGTCACAATGGACTGATTCATCAAAGAAGAAATCTCAGAAGGAATACAAGAAGCTCATGTAGCATTTTCCAACTTACGCCATCTTCAGCGCGGACGCATGATATTTGGCTGTCGATCAAAAGATATGTACACCGTGACACATTCGCCTCTGTCCTTTTTAAGGTTGTTCTATGTTGCGTGTTAATTGGTATAACATGTTGAGTAATAATGAGGTTAGGCGTGGAGTGCTAGGTAAAAAAGGAAGGTTATTCGGTGACGTTGGGAAGATGTGCATTGATTCAAATGGCTAGGATATTTTTTGTCCATGCTCATCTATTACCTTTCTCGATGAACAATGACAACTAACATAGGACTAATCTAAAATAATAATGATCCCCACTTTATTCCAAATCATAATAATTATACAGAATGGAATTTTCAGCGTTTTATACATATTGCTACAATCCACCTCCTTCCGATAATGATGTATATACACAATTTTAGAAAAAAAATACCAGTAATAAACGCAATGGAGTATAAGTAGATAATATCGTAGATATTACTCGTGATAATAATCTTCCCTCTCACTTTGCACTTCACTTACTGATTTTGAAAGTTTATACGCTCCTTGCTGACATTTGTCTCTCTCTCTCCACACACACACAAAAGCCGTGCCAAATATGGTGGTGTGGTAGAATTTGCATATTTAGTAGCTGTACGAACACAAATTCTTGTCAGGTCTCTTCTGGTTTCACCTGAAACATACAAAGGTTCGACTAAGTGGAGAGGATGTTCACTATCAGACAAGATAACTTTAGCCAACTGCTTGCAGGAATTCAAGTGCATATCCACAAGCCCAATGTCAGTCAGCTGAGTGAAGGACGCACACACACCACCGACTCTGATCACGGCCTTCAGTGTTGTTCTACGCAATACCTATGCAATAGTCTTTCTTTAGGATTCCGGTGGAGAACAAGTGTGGCGAAGAATGGAGAAGAATGGACAGAGTACATGAATTAACAATGAATTGTAAGAGGATTGGTTGAGTTATGATTCTGGACAGTCTCATCTTCCTTATTATGTAATAGGTCAGGCGATAAATCTTCTTAATGTCAGTAATTTCAGTGGAATAGATCAAATAAAGTATAATTATATTTCAATAGTTTACACACAATGACAAGTTTGTTTTCTTTTTTAATTCGAATTAAAAAAGAAAACAATTCCATCAGTGGTGTGAGCACGGGCAGTAATTTTGCTCGGTTCCCCGGACCATGCACATGGTTCGGGGTTCGATCCCCTGCCGGCGCACACCGATATCTTGTCCTGAATTTGGGCTACCGATATCCATGCTGAAAATTCCACACTTGTACTGAAAATACGGTGTGGCATCAAGCTGTAAATCAAAAATAAAAAAAAAAATAAAATATTACCAAGAGGAAAACTTATCATTGTGTGTAAACTATTGAAACGTAATCATACTTTATTTGATAAATCTTCGGCTTATAAATCCACAGGATATGAGATGATGACCAGCAGAGATTTGAAGAGAAAGTGATGGCTAGATAAGAGATATTCGATTTACTCTCCATCACACAGTGTCGTGAATATTACAGGAATCATGGGACTGAATTAGCCAATCCTCGCGAGTCTTGTTTGCATCTGAAATTACAATCAACAATATGACATTTAGATGAATTCTGTTCAAGTCTATTTAGGTTAGACCTTTTTCAACTTCAAATAAGAACAATCCGTAGCAGAAAATACTGAGACAGAAATGGTTACATCGGCGGCATATTTAATGAGTTAGGGGTGGTTTAGATCAAAATCTACCGTCAATCCATGAAGATTTTCAGAGCTAGTTTATGTCAACTAATTCTGAAGGTGTAGACTGCATAGCTGGTTTGGTTCCTAGTGATGCCAGGAACCAATGGTTGGAGAATGCTGGTGTATTATACATCAAAATCGCTCTCAGTGGTTCAGAACCCTTTTTTTTCAGACCCACTAAGTCCCCATGTTTCCTCACACATTTCTGCTTATTGTCTTTCTTTTGATCTTTTTCCTCTCTCTCTTTTGTCTACTTTTGTGTGCGTTGTATGGAGTACTGTTGCACATCTGTGCTAAGCACTATGTTGAAACTCAGTCAGTTGCCAGTGAACCTCGTACGCATCAAATCCGGTGATACCCTGTATTCGGAACTGATCACTCATAGAAGTATTAAGCGGAACAAACGTTACTGTTTACATTTCCATGACCAAATGAGAACTGACCTCTTCAAACTGGTATAGTTGCCAACATTCAGTCCTTGTTATGCATATATATATATATATATATAAGGAGTTCATCAAAGATTTACTCTCTTCACCGATGTCATTCTAAGGCTATATAGCATCAAAAGGAATGTTTCCAAAGAGGTGTCTTTAAAGTTGTAAGTTGACATAATTGACAGGAATGTCTAAAGCCTAACTAAAATTAAAACTGGGTCAAGTTAACAACATTGTCTTGAGGAGTGGAAATGTACTAGTTGGGAAGGGGGGGAAAATAATAAAAAGTAGGATTACCAAGAATTACGCATCAAATGTTGAGTGAAATTAGTTCCATTATGCCATTGAGTAAGTGAAGAAACGTCTTCTGTATTTATTACATTTTGTTAGCCTTTGAGTTGAAATAGGGATGCCAAGCTGTTGAAAGACGTGGTAATCACAAGTATCCCTTGTCTACGCCAACAATATATTCAACAGCTAACCGACTTCTCAGCCCACCCTAATTCAGCTAGAGCACATCAGAAAGGAGACAGTAAGCAACGGCATGTTTACATATTAGAGTATTATTGAAAAAATCACCAAGAATGTGTCAGATAGTCTGTAATCACGATCAATAAAATAGTGGGCGTTATTTTATGTGGATCATTTCTGATTGGTTTATTGTCAGACTGAATATCTATCTCTTACGTAGGCCAATTCAGATCCTCTCATTTCCAGACTAGACATCGATTACCATCTCACTATTCAGAGTTTATTGATTACATGTGAATTACCACCGCTTCTGTCGTTTGAAGAAGTTTTATTTGTACTCCTTTGACAATAACACCACGTTCACTCTGTAGATGATGGCTATGAATTTGGATTGAGATTTCGCACAGATGTGCAGAATCGCCTAGATGTTCTAGAATGCAGCTGCTGTAGTAGGGGCCTTATTTTCCTTTAAACTATGTGAGTGGTTGACCAGACTTCTACCACTGAGCTACTAACGTACAAAAGCCGGAAACGCCCATCATCATCGATCCAAATATTAGTCAAGCCTGTTATTGTACCTCAAGTTTCGACGATCGAATGAAAACTCTTGTCTTCAAAGTGGTGTAACTGTCGAAAATCAGTCAATGCTGTATATATATATATATATATATGCTTAAAATGTTGACACTAATCATATACATGGTAATAATAATTGTAATAATAATAATTATTATAACACTAGCGATTACAGCAATTATATTATCCTATCTACTCCACATTATTTTGAAATTTCTTTTACTACGCCGTTAACCTTGTCATTGTCATTATCAACAACAGTAGAAGCAGGAGAATAAACAATATCTTTATAATAATCACAATAATAATAACCATAATAATGAATAAATAATTGAGGTTATTAAGAATATTGTCAATAAACTACTTAAAAGAAATATTTATCAGCAGTATTGAGACTAACAATTATTTTTTATGAATTCATTGGATAAATAGATGTCTAAAGAAACGAACTCTTATATTACAGCTTGTTTATTTGATATTTTACTCACAGAGAAAGGGACAGTGAAACAGTTTCATTACTGACTGGATGGTGAGAACACATTTAGAACAGAACGTATTATTATTATTGTGCATCAGAGGTTCAGCGGTAGAAAGCTTGACAACTACGCATGTGGTTCAGGGTTCGATAGCCGGTCAACACACTCATTGACCTTACTAAGCTGGTAGTAAGACCAGTAAAGAGTGAAGGCTGGGTGTGAGGCTAGCAACCTCATCCCGTAAATTACATAACGACTGCTGGTGAAACTTCAAGGTTCTAGTTTGAAGCTGTATGTTCCACTTGGAACGTAAAGGGAAAAAATATAAAATAAAATTATTATTTTTATTATTATCAAAATAATCGTGATGCCTAAATCATTTACTGTTAGGAATGTTAAATTTAGACTTATTTTAATTACTTCTTCTGTATTTAAATTAATATAGAAATTATTTTTGCTCAACCCTGAACCTTTCTTGAAAAGTTATAATAGCCGCGAACATTAATATATGTGTAAAACTCTGGCACCGTGGTAGTAATTAATTCCATATTAGTTTGTTTATTTGATGTATCACACAGCGAAATAGTATTATTTACTGGAGTGGCGCTTTGGTGTAGGCGTTGGTCTTGTCGTTACGCCCCTCCCTAGATCGTATCTGGTACACTGCACGTCCAGTATGGCTATCTGTGCGTGATTTGTGTACCCTACACTTGGGCTTTATATCCAGTAAATAATTCTGTTTCACTGTGTGATACATCAAATAAACAAACTAATATGGAAATAGCCGCGAGCAGTTTGCGTATAAAGAGTGCAGGTATAATTAGATGCTACTGCTGTCTTACGACATAATACTGTTTCCTGTGTGGACGAAAAGAGGTAGATATGTTTGAAATGCCTTACTGGATTACACATCCGCTTTTGTTTTTGTAACCAGATGTCTTTCGTCAAATAAGCTTTCCTTGAAACAAACCGAGTATCGATCAGTGGCACAGTGGTTAGGACTCTCGCCGACCATGCACATGGTCCGGAGTTCAAACCGCTACCGACGCACACCCGATATCTATGGTCGGCCTGCAAAATTTGGGCTACCGATATCCATGCTGAAAATGCCACACTTGTACCGAAAATACGGTGTGGCATCAAGCTGTAATCAAAATAAAATCAAAATATCAAAAATAAAACTGATTCCATTGTTTTTTCTCTGAGAATGCAGTAGTATCCTGGATACAAAGCAAATTTCATCCTGCCTTGCTGTTCTCTCTCCTGCTCTTTTTTTCTTCTTATATAACCTTCTTCGGATGAAATCAACTTCGTTTAATATGCTGACGATCTAACTGCATCATGACTATTAACGCTACGATTTGAATACTTTAAACTGAATAGTCTTTTGGCTGATATCAACCAATGGTTTACGATCAATGGTCTTAAGTCAAGTCCTTCTAAATATCAGAGAGTTAACTTCACCTTAAGGAATACACATGATCTACACAAACTGATTCGTTCACATCATGTCTGCAGCATAGAGAAAGACACTGAAACAGAAACAAAATCAAACACAAAATACCTTGGAATAGTTCTATCCAACGATCTTTCTTCATCATCCCATACACTGTCAATTCCTAGGAAAATGTTTCGTCTAACCTACTACTACTACATTAGGAAGTTAAGACAATCGAGCATCAGTTTCCCCACCGACGTTTACAGTTCGTTAACTCTTGCATCCTACCTGTTGTTCCTTATTGCTTCCTCACCATGAATCTCTCCAGAGCTTCTCAAAAAGGAATGTGTCATATTTCCCAGGGTATTTAAGGTTGTCAGAGGGACAAGTGATGTGCCAACTGGTGTGTGTCAGCTCGTTACTCTCATAGTCGACAGACATCTGAATTCATGTGAGAAACGAGTGAAAGGCATATCGTCGGACTCTCAACACCCTCACTACTTACACCTCTCTCCGCCTTCATCTCATCAGGTAGGACTAGAAGTCATTATAAAAGATTGTATGCTGGCACAACTAAGTACGAAATATCAACGATACTATATTTGGCCTGCTCGCGTTCTTTGTGACAGAGATGGTGTTAAGAATGAGAAATTTAGCTTATAATGTAAATAACAAAACAACTAGTCCTGGTGTCACCATTTGTATTATTTTATAATTTAAGTTATTATTATCATTTCCATTCTGTATTTTTTGGTACATTTTCGAATTTATTGTTGCTGCAAATGCAAAACATTTTGCTATTATCATTTTTAGTTACATATCGCATCTGACGTTCCTTTTTTGGGTTAATTAGACGAAATATTTTAACAAATGCTTAGAATTCCCTAATGCATCAGTAGAACTGTTTTGAAATAAAGCAATTATTATTCTTATTATTATTACTATTCTTCTTCGTTATCATATCAAGTCGTGAGTTCCAACAACATACACAACTGCGCCGCACTGTTCAACCTTTCCAGCCGGTACTAAGCCCATCTTCAAGAAAAAACAGGGAATGTCAGGTGGGAAATTAACAAACCTATCATGTAAAAAAACAACTAAAAGAACCCCACTGCTTATAAAACTGCAGTCACAGGCACACATACATTCCACTTGAAATAGGAAGAAATGTAAGGAATTCATTGACTTCAAAGAAGGATTTCTTAGGGTGTTTGCCTTTGTGTGCCTAAAGTCCACCTGAAGAAACATTCGAAATCAGAAAACATGTTTAAACTCTTCTTTAACACTGACTGTAATCAGGTTTTATGAATGAAGATGTGAAAGCCAGCGAGAATGGCGTCGGAGAAGCAAGACAGACAGATCTTCATTAATCTGAAGTCGTGCTCTGTCTGTGCAACATCATCATAGAGATGTGTTCTACTCGTATAGCATAAGGAGTAAGATTTTGGTTTTCAACACTTATGTCAACTCATTGAGTGCTTCTGTATGCGGTTCAGAGATTTAGCGTGAAGATTACCAAAAGCATTTCCAATAGGCTGTAGAAGATTCTTTATCAATCGCCCTGTTTGTTGCATATTGAAGATTCGGTCAGTGGAAAAAATAAGCAGGCAACAAGGAACTCTGACAAGTAACGAACCAACCGAGAACCTCTTACCCAGTTAACAAATATGCAAAAGGAAATGGAGATACTTCGATTGGACATACACATTGAGGATATCGTCGAGTAACTGTACACATAAATCAAACCATCGGTCGAAGCAGAACATCAAATGGAAAGTGAATGATGATTACAGTCAGTCAGTCAGTCAATCTGAGGGTGACATTGAAAGAGATTGTTTTAGGAGAAGTAAATGAGAGTTTATTGTGAATCGTGGGACCACCCAGCTAAGATGAAAGACTCCGGTGAGCAGAGTGAAGTGGAAGTGCTCGCCGACTGAATCCTTATATTTTTAGTCGACACTTCTACTTGAACAATGAACAGATTCCTTGATAACACAGATTAAACATTTAAATAAATAATTACCTAATTTAAAAGAATCTGTTTTAGAGAAAATTCTTTCTATAATATTTTGAAATGTCAATCTGAATACCTATTGTCTTATTCAATCAAGCAATTGAATATTACGTCAATGCATACATCCACAAGTATGCAGACAAGCGTAAACGACGTGATGTGAGCACATACCAACCCACACACAGATACAAAGCGACATGAGTATATATATATATATGACTCACATCCGTCACTGTGTACATATGTGAGCAATATACACTTGTGTATCGATAATACTAGTGATATCAATCAATAGCTTACGGAATGCTTTGCTTGCACACACACACACACCTACGCACACAAAACACACTCTTCAGGGTTCAAAATGAAATTACGGCGTATAATAATAATAAGAAGAAGAAAACATTAATAGATATAAATAAGATAATGAATAGACATTCTTAAACTGGTAAAATTGATTTTGGCACACATGTACACACAGTGTTCCTGCTGTTAAATCTACTGATTTACTACACTGTGTAATATGGCTCTAATAGTATTTCACTTCATAGACAGATACATGTGGATAACGGTGCACTGTGCAAAATAAATAATGTGAGTATTAACTAGAAATACAAGAATAATACTTTGGTTTTCGTTTGTGCGAGTATATGTGTTAGTAGGTAGGCATGTTTACATACATGTATGTGCCTTCTATGAATATCTAATGAGTCTTTAAGCTTTCTCTCTCTCTCTGATGTTTAAAATTCTACACCTGTGTTTGTAAGCATTTGTGATGCGGTAATTCTTTGAGCCACTCAATAAAGTAGATTTCCAGAATTACTTAATTACACAAAAACACAAGTACTCAGTTCAGCACCGGTTATAACTGCACAAACAAACACAAGAACAGACAATAAATAACTGTTTAAGTAAGAGTCAGTCAATCAAACCACAGAGATATGAAAAAAAATCGATTCAAGACAGTATCACACAATCACTGAGTGAATTAATTAACTTGGCTGCTGGTCAGGCTATATTGTCAATCGGCAGAAGTAAGAATTCATGAGCTGATAACTGGATCGGGTCCCAACGGCTTAGTGGTTTGCGAGCTCGCTCGCCTTGTAAATAGGAGGTCTTGGGCTCAAACCCTGGCACTGGGTCCAGCACCAGGAGGATGGAAGGAACAGTTGTTCAGTACTCCATGACTGGTTTTCTCTAACCGATATCAGCTCATGATGAAATCCTATGACCAATCAAATCCCTGCAAATTAACACCTAGATAATTATTTTAATTTTAATTATTAGATATTGTCACAAATCGACATGAGTTAGAATTCATCACAGACCAGTGAATTCCAGCCTAACTGACTGGATGGTCAGGTCCTGTGTGGTTCAATCCCTGGTGAGATCGTCGGTATTCAGTTCTGAAGAATCTAAAATTATTAACTGGAGGGAACAACTGTTCAGTGACTTCTGGTGGTTTTCAATGATCTGTCTAACTGATACCGTTGTTTTTTGGTGAAAATCACTGACTTCTGCATATTGAAATTCATTATCAGCAGTAGGGAGGACTACTGCACAAGTTTATTATTCGTAGTGCGCGCACACACGATGCCTGATATTCAGTTGATCTGCAACTGTGACATGGTAATAAAAAGTATACACAGTTCAGGGTATTCCTTGTGTATAATTAGAGCTTCTTTCGTGAACAGTAGATGCAGAAGCCGAAAATCCTTCGAAAGACTTAGCGTTCTTCTCCTTACCTTATACATCACTTTGAAAGACTTTTCCATTGATTCAGAATGATTTGTGATAACAAGATGTTCAAGAATTAAACAGCTATTGTTTTGTCTAATTTCTCCTTTTTATAACTAATATCGATTGCGAAATGTTCATGTGCACGTCTAGACAGACAGTATCCACCTGGCGCGGCCTATGTACTTAGTTCCACAAGAGTAAGTCAACTCAAACATCCATATGGATTTTGCCAATAGTAGAACATTGACTGTTACTTTTAGACGAATGTGAGGTTGAATGGCGAATAGATGAGTCTTAAATATCCGGTGAAGAAAACTTTATTGGGTCGCTCTTGATAGATAAGCTGCTTCGGAGAATTTTAGCTGTTCTGTCTGTCATCTTTGAAATTCAGGTTTACCACTAACGTTTTCTTTGTAATTATGTCTTTTGCGGATTATTGATTTTACATTTCACATGTTTGTTGACGAATTCCAGTGAATAACCATTCTAAATTACAGTGTTACAGAAAGACTCCAATTTTCTATTTAGTGTGTCTTCAGTGCTCATGTGACTGATTCTTATGAGAAGGGAGACGTTCTCAAGCACGAAAAATCAAGTTGCTAGAGCAACGGCCAATATAACTCGCTCCACAAGCGCAGTTGAATTGGTAGATACAATTTGAAGTGGCGAGCTGTCTAGGTACTTCATCTTTCAGTCGAGGTAGTACCATCGGTCGTGTAGAGAATAAGACGTGTAGTTCGCCAGCATTAAAAGTTCTTTGAAATGATTTTCTTAATTTCCTCGTAATTATCTCGCTTGGTATATCACCCTTGAATTGTAGTCGTTTATAAAGTGGCTTCTTGTTTACAGATAGTGAGTAGTCCTTTTCCGCTTTCTTTGCCATGTGTTTCTTGATAAATTTTTCGGGATAGCTATTTTCGATCAAAGTATCATATACACTGCTGAATTCATCTTCAGTTACTTCTTTTGAGCATATAGCTCTAACTCTGTGGCTGAGGGTCTTCACTAAATTTCTTTTGTACTTGATAGGAACGAAAATGTGTGTATATTTTCCTGTCCAAGTACTTTTCTTATGCAAATTTCTTTTTATGCTACCATCTGGTTTTCTTGTAAGTAGGACATCCAGGAATGCAATTCTGTATTGGGATTCCTCTTCGCATGTGAATTTCATAGCCGAATGTACTTCATTAAATTCAGTAATTATTGTACTCTTATCAGAACCATTATCACAAAGAATGAAGGTATAATCCATATATCGGCAATAAAATGAGAGTTTACTGATAAGGTTGTTCAAAGGTCCATTTTCTAGCTTACTTAGAAAGAAATCAGGCAGAATGGGACCCAATGGGGAGCCCATTGCCACTCCGTCCACTTGCCTATAAAGCGTGCCGTCAAATTTGAAGTTTACATTCATGGTACATCTTAATAACAATTCTTTTAGGATCTCGTTACAGATGCCAATGTTTATCGACTGGTTATCCACTTGTTCACATATATAGTTAACTGTTTTTATTAGAGGTACATTTGTAAATAACGATGTTATGTCCAGAAATATCATGGTTTTGTCCTTGATATTAACATCTTTTATTTTGTCTACGAATTCAAATATATCTTTGACGCTACATTTCACTATCTTATCATGCAAAGGTTTGAGAATATTTACTAACCATCTAGCTAAAGCATGGTAGTGCGAATTTTGCATATCAATTATTGGTTTTAACGGTACCCCTGGTTTATGCACTTTAGGTATGCCATACGATCTTGGCGTATATGTGTCCGTTGCGCTAATTTCTTCATATAAACTTTCAGAAAAATATCTGCTCCTCCTTTAGTTTCTTCAAACGTCTGGTTAATTCATTCTCTGTTTTGTTATTGAAATCTTTCTTCTCCTCAAGTTTTTGAAACTTCTGTGTGTCCTTCAATATGTCATTCATCCTTTTAATATAGTCACTTCTATCAAGGAGGACTACTCCTGATCCTTTATCAGGCTTTGTGATTATCAGTCTCTCATCATTTATCAGTTTTTTTAGTTCTTCTCTGTGCTCCTTTGTCAAGAAACGTTTACTGTCGCATTTGAGGTTTTTGTACTGATAACAACAATCCACTAGACTGGATTTGAAGCGTTCTAGTTCCAAGGTGGATGATGGAACTAGATCCCTTGTTTGACTAAATAGGTTTTCGAATTTAATATCAGCATCTAAGTGATTAACTCATTTAGGTCTATCAAAAAATCGAAGGCCGAGGGAAAGTACTTCAAGTTGTACCTTATTTAATTCAACGCTACTATAATTGTAAACGTACTTTTTAGGATCTGCTGGAAATTTACCAGCCTCTGGATTCCTTTCAAGTCCTTTCATAAGCTCTATCTGCTTCTTCTGTGCTCTTCGTTCACTAACTTGAGAAACGTATTCCATAAAAGGCGTTCTAAGATCTTCTGGCAGTTCATCTACCGCATATTGCCTGCGAGCGATATTCATTTCATTCTCTTGTGTGAATGTAGATAAAGAGTCTGTTTGGTTTAATGCATATCGTTTCAGCGTCTTTTTATTGCGATGAACTCTGCTTTGACGTAGAGACTTGTAATAAACTTTAGGATAGTGATTTGACTCGATGCAATTGTTAAGGAAGTCCAATGTTGCCTTTGTTTCATTGAGCTTAGCGTTATATTTCAGGTACTCGTTGAGAACCTTCAACGCTACAGGCGGCTCACAACACTTTAACTGATTAAAAATGCCCATTAAAAATTAGAAGATATGAATTTATTTTATATATATATATATTAAATACATTATATATATATACATTAAATAATTGCCTACGAGATCGGTTGGCCTCATAACCTAAAGTTCTCGGGTAGTTCAATCTATGTTGGTCGTGGCAGGGCCGTAATTACAGGTACAGTAGGAGGATTATTTCCATACTAGGGCCACGGAAACAGCTGTCCTGTATTCCACCCTCGTGTTGGTTTTTAATTTTGGTTTTGTAAACGATATGGTGTCACTCTGTGATCAAACTTGAAACGAAATATAGGACGATAAGAATGGTGGGTACAAAAAAAAGCAGACGCTGGAAGCCTACCGTATAGTGAAAAAAGGTATTCTGCAGAGGCAATGCAAAAAATATCTCAAGAAAGGAAGGGATTCAGAAGCACCTTGTTTAAAAAACTAAAAGATCCAATAAAAATCTAGAGTTCATACACTCATTCCCACCTTTTATGAATTTGAGTAAATCAAGAACAACGGCAGTTTGTGACGAATAAGGCAGTACCATCATCGGTACTTCCTCGACTTCTCACCAGCTGCATACAGTTTGAATATATTATTCAATTTATGTATAGAAAGCTTTCAACACGCCTGAAATGCTGCATAATATCAGTTGATAGGAGACTCTGAAATTAACAAACGGTTTTCATCAGAAATTACACTTATATAGTTTATACCTAGAAAGTTCAAGTTTAAACAATGATAAATGCTTGAATACAATAGGAAAGGAGTTACCGGATAATGCAAAAATGTGAACAAGATGATGAGTAACTAACTAACAGTATGGTGAGTCCAACTCAGCTCAAATCACAGCGACAAGAGACAAGCTGAGTAACTCTATAGCGAAGGAGCAGGAGGTCAAAGCCCAAGATTACGTAACCAAATGAAGGAGAGACTAAAGACATCGTGTTACCAAAGGGTTGGGGAAAGGCTGGTAACTGTCCCTTTCTCAACAAACTAATCGGTTTTCAGACGTACGATAGGGCATACTTCGGCAAATCAGAAGCGAACTGAACAATCTGGTATACTGTGGGCGAATTTAATAAGTGATGAATGTTGTGAATATCTCAATAATAACGACGATTATAATAATGGTAAATAAATACAAGTGATTCAGCAAAGAGACTCTTTTCAGAGAATTTATTATGAAGCTGCAAAATAGTATATATGTGATGTTTTTAAGAAATTATATCCGTCGAGGAAATTTAAACAAATGTGTGAATACATAAAATAATAATAGTATGAAATAAAATTGAAACATATTTGTTTGTAAGCACAACTCCAAATGACCTTCACCAGAAGTAACTTATTCTCAATCTCTGTGAAAGATAAGCTCTCTCATCTGGTCGCCTTCATGTGTATCTATCAGTTCACCTACTCTTGTTGAGTAAAGTACATTGGCCGTAGCCAGAGAAAGCATTTCACACGGATACGAAAACATAATCCACCATGCTCCTACAAAGGAGAAAGGAAGAGTATGGAAGGCTATATTTTAGAACAATTGATCGGCTCATTTTCCTCTACCAACCCCAACCATGATTTTAAGATCATCTATCGAATTCAGGCTAACTTGTCACGTTTTCTTTGTTATAAACTCCTAAAGACAGCAGACGCCTTAGCCATTCACAAATTTAAACCAGACCTTTGTGAACGAAAGAAGCTGTACAATCCCTATTTCTGCCTCGGACGTACAGGGACAAACATTTTTTTATTTATATTTATCTATTTTGTCTATTTAATTAATCTGTGTACCCTTCCCTGAATACTACGATTATTATTTTTATTGTATCTATTACTATCCCCACTATGAAATGTTTCCAGTATTATTTCACTTGTCCCACTTGTTACTCTAAATCCTCAATTCCTTTTGCATTGTTAAATTCTATGTTATCAAACTTCACATCATGTTATGGAGTGTGTTTTATTTGCCTACTAATCCTACAGTTTTACACCCTCTTGCAACATCTATACATTCTACGAATTATTCTGTATTTGGCAATATTTGTTTTGCTATTTGGCACTTGATATTTAACTACGAATGTAATCATACATATTTAATTACATTGCATTCTATTATTATTTTATGCATTCACACCTTTGATTTAATTTCCTCAATGGATATAATTTTTTTAAACCATATATATACTATTGTACAACCTGATAATACATTCGTTGGAAAGAGTCTCTTCGCTGAATATTATGTTCTAGTTGTTGCAATGGGAATTACTAAATTAATAATAATAATAGTGACAATCGAAGTAATGAGAGAAGTATATATACAAATGGAATAAATAAAGCGAAAAATAACAAATAGAGTCAACATATGAATGGGGATTATCATTATTATTATTGTTCCCTTGGGTTCCTAGTGGAACATAGGGCTTCAACTGCACGCCTCCACTTGCTTCTGTCTTGTGCTGTACTTTTCACTTGCGTCCATGTTATTCCATACTGTTTCATCTCCTCCTCACACGATCTCCTCCATATCACCCTTGGACGTCCCACTCGCCGCTTCCCTTTCGGGTTCCACTCGAGGGCTTGACGCGCGATGTCACTCAACGGCCTCCTCAGCGAGTGTCCAATCCATCCCCACTTCCTCCTGCATATTTGTTGGGCGATTGGTTCCTGTTTCGTTTGTTCCCATAGTTTCTTGTTTGTGATTCTTTCCGGCCATCTAATCTTCAGTATGGAGCGAAGACAGTTGTTGATAAAGGTCTGCAACCTGTTGAAAATATTCTTGGTGACCCGCCAAGTTTCTGATCCGTAAAGAAAAATGACTTACGTTTGTATTGAAAATCCGAATTTTGTTTTGATGTGAGTGACGAAGATTTCCAGATTGGTTTCAGGTTGATGAATGTGTTTCTCGCCTACCCGATTCTCGATTTGACATCCTCGTCCGTTCCTCCTGTGGTTGAGACAATGCTCCCTAGATAAGTGAAAGAAGTAACCTCTTTCAAATCCCTTCCGTTGATGGTGATTGGCACTGGATGTTGCTGCTGTTGTTGGTTGGTTATTTTCATGACCTCCGTCTTGTCTATGTTCACCTGCAGTCCTGTCTTTGCTGCTTCTTCGACCAGTTTGTCGGTTTTTGCTTGCAAGTCTCGATTTTGTGTGACATCAAACATAAATCATCCGCGCGCGAAATCCAGGTCTTCTAGGTTCTTCACGTCGGTCCAGGATATCCCTGTCTTCTCGTTTCCCACTGTCTGACGCATAATCCAGTCCACCACAATCAGGAATATCATTGGTGGTAATGAGCACCCTTGTCTGACTCCTGTGTTTACTCCAAACGCCTCGCTGAGTTTTCCGTTGTGGATCACTTGACATGTGCCGTTGTCGTACAGTTGTTGAATAAGGTTGATGAATATTTGGGGTACGCCGTAGTACTCGAGTAGTTTCCAAATTACTTCGTGGTCAACGCTGTCGAAGGCCTTCTCAAAGTCTATAAAGTTGAGGTAGAGATTTGATTGCCATTCCATGCTTTGTTCGATGATAATGCGTAGAGTTGCAATTTGGTCAGAACATGATTTGCCTTTCCTGAATCCAGCTTGTTCTGGTCGGAGTTCTGTATCCAGCGCGTCCTTGATTCTCTCCAGGATGATGCATCAGATTTACTTGGCGTCGACAGGAGCATGATTCCTCGCCAGTTCTTCAGGTCAAGTCGCCCTTCTTTGGCAGTTTCACCAGGTAACCTTTCCTCCAGTCAGTAGGCACCTTTCCCTCTTTCCAGATCTTTTGCAATAATGGAGTCAGCATATCTGCTGTCGTTTCTGGGTCCGCTTTCAGTGCTTCCGGGGGTATTCCATATGGTCCAGCTGCTTTTCCAGCTTTCAGAAGCTTGATTGCATTCATGACTTCAGTTTTCGTTGGAGGATTGGTGTCAACTTGCAGTTGTGTACGTGCTGTTGTTGGTATTACTGGACGGGTTGTAGGTGGTGGTCGATTCAAGAGTCCTTTGAAGTGGTCCGCCCATTGTTTAATCTGTCTTTCTTCTTCGGTAATTGGGTTCCCTTGGCTGTCTTTTATAGGTTTCACTTGTGTTGATCTCTTCCCGGATAGAGACTTGGTTATCTGATATAGTGTCCTCAGGTCCCTTTTGCCTGCTGCCTTCTCAGCTTCAGTAGCCAGGTTGTCATAGAATTGTCTTTTGTCCTTCCTGGCACTCTTCTTCACTTCTTTGTCCAGTGCTGTGTAAGTTGAGTTCAGCGTCTCTTTCTCTTGTCCATCTTTGCATTGAATCATTTTCTCTTTCACTTTTCTCCTCTCCTCTATTAGTTTCCAAGTGTCTGTTGAGAGCCATTCCTTGTCTTGTTTCTTCTTCCTCCCTAAAACCGTTGAACACGTTTCGTTGAAAATCACCTTCAGAGAGTTCCAATGGTCTTCCACGGATGATTCCTCAGTGGTGCCACGTAATGTTTCCTGCTTTGCTCTAACAGTTGAGGTGAAATGGTCCTTTGTGATTGTGTCCTTCAGTTTTTGATTGCTGAACTTGCATTGTGGTCTATCCCCAGCTATCCTCGAGGCTTTCAGCTTCACCTTGAAAGTCCCTTGTACTAGATAGTGGTCTGAACCCACATCTGCTCCTCTCCTCGATCTTGTGTCCAGTAGGCTCCGTCTCCACTTCCTTGAGATTGAAATGAAGTCTATCTGGTTTTTGGTGTGTCCATCTGGTGAAATCCATGTTGCCTTGTGTATATCCCTGTGTTTGAACACACTGCCACCAATCACCAAATCATTGAAGGCGCAGAAGTCTGAGAAGAGTTCGCCATTTTCGTTCATTTCACCGAGGGCCTCACGACCCATGGTGAGTTCTCTTCCTGTATTGTCTCCTCCCAGTTTCGCATTCATGTCGCCCATCAGGATTTTGATATCGCTCTTTGGGACGTTGTCCATTACTGTTTGTAGTTGTCTGTGGAAATCCTCCTTCTTCTCTTGTTCTGAGACATTTGTAGGCGCATAGCATTGAATGATTGTAACCTTCCTTCCTTTTGAGTTGAACCTGGCTGTCATTATCCTGGAGGAGATTGGTTCCCACTGCATGAGAGCCTTAGCCGCTG
Organism: Trichobilharzia szidati; assembly: GCA_944472155.2. Lineage (NCBI taxonomy): Eukaryota > Metazoa > Platyhelminthes > Trematoda > Strigeidida > Schistosomatidae > Trichobilharzia > Trichobilharzia szidati. The sequence goes on along the minus strand of OX235279.1, from coordinate 154,524,156 downwards.
TTGGTGACATCATGATGGCTACTCCCTCGGTGTGCTCGTGCTCGTCCTCTGGGTGACCGGAGTAGATTATTGTCTCTCCAGTTGGCAGTTGGCACCTTCCGCATCCGTTCCATCTGCTGTCGCAGATTCCCAACACTTCTATTTTATATCTCCTGATTTCTGCATCTACCTGAGCAGCCTTCCCAGCTTCGTACATTGTACGAACATTCCACGTCCCCATCCTTATTTTTGCTTTCATCGAAAGAAGACACATTGGCTGACTGGCTTCCCGAAGGCTTTCACCAGCCCGCATCATTTCACTTCCCCGATTCCAGCGAAAAATAAGGTCACTATTTGTAATTTTAGAATTTTGAATATATTTGTGCGTTGAAGTTTTAGTAGCAATTTGGTTAAGTTTTGGGGGTGGAGTTGCTAGCACCACGCCCCAACCCTCCCTCTTTATCCGGGCTTGGGACCGGCTAGAATACTAGTGACCTAGTAATCTAGGCGGGGTTAGGGATTATCATGCTTTACCACAAACGGATTAAGACTATGAAAGTTGAAGAGTTTGAATGAACAGTGCATTCAGTGATCTAGCTTTTCCATTTCGACGGCCAAAGGTCCATCAGTACAATAGATAAGTTAGATAGTACGGAGTGATTTGGGCAATTTAGTTTTCACCTTACAGATAACTTTAAAAGAAGAGGCTATAGAGACAGGGTAACCAATATTGACCGGATATTCAACGATTGCGATTCCTATAGACCCCTTTCCACCTCTTCGTAACCACCAAGAAAAGTCAGTGTTCTTGAATCCTTTTGGACAAAACTCGGGTCAAACAATTGATATAACTAGCTCCACACAAGCACCTGAATTGATAAACGTATATATAGAGTTGATCGACTGTGGGATCTTGTTCCATAGGTTATTGATGAACAGTAATGATCTGCTAGATGATGCCGTAGCAGTGAATGTCTTTTTCAGTGAGGATAGTGAGATCCTTCTTTCAAGGATGTTGTTGACAGTTATTTTCTCAGTTACAGACGGTAAGTCACGTTTGGTAGGGTTTTAACTGTCTCCATTAGGATTTTTCGTGAAAGACTTAACTCTTCCTTCACAGTAAGAGAACTATATATCAGCTGAAGGTGCAAGTGGCAAGTGATCAGATCACGTTTCCTTTTTGACCAGCGGGCAACCAGCTGTAGAAATTTGTCATCCGACCGTTCAATGTCAGCTTTCTATAAACTGATCTATAATAATAATAGCCATAATAATAATAAGGCCAATAATAACATAAGTATCAGAATTTGATGTAGGTAGTAACATGATTATAAAAAACAGTTCAACAAATAAATAAGTTCAAAATTTTAGAAGTTACATAATATTTAAGGTGGAGTGGATAGATAAATCAGAATTTCAAGTGTTGACTTGAAGAGATTTCATTGATTTCAGGAATTCATCATGAGCTGAAATCAGTTAGGGGACCATTGGAAAAATAGGCAGTGAATGCTGGACATATAATTCGTCCTAGTTTACGACTCTACAGCATTAAGCACTCACTGGGGTTCAAAAACAGGACAAGTGGGGTACAGCAAGTCAAGCGTGAAGACGAATACTCACTAATGAAATTGGCTAGTGGTCAGGCTATATTGTCAATCGGCAGAAGTAAGAATTCATGAGCTGATCACTGGATCGGGTCCCAATGGCTTAGTGGTTTGCGAGATCGCTCAACTTGTAAATAGGAGGTCCTGGGCTCAAACCCTGACAGTGGGGTGCATACTGATGAAGAGTCCAGCACCAGGAGGATGGAATGAACAGCTGTTCAGTACTCCATGCCATGACTGGTTTTCTCTAACCGATGTCAGTTCATGTTGAAATCTTGAAATCAAACTTTAAATAAATATAATAAATTTACTTAGGAAAATGGTGAATCAGCCAGGACTGAAAGTTTCAGATGGAATTTATCCAGCTAGGTCAAAAGAGATGCAAACGTGAAAAAGGGTCTTTTCCTTGATGAAAATGATTAGGATTCTTCTTTAGAATCCAACCCCACTGCATAGCTTTAGCTATGTGGAAAAGGCTGGATTAAATTCACCTTCTAAAGGTTCTTTAATACAACTCATCAGAGATAACCTTCAGGGAATTTCTTCAATCGTTTGTTGTAACCATTATCAATGAAATGAGGCAAAATAGTGATCACCTCATTCCAAATCATAATAATTATAAAGAATGGAATTTTCAGCGTTTTATACATATTGCAACAATCCAACTCCTTCCGATAATGATGTATATACACAATTTTAGAAAAAAATACCAGTAATAAACGCAATGGAGTATAAGTAGATAATATCGTAGATATTACTCGTGATAATAATCTTCCCTCTCACTTTGCACTTCACTTACTGATTTTGAAAGTTTATACGCTCCTTGCTGACATTTGTCTCTCTCTCTCTCCCTCTCCACACACACACACACACAAAAGCCGTCCCAAATATGGTGGTGTGGTAGAATTTGCATATGTAGTAGCTGTACGAACACAAATTCTCGTCAGGTCTCTTCTCGTTTCACCTCCGAAGACATACAAGGAAAAGGCTTCGACTAAGTGGAGAGGATGTTCACTATCAGACAAGATAACTTTAGCCAACTGCTTGCAGGAATTCAAGTGCATATCCACAAGCCCAATGTCAGTCAGCTGAGTGAAGGACGCACACACACCACCGACTCTGATCACGGCCTTCAGTGTTGTTCTACGCAATATCTATGACATAGTCTTTCTTCAGGATTCCGGTGGAGAAAAGGTGTGATGAAGAGTGGAGAAGAATGGACAGAGTACATGAATTAACAATGAATTGTAAGAGGATTGGTTGAGTTATGATTCTGGACAGTCTCATCTCCCTTATTATGTAATGGGTCAGGCGATAAATCTTCTTAATGTCAGTAATTTCAGTGGAAAAGATCAAATAAAGTATAATTATATTTCAATAGTTTACACACAATGACAAGTTTGTTTTCTTTTTTAATTCGAAATAGAAAAGAGAACAATTCCAACAGTGGTGTGAGCACGGGCAGTAATTTTGCTCGAAATACTACCAAGAGGAAAACTTATCATTGTGTGTAAACTATTGAAACGTAATCATACTTTATTTGATAAATCTTCGGCTTATAAATCCACAGGATATGAGATTATGACTAGCAGAGATTTTAAGAGAAAGTGATGGCTAGATAAGAAACATTCGATTTACTCTCCATCACACAGTGTCGTGAATATTACAGGAATCATGGGACTGAATCAGCCAATCCTATCAAGTCCTATTTTCATGTGAAACTAAAAATACAGCTTCTTTCGGATTTTTGTTGATCGAATGAACTGAGAATGCAGATGCAACAGGCATGATTCAAAACGCAACTGTCTTACTCCCAAGTATTCGGAATATTCTACCTATCGCACACTACTTCTACTACTACTACTTTTATGACGAATGGGAAGGTACGAAAAGAAACGCAGAAAATCGAGTCTGAAGGATATGTAATGACAGGTGCTGGTATAATTATGAGCAGTGCCCATAGTGCTCAGGTTATAGACATGTCATAATTATAATGAACCAAATGAACCCTATTCTCTCTCGTCTCTCTTTTTCCCACCCTCACTCACTCATTATAATGCCAATTAATAGCAATAACAAATAGTAAAATACTAAGTAAAAGGTAGAAATGATTTTAAGTATTCAAGTTCAAAAATTCAAATTCAAAATTCAAATTGTATTTTATTTTATTATTCTATTACTTTTAAAAATAAGAAATATTCAAATCGCCCACGCAAATAAATACTTTTGAGTCTCTTTGTGCACTCTCATGCCTCTTCTACTTCTTATGGTTATTATAATGTCTTATTTTGTATTGAATTTTAGTAGTGTTATCTACTCTCACCCCCTTCCTCCGACACACAGGCATACAAACAAACAAACAGACTTACTCACACACAACAAACATACAAAAAGAGCACAATTCTTAGACTAACTAATTCTTGTTCTTTTTGTTATTATTATTATTATTTGAGACCAGTAGGTTGGTTGGTTGGTTGGTAGGTAATGATCTTGGCAGAGTACGAATTTGGTGGTGGTGGTGGTGGTGAGGATGTTTTGGTTACTCAAGAATGTAATAGTCTGCACATTTTTGAACTCATTGTGTGTGCGTGTATGCATTTGTTGTGTGTTGGTGAGCTATTTTGACTGTCTTCAGTGGAAGTAGACAGGTAAGCAGGCGGGCAGACATGCACGCACACATATACAAAGAAGCACAAATGCACGAAAATTACATCAATAAAACTCAGAACAGAAGCTCTCGTAATGAATGAGTGAATAACGGATCAGTACCGAAAAAGTTTACGATCAATTTACATATCTATCTACCTGCCTACTTAGTTAGTTACCTAACTGACTGTGAGATAAAAGCTAGCTAGACAGCCAGTTAGCCAACACATACATACAGACACACACACACATATATACGAGCACACAAACACACAAAATGAAAAAAGGACTGATTTCTATTACAAGAAGTGTACGCATATTTGTATATATATAAAATAAATATACTATTTAGTCTATAAAACTGATGGAAGTTTTGTTTTGAGCAGTGCATTCATACTTTTTTCTAATTGCCAGAAGAGTGAATATTTGTGTCTTAGAGAGCTCTGGTGTACTCTACTCTACTGTGGTGATTTTATCGTGTATATTTTTTGGCTTTTCGATAATCAAATTCAGAATCCAGTGGAGGGGATTATTCATATACATACAGTATACATAGATACATAGACCAATCGAGACGCTGAGTGCTCAACATCCACTCATCACTATACATATCTGCTATCCATCCTCCTCTATTCCACATTTTGCCTGCTCATACATAAAGAGAACTTATCTCAGTCAATCAGTCAGTAAGGAAATCACTAGTAGGCATTCTCTACTAGTTTCCATCTGAGTTTCTTTAGTCTTCGAAGCTGTTCTTCTGAGTTTTTTCTCCGTCCTACTCCTCCTTCCTCTGCTTCTCTTACTCAGCGTTATTTCGGCCTCTGATGAGCAGTACTGCGATAACAAGGACAGCATAAGGGAAGAAAATCAATAAACATATAATTAGGAATACAAACCATTAGGAAACTATATACATACACCAACATACACTGAAAAACACAGAGAGGAACTTTCTTTCGAATATTTCTGTCCTCTGGACATCATCATCGCAATACAACACACAACAAAATACACTTCTTATCAAATTTCGACTTAGACTTTCTTCGATTACATTTCCACTAAAAAAACAGAACCTTTAATTGGAACAAATTGAACTTTTACTAAAACCACTGAGAAATCATTGAAAATGGGTGAGTCATTGTTTTGTAATATTCATTTTTGTATTTTTGATTTTTACCCTTAAATCTTCAATAATGCTAATAATAATAAAACTTGTTATAGTAATGACCTGCTTTATTCCAAAAATAGTACTTTTGATATAGTGTGGAATTTTCAACATCTGGTGGACACTTGCATATAATTTACTCAACAACAAAAAGTATTACGTGGTATAGGTAACCAAAACTGACAACAGTAACTTTTTGGCGTTAGCAGTAACTTTAAAGTCAAAAACGTACAAAAGGTATAAAATAGTAGTAATTATAATGATAATAACTAAAGTTATAAAATTAATGAAATGGCGTCACGATATGTAACATATAGAATGAGATAAAAGAGCCGTTTATTTTGCTAATTAACATAGTAGGTTGTTATAAGTTTCACGTTGAACATAACCACTGTCACATAGAACGCGAGCAGGCCAAATATAGTATCGTTGATATTTCGTACCTACTTGTGCCAGCATACAATCTTTTATAATGACTTCTAGTCCTACCTGATGAGATGAAGGCGGAGAGAGGTGTAAGTAGTGAGGGTGTTGAGAGTCCGACGATATGCCTTTCACCCATTTCTCACATGACTTCAGATGTCTGTCGACTATGAGAGTAACGAGCTGACACACACCAGTTGGCGCATCACTTGTCCCTCTGACAACCTTAAATACCCTTGGAAATATGACACATTCCTTTTTGAGAAGCTCTGGAGAGATTCAGGGTGAGGAAGCAATAAGGAACAACAGGTAGGGTGCAAGAGTTAACGAACTGCAAACGTCGATGCGGAAACTGATACTCGATTGTCTTAACTTCTTAATAGTGGTAGTAGGTTAGACGAAACATTTTCCTAGGAATTGACAATGTATGGGATGATGAAGAAAGATCGTTGGATAGAACTATTCCAAGGTATTTTGTGCTTGATTTTGTTTCTGTTTCAGTGTCTTTCTCTGTGCTGCAGACATGATGTGAACGAACCAGTTTGTGTAGATCACGTATAGGACTTTGTTATTTTCCTTATTATCCACTTACAAGTAGCTTATAAACGATAGGTGAGGTTTTTTGGAAAAGAGTTATAGGGTCGAGAATCGAACCTCTGCCTTTGCTGTGGAAGAATTTTCGCGTGCTTGACTTGAGAATTTATGGAATTCAGATTTTGTGAAGAGTGTTTGTTCATCTTTTTGAGGTGTTTATTATCAGTATAGAGATAAATCTGTCCATTTATCTTGTCTCGTATTTTTTTAAAAATTTTTATGTATGTACTAATTTACTAAAGAAGCCCAACCTCTGCAATATGTAAAAAAGGTTAAAAATTCCATTCCATATAAAGTGATTATTACCATTAGTTTCCATTTCTGATGCACTAAAGCTTTCAGGAAGACTGCTTACTATCGCTGAAGAATAGAATCTCCTCGTAAAATGCATTAGCGACTAAAACAGTTTTGGTTGTGATCTTTGTAATTTTTCGAATTATATATTTATAATATATAATATATATATATATCATTATCCAGGTTTATGATAAATTCATTGAAAAGGATCTCTTCTCCGAATTTTGTGTTCTCAAATCGTATGGCAAGTGAACTAGGTGACTCCACGTATTCACTTAGTGCACTGAATGATTGTCTCTTATATTATTATAATAATAATAGTTTTATTCTGGACAGTTTGTAAATAATGTACAGAATTTTTCAGCGATGTTTATCATACAAATTTTCTCTTCATCAAGGATCTTCAAAAGGAAAGTAGTAATGAGTATTAGATCACTTGACGAAATGCTGTCTGATCTGAAGCGCAAACCAATTCATTATCATATTTCTTCTTTTTCTCCTTCGATAAACGCGTGACACGCCCTCCCTTGAATAATTCAAAGCTGTAACCAGGTTCTTAGATTTATTTCCCAAGGCATCGGTAGTCAGCTTGTTTTAAAAAAGGTATCATCAACAGCTTAGCTACCTCATCATATATTTTTGGGAGATACTGTGAGCTAGTCCACAAAAACACAATGCTTAAACGTAAACTTGCAAGCCCACAGGTTGTAGATATTTTGACAAAATACTCGCTGGCAGTAAACAGTACCACTGTCTGAGGTCAAATTTTTTTTGAATGAAACAAAGTGAATAGGAAAAATTATATTGGGATAAAATGATGTGGGTTTTTATTTGCTGAAGCTTTTAACAGGCCACTATATATATGTATATATATATATACATATATATACATATACAAGGAAAAGGCTTCAACTAAGTGGAGAGGATGTCCACTATCAGACAAGATAACTTTAGCCAACTGCTTGCAGGAATTGAAGTGCATATCCACAAGCCCAATGTCAGTCAGCTGAATGAAGGACGCACACACACCACCGACTCTGATCACGGCCTTCAGTGTTGTTCTATGCAATATTTATGACATAGTCTTTCTTGAGAAGTCTAGGGAAGAACAAGTATGGCGAAGAATGGAGAAAAATGAACAGAGTACATGAATTAACAATAAATTGTAAGAGGATTGGTTGAGTTATGATTCCGAACAGTCTCATCTCCCTTATTATGTAATAGGTCAGGCGATAAATCCTGTGCTTATAAATCCACAGGATATGAGACGATGACCAATAGCGATCTGAAGTAAAAGTGTTGGCCTGTGTATACATCTATATTAGAGTTTTTAAGAAACTGTTTATATTCTACAAGGAAATTTAAATAGAGGACGTTTGAATACCTAAGAAAATACTGTGAAATACTAATGAAATTTTTGTTTCAATAAAGAGGGAATGGCTGAGTTAAGGCTTATAAATTGATGTTATCGTTTTATTTAACAGATCTTCATCAGCTGCTATAAACTACGCAAAATTATAACTAGTTAAAAAGCATGGCAATGATATACTTTAATGTTTGAATGGTGTCTGTCAATTATTCTAATTTGAGAATATCTGCTTCCTTTCAGACTTAAGTTTCTTGCTATGTGATTTGATACGCTCGAAAATCTTCTGGTTTTGATATGCTAACTTGTAGGCTAACACTGTTTGTGTACTGGATTTCTCTGTTTTCTGTCTTACCCCACTTCTCCTTTTCTATGTTGAAATTATCATACTACTACTACTACTAATACTACTAGTACTAATACTAAAACTACCATCCAATCACTGAAGTATTTTGTTACCGTTATTTATGACTATTTTAATTTCAGGTAGTCTGTCGCATATAATGAGGATCTGTGAAACCAAATGATGATGTCATCTTGTAATGTTAATTTGGTCTTTCTTTCTTTATCGAAATTTATCAGCGGAACCAAATGAATAAAATGTTTTTTGATTTGTGGTGACACTCCAGTATCAATTGACAAAACAGACTATGTCGTATATATATATATATATATATATATGTATATATATATATATATATATATAATGGTTGACATAACGTAAAGATCTTCAGTAAACAATTTTCTTCGCTACAACCAACTTTTTGCCTTTCTTTTCCTGTGGTCTGATGTGTAGATTCTGCTACTTGAAATATTTGTGACTTTAATCATAATTGTTAAAATCAAACAACAATAAAAGAGGTTATGCAATATATATATATTTATATTACGCGATATATTTAACAGGATGTATAGATTTTGGTAAATCGTGTAAAATTAAAAGAATTAATTAACTATCAACTACAAAAACATTACGTGACAAGATGTAGGGATTTTGATGAGATAGATAGATTTTAACATTACCAAAATAATATATTGATTTAAAATAATAAAGAGGGGACAAGCTAAATAACACCCGGAAAGTGTTCATGATGAGAATAGTAGTAGCAATAATAATAAAATTAATAATAACAGATGGGTACATAGATTAACTAAATAAACAAAACGAAAAATAGATAAATATTAATCCAGTGTTGATTTGCGGGAATTCGATTAGTTTCAAGATTTCATCATGCGCTGTTATCGGTTAGATGATTATTTGAAAACCAGACATGGAGTGCTGGACACCTGTTTCGTCCTCCTATAGCGGGGCCCTTCATTAGTACGCACCTATCGCCAATTTGTGACGTATATTTAGCGCAGATGCCAGCCAGTGTAACAGACGAGTAACTGTCTTCTTGTTTAACTTTTTAGACCCTACCGGTTATGACTTCTCGCTTGTGACACTGGCTGGTGGTTGCGCTAAATATATTTAACGAGTTGGCAGAAGTTATAATTCATGGCCCATTGGATCGGTTCCCAGTGTCTGAATGGCCTACGAAGTCGCATCATAACCGGAAGGTCGTGGGTTCAAACCCTAGGGGGTGCGTACTGCTAAGGATTCCCAAACTGCGACAAAACAGCTGTCCAACACCCTTAAATATTTATCCCTGAATGGCCAATGTAGAAGTAATACGGACTGACTGTTCATATTATAAGCGGTAGTTTATTCTGAATACACTGCGAAATCATACTTTATCTCCGAAGAATACCAGATGCTTATAAGTTATGATCATCAAATAATAGAAGTTTCACTGTACACTTAGGTAGATGACTTTTTTGATTACTTCAGCGGTAGTATCTGTCACCTTTGCGTGCCGAACTCGTAAAAACAAAGTCTTATTTTGGCATTATGATTTGGCCAGGAACACTTTTTCAAAATGCCATCTTTTAATAATAACATTATCCAAATTTGTTGCAAAGACTAATTGTTTTAAATTATTATTATTATTACGTGATGGCATTTGTTTTAATTAATTTCCGATGATATGATATATGATCATTTGAACTTTTGACCTGACTGGTTGGTTACTCTCATACTTAGTTGGTGTGCTAATTGTTCTTCAAGAGTAATCACCGACTGGCAGAAATATCAGTTAGAGAGATAGCGATAGGGAGTACTGAACAGATGTTTCGTCCTCCTTCTTGCTCGGGACTCATCAATAAAGCGGTACATACCCACCACCACTTATAGAGGTCGAGTCATCTTAGGATCATCAGATTGCAACACACGGTTGCATACACCATTGAGCTATCACTGGAACAGAGTCTAAGGCCCGCACTACATTTAAAAGAAAAGGTACTCAGAGACGACAGTTACTCCTTGTTTCCAGTGATATCATTCCCAGACAGGGTAGAAACTGAAATAAAAGTGAATAAGCGGATTGAGGGACATGATGTAATTCACACGACTGAGTAGATGAGAAGTTCAGTTGAAACTGAATGACAGTCAATCCAGTTGAGACATCAGAGTCACAGAAAGAGTAAAACTGTAATGGTAGTGTAGCAGTAGAAGACAAGGGACTTGGTAACGGAATGTTTATTTGGAATCTGATATCTCTAAATGAGGAAATCATGTACACCTTATATAAAAATCACTATTTGCACAGGTCTTCCATGTTGTGTTACTGCTACCCTTCGTACCGTGTTTTCAGTCTTCTTTCGCCTTTCCCATGTTTTACCACAAAAATGGTTCATTCACTTTCTTTGATGTCTAATTTATCCCTCTTCTATTTGGTATCTTCGGTCAGATGAACATCTCTTTATATACTACTGATAAGTCTTGTGAGTAGTGCATACATCACGGTGGGAGGTTTGAAAAATAATTTAAAAAATATTATGATTAACAATGAGGACGACTTTGAGCCATATCATTACCAAAAGTCTCAAGCCATCACTGGATCTAAGCATCTCGAGGATCCCAACCCTCCAGGCAATCTACCTACACTAACCTAAGTGGTTTATTCAAAGCAAATAACAAAGATTTCATGGATTAATGACAGATTTTGGTCTGATCACCCTTATCCTATATCAGCAGCTGTCATCGCTCGTCAAGGAAGATGATGGATTGACATGTGCAACACATGTTGTCCTAGCCGTCTGAACCAATGTAGCTGCTTCACAACCTCATCGACTGACTTATCCTCTTTACCACCTAACACCACATCTAAGCTCCTCAATATTACTCACCATATTATACCGCTTAACTAACAAGAAGAGGTAGAACATAAACATCTATGGTCAAAGAAGTGCATCAGCGGTTGAGAATCAAACCTGAGACTCTACCAGTAAACCGCTAACACACTATATGTATAATGTTTGAATCAAAAAATCAATATTTCGTAAACTCTTAACCAACACAATGTATATCAACACTCACATACAAAAGAGCACAAAAGTCTGAATTCTAAGACAAATGATTATTTTTTTCTGACAACTTTTTTTCAACCATTAATTTTCTTCACAGTGTTTTGGCACTGAATGAAGATAATAAGTTTGCAAAGCGATCAGTGATATAGATAAGAAAATCTGTTGAGTGTGACACTATATACTACTCACTGATTGACATAATTAGTTGGAGGAAAGTGCTCACATCAACCAGTCACACTTGCTATCTAACCTAATCGAAGTGATCTAAACACCGGAATGCTATTTCCAAGTTCAAAGGAGAAAGCCCACTTAGATCCAGTCATACAAATTCTACCTAATTCAAGTCTGTTTCGTACTACGATTTCTATTGCTTTCCCGTGCTTTTTCTGTATACTCAAAATCCTCCTGTGAGTAGTATAACGACGAAAAGGAAATAATTGCAAAAAAGAGACTCTTTTTTTCTCCTCAACGAATTTATTATCAAGCTGTACAGTTGTGCGTACATTTATGAATTTAAATAAGACCTGTTCACTGCAGTCGTCTCTTTTTGTCCCCATGAGTGCCGATAAACTCTCATTTTCTCCCCGCACTATCTCCTCACAGTCCCCTCGGACACTCAGCCCTCCTTTCCTCATTCGAATTCTATTCGATGACTTGGCGCTCAATGTTCCATAATGGTTTCCACTACTTGCATCCGATCTATCTACCCTCATTTTCTTCGACTTATTTATTGAGCAATAGGTTATTGGTTGATCCGTTGCCTAGCAGAAATCTTTGTTGCTTCCTAATCCTTTCTAGTCAACTGGCCATCTGGTCTTCAGTATGGAGCCAGAGAAGAAAGAATTCTAACTTCTGGGAGTTTTCGAACTTTTCACTTTGTCACATAATATTTTTATTTGCCTACTAATCTTGCTTTAAGACTGATCCAAAAGTGGCTTACACGTCAATTATAGAACCATTGGAAACCCATACTGGAGTATTACAGAATAACTTTTTCGTCCTTCAAGTTTTGGACACTTCGGATGAACCTATCAGAGATCTGATTGATCTCAGGATTGATACCCACAAACCATCACTTGAAAGTTAATCTAGTGGTCAATGTTGGCTGACCATAGAATGAAGTTGCTTGAAGTCCTAGGTGGATTCAATGACTGTGGGGTGGTGACTATATATATCATGAGTCTACAGAAGTTAGAATTCATGGGCTGACCACTGTAGTTCATCTAAGCGGCTGAAAGGTTAATTGCCTCGCATCGTATCCTGAAGCTCCTGGGTGGTTTGATGGCTGGTAGAGTAATGGGCTCTTACTTCTGAAGAGTCCCAAACTATGGGAGGACAAAACAGCAGGTGGTGGTTTGTTCTCCAGTAGACATATCAGTGAGTTCGTGATCTATCTTCAAAATAAACCAACCGACCAACACTCAAATATTAAGCAACCGTTTGCTTACAATGAAGTTAGTAAGAACGATTTCAAGATAAACTGAAGAGAAAAGAGAATAAACTCAAGCTAAGAAAGCTCAGGTACTTCAGTACCTGATGGGCCCCACTGATTATGATGTAACAGCTTCATTTCTGTTCCTTTTCAAATAGAAAAGCATCTTTTGCTGACTTTAAATAAAACACTTTGAGTACTACGTGGCTGGAATACTTCTGACATGTCATCATTTCATATGGAAATGTGTGATTTTGACGTTCTTTCATGTTCTCAGTCGAACATGAGGCTTGATTAAAGCCTTTAGCATTAAAGTTCCAGTAGCAGTGGTTTCGTTTTATGTTTCACGGAGTGTAGTTGCTGGCCTCACACCAAACCTCCTCTCTTTACGGGATTTGTTAACGAAGGTTTTGCAGATAAGTGACGGCCAAGAATCGAACCCGGAACACTGAACCATTGACCCGTCATCATGTGCATAATCTTGTTATAATAATTTCTTTTATTTACCATAAATGATCATAGAACTGTATGATATTTTCTAATTTTCATCTTTGTTTTCTACCTTTTTCTAAATTTCATATATAGCAACTGAAAGTCTACAGGCTCGATTAACAGACTTTGAGGTGAGCAAGTGTAATATATCCGTCTCTTGTTATTGGTAATATTATTGTTATTACCTCCTCCGGTTCTGAGTGGAACGTAGGAATTCACATGGGGCATATCGTCATTGTCGATGGTACAGCATAGAATACTCTTCAACCACCTATATGATCTAGAGTTCGATCCCCCGCAAACGTACTCCTAAACCTCACTAAGCCGGTATTAACGTTGGTAAAGAAGGAAGATCGGGAAGAAGAGGTTAACAACCCCACCTGGTTGAAGTAAACACCAGTGCTACCGAAACGTCGAAGCTCTAGCATGAAGCCCTATGTTCAACTCAGAACGTAAAGGAATAAACAAAAAAATAAATATTACCAGTTTACTTTTTTATTCTCTGTCGTTATTTTAATCTGGCTTCACGACTGACCACCAGTAGGCCTATATTGCCAAAAGCAGTATTGACGAATTTGAAAGAGAAATGTTTCCTACACTATAAGACTGAGAAGTGATACGCCAATTGATTGAACACTACGCAGTCTAGAGTTGCAAAACCTTTATTAAAACCCGATTCAACAGCCGTATGATCGTGTTGCTAAATGTCAAAGTTAATTCACATTAGGTAGCTCAGTGAAGTGTTTATAATGAAGACTAGAGTAGAACAAAGCTGCCCCTACTATCACTACTATTCCTGATTGTGGTGGACTGGATTTTGCGGGTTACAGTAAAAAGTGAGAAGATGGGTGCTCACTGGGTCGAAAAATGCTCTAGAAATTCTATATTTTACAAATGATTAGTGTCAGATGTACCAAAACTCTACAATATGCATACAAAAACTAACAATTTGACAGAAGAGACACAGAAGATAGGAATTCAACTGAATATAGAGAAGACAGAGGGAATGCAAACACCTAACTAAAAAGAACAGTAGGCATCAGTCAACATCATAGATGGGAGAACTGTAAAGGGAGTTGTCTCTTTCACTCATCTGGCTTTGCCAGCTTCATTTCATCTACAGGCGGTGGCATTGATGATGGTGTCAAACTCAGCCAAGGTCGGATCTGGTGGGTGACAGTGACGCTGGTTAACTTGAAATTAGTTTAGAGATCATTAGGACGTAGTAGGAGAATTAAGATAAGAATTTTCAGTACTGATGTGAAGTCGTTCACTGCTCCTATATGGTTCAGAGACTTTGCGCATGAGTCACAAAAGTATTTCCAATAGGTCACTGTAGATTTTGACCAACAGACGCCTTCGGTGGCTCGACAATGAAGGTCAAATAGCTGACCATAAAGGATGAGTAACAAGGAGCTCTGGCAGGCAGCGAGGCAATCAAGAATTAATAGCCTAACAAATTTTTTGTAGGAATTGGAAATGGATCAAATATAAGCTGAGGATATTACACGCAAATCAGACCCTAGAGTGGAACTCGAATGAGAAATGACGAACTAATCGTGTGTCCGAGGTTAACATGGAAGACATTTTATGGCAGTCGTGAAGCCAGGCTTAGAAATGACTGCATTATGGATAAGATTTTATTTTGATAAGTCACACAGTGTTATACTGTAATATTAACTGATGACGCTTCGAGCACAAACCATTGCTCATGATGATATCAAGTTACTCACACAACTTTTTTCCTTCATTTATATACATGTGTGGAATCGATTTTTATTCCAGTATCTAATCGATTCCACACATGTATATAAATGAAGGAAAAAAGTTGTGTGAGTAACTTGATATCATCATGAGCAATGGTTTGTGCTCGAAACGTCATCAGTTAATATTACAGTATAACACTGTGTGATTTATCAAAATAAAATCTTATCCATAATGCAGTTATACTCTACCACAGTGCACAATGATTAGAAATGACTGTATAGAACAGGGTGAATTGGTGATGTGTCCCGAATGAATCCTTATGTTCCACTCCGAACCTAAGAGAATAATTATAATATGATGGTAACATTTATAATGAATGTGGAGGTAGGTGCCCACCTGTTTGAAAATGTAGAGGGTGGTGCCTGAGAGCATAGTTAAAATTTGGAGCACGACAGGATTCAAAACAGCGTCCTCCAAAGTATCCGAGTCTGGCCAGCTAGCAGCTGACTTATGAGGAACAACTGCTACTCGGGTTGACATTGGCAGTGGAAAACGGACGGTAATGCATCACTGGTTTACAAGACGCTTTATGATAATCACAGTAAAATGACAATTTGGTAAGTGGTTGGGCCTCATACTTCCACTGACAAAGTGTCTGGAACCGCTGATTTGAATCCTGCTGAGATGAAAATTAACAATTCACCTTCAGACCTCATCATCACCAGCCACTAAACATCAATAACCAAACAGTGTGCCAACTCAAAGAGTTGTTACTTAGTCTTTAAATCGATAAATTAAATCAGTGACTGAGTAATAGTGGTTCACATCACTACTGTTCCAAATTTCTTCGACTGAGTTCACTTAGCAGTGATTAGTTGGAAAATTGATTGATTTCCACTAGATCATTAAACTGATACATGGTTAGGGAATCAATGAAAACCAGCAGAATTACAGCGACCTTCGTCTTGCTTGGACTTCATGGACATTAGGACAACACAGCACTTCAGTTGCCCATGAATTCCAATGTTTGTCAATTTGCGTTGTGTTTTATATACACCCCTAAGTGGTCAGTCTTCAAAGGTGAACTATGTTCGGTTCTAAGTCAGTCTGTTTGCGTGCCCTCCTGTTCATCTACTAGTCTTGCAACACATTTACCAGTGACAGGGTCAATGTCATAATGTATATGAAGTGATCAAATTTATTTATTGACTGACTGATTCAGACTGACATTGTATACTTAATTGTTCTATACAAAACATATCCTACTATTTTCAGCGGCAAGCTCGTGGTGTGTGCATCGGTGTCAACCATTTAGCCTTGGACAGTGAACGTGCAAGACAAGCTGAGCTGCTACAAAAAATTATGCAGTTAGAAAAAGATATTCAACAGTCTGTAAGTCTCTCTGTCTTTGATTATGATTGGTTGGTTTCTTAATTTAAATTTTGGTATTTTGGAGAGAAGTTCAACTTTAGAGACACCCAAAAGGCGCAAACGCCTCATCGGTGACATCGGAACAAGCACTTACTCTAAATAAAACGAATTCAGGCATTTAACTCTATCCTAGCCTTTGTTTTTCCCGAAACTAACCCTAATCTATCCCTAACCTAAAACCATTCGTAACCTCGCCTCATCTAAAGTTAACCACATATCCTGTTTTGATATCGTTACATTTCATTCAACACACTTTTCCTGCATGAATATATTGTTATTTACCTGGTTTCATTGTATTTTAATCTGAACATGAGTTTATTCTGGGGTAACTGGTGTGCTGTGTTTGCTCCTGTAGACGGCCTGGCTAAAGTTTAACTTCGCCCGAAATTTTTAAAGTTACTGGGATGCACTTCTTGAAGACGGACAAGACATCTGAACGACTTCAGTTACTTAGTCTAAAGCATTACACCGTGGATGATGGCTATGAAGTTGATTAGCGTGTTCTCGCAGTGTTCAGTATCCACCAGGTGCAGAAGAAAAGCGCTGTGCGGGAGACCTTTTCTCTCGTTTAGAATTCCATCAGGATAAATCTTCGATGACACCTTTGGATAGCAGACCTCTGAGTATGGTGGACAAACCTAACTCCACAGAGGCATGTAAACCGATAAATACACACTGATGAGATTGTCAACAATAGTAGCTTATCTTTCATGTTTATACCAATTACTGGTCTTGTAAAGAAAGAGTAAGTTAAAGTGCACCTGCAAAAAAGGTTTTCTCAAGTCAACGCAACAAGCAGATTATTAGTATTTTGTATCTATTAGTCTCTCCTGAATTACAGATTCAGATAAAGAAATGTTCGGGCAGAGGCAAAAAGTGTGTGTGTGTGTTTGTGGTTTTTGTGGTGCAGACTTAATGAATTTTGTGATAAAGCGTTGAGAATAACCATTTCCAATGAGAACCCCACATTTAAAGTGTTGTCCCCCTCTCCGATGGTGTCAGGGTTGCAAACCTGTAATGGATTCCTTGGTTCATTGAGCAGAATCAACTTTCGTTTCGTGTGCAAAGACCAGAAACTGTGAAAATTTGTTAGTTATCAGTTTGTACGTAGACTGTCTATCGATCTGTGTTTTCAGTGTTTTATCTTGTTCACGTCTTGTGAGTTCAACATCCAGGGAGGATATTTTTGAATTCAGCTCATTCTCTAATGTGAATTGGATTATAGGATAACATCTGTTGAAAGAATCTTGAATTTTCTGCAAGTTTTCTTCATTATTAAGAATAATATTATTAGAAAAGTTCAACTTTAGGCACCTAAAGTCGTGGATGCACTAATGACCTGCAAAGACGCAATTAGGTTTGAAGACAAATTCGGGCCTCTAACTCAAACCTTACCCCAACCTATCCCTCCTAGCCTAAACCTAATCTTGATCTTTTCGTAACCTAATCTAGCCTCAAACTAATCAGATATCCTTTTTAGTATCATGATACTTCGTTCAACACTTTTTTCTCGTGAATATGATGTGTCATTTACTCGGTTTAACTGCCTTACACTCTGACTGTAAGTGTCTCCCAAGGACATTGGTACGATGACAACGCCTGTGAAGGGTGTCTAGGAATTTAACTTTGCCCGTTTTTTAAGTGTGCATTGCTTTTGATAAGGGATTGCAATTGATTTATGTTAGGGAGTAAAGGATAACGGTTTCACCCGACTAACAAACACGTATTCCCAAGGAAGGTGAAGCCTAGAACCTTCGGGTCACTCAACGAAACGGTTCCATCCCCAGAATTGGGGTCAAAGATGCGCTGTACTCATGAAAAACAGTCCCGAACTAGGAGGACCAAATAACTTTCCAGTAATTCAATTATGGTTTTCAGTAGTTATCTAAATGATATCAGTTCGTTATCGAAATTAATATTCTCTTAGTGATACTACTCACGATATTATTACTGTTACTACTATATTATCATTGGTGTTTCCTTTTAGGGTGCCCAAAAATCTCACTTGCCTGAAGCAGCTGCTGAAATTCGCGTAAGTAAAGTTTGTTAATAGTCCCATTTTTTCACTCCTATTAAAATTACCTTTGGATTGCAATCGTCAGTGTCTATTGGCACTTTGGCTCTTAGCAGAGACACTTTCAAGTTAACCTGATTTCATTTCGTTGATAAGGGGTATTATTTTTTGTTTATTTGAAATATTATGCAGCAAATAAAGATAATAAAACAACCATATTATAAAGACAAGTATGGATAGAATAAATAGCAATGGAGGTTGTCCAAAAGGCGAGCAAGCAAACCACTGATCACTGAACATTCATCAGTTCATGTTACTTTACCCCCCCTCCTCTTTTTCATCCAGCAAACGGTATGGAGGCCTCCGAGATGATATTTGTAGGATATGTCTGAGCCTGTGACTCAATAAATGAATCAAAAGCAAGCTGCAGGACCTCAGAACTATGTACACGATGGTGCCATCAAATGCAAGCAATTAAGGCAGTGGGGATCCAATACACAGAGTTGCGTACACCCTTAGCTCACAGGAGCCAGATTTCACAAGCATAAAGCAAGACTGCGCCCATCGAAGCATTTCAAACCCAAACTATGAATTCATAAGGTGGTCAGAAATGAAATACTGGACCCATGTTTTATGCTTTTTAGGACTTGTGGAAATGATGAGTAGTTGGTTCGAATGTCACTAGGAACACTGTCAATTACTGAGAAGCAGATACTTCCGGCTGAATTATCTCAAACAGGTTGAAATATGCCTCGTCAATCCCATTCTTAGCCAACCGTTACATTACCACATTGATGCGATTGGTTAAACTACATGAGATAAAAAGATTTCGCACCAGTTATTCATATTTTTAATGACAGCTGTTCAGAACAATGAACTACAGAAACTTCATACACTATGAACTGGATCATGCGGCACACTGTGCGGAGTGAGAAAATATGAACAATTTGGACCGTTAAGAAGACTGTAGAAGAGTTGAACTTTACAGACAATTTATGCTTTATGTCACACATACTCGGAGAAGATATACAGGCGAAACCCAATAGAATGGTTGCAGAAGCAGTAAAGACAGGACTTCAAGTAAACATACAGAAAACAGAGATGATAAAGATATTCACCGAACAACAACAATAACAAGCATCAATCACTATCGACTAAAGAAATTTGAAGGAAATCATTCCTTCCACTTATTTAGGCGGCAGGCAGAGGTACAGATGAGATGTCAAATGCATGATCACAAAAGACAGCTATGCATTTATGCGTATGAAATCCGAGTAGAAATCTGCTGCAATCAGTGTAAAGAAGAAGATTCAGATTTTCGACACTTATGTCAATAAGTGCTATGTACAAAATCCTAATTTTTCAGGCTGGTGGGAAGTCGACAGAATAATTGATCGTACCCTCTTATTCGAGTCCCACTGAGAGTAACAACAACACAAAACAGATACATTGAACTGAAGAATTCACGTATACATAAATCCCTTATGGATAGGATTTTATTTTGATAAATCACACATTGTTGTACAGTAATATTTACTGATGACGTTTCGAGCACAAACTATTGCTCATAACGTCATCAGTAAGTATTACTGTACAACAATGTGTGATTTATCAAAATAAAATCTTAACCATTATGGAGTTATACTCTACCACAGTGCCCAAGTTTTATACTTATATCAGTAGATAGTAAACATTAGTAAGGAACTACATTTTTGCTTGGAAGTAGTAGTCAAAACGAATCTATTGTGAGCGTCATTTATCAATGTCAAACTATTTGACTCTGTGTAATTCTCCATCTATTGCCAACAACTAATAACACAAACGACAATGTTTTGAATAATTCCTGGTTATATTGCAAAGCTTCACTTGAAAGTTGTTTTGCTCAAGTTTATTGTAGTATGCTGTAGTGGATCAGGTCAATAATTCAGCTATCTATCCTCTTCTAGCTATTTTTGGAATATATCTTGACCGTCATTCATCATCTAACTCCAAGCACAAGCTCATCAGTTCAACTCAATAGGTTGAAACTCACAAAGAAAATCCTAATGGCCTCTTGGGTTTCTATTTATTTGCATGAGCAGACAGTTAGAATGTTTGTCAGCCACCTCTTAAAATCCTCGCCTAGTTTACTAACCAATGGATAGTTAGCCCGGAAAAATGACAGAGGGCTGGTTGTGAACTTAGGAACTCCACTGCTTCTAAAAACTGAAGAAATCCAAAGCTTGATGGCATATTTTAACATAGTCTTTAATGGCGTAGTGTATTGTATGTATTCATGACGCATTTCTATTCCTGATTTCCATAGATATTTTATTTTGTTTTAGGGTTGTCTTAACTCTCATAACCCTTTAATGTTTTGGTTTTCTCTTCCTCTCTTTCTTCCCCCAAAATTCTAGGATGACGTGAAAAATAATACGGCGGCATTACGTTATCTGGAGACAATATCACAGTTGGAGAATTCTTTCACTGTAGGTTATGAATGATTGCATAATTTTTTAAAAACTTAATTTTTAGGTTTTGACTGAAAATGTTACAGAAACCTCTGTGCAATTAAGTTCACCGAAAGAGTTGAAAGATGAAGTACATGTCAAGAAGGTAAGTTAATCACTGATTTTTGAATTAAGTATTGACTGATTGATTGGTTTGCATGGTGAGTGCGTTATTTTTGCTATTAAAACACAAAATCAACACACATTATGGGCACCAACACCACCAACAGATATACCACACGGAACTATTGTCTGATAGTTTGTGCGAGAGCTGGGATATTCAGTGCCCTAGACGTAGAGACTGAAGCAAGTGCTGGTGGCCCCTTAAGACCACCAGCGCCCCTGCCCAGGCCTTTGACTTGAATTCTCATCTACAAGGTTGTGAGGCAACAGAGTACACTGTGTGACTTCGAAAGGGGAATACCCATGGCTACCGCCTAAACTTCAGCTCGTCACCCTAAACTACAGTCATTTGAATGAATACCTAATTTTACTAGTCTGGCACTTTGCAAGATCCAGTTACTAACCACAACATTAGCTGCATAGTGCTAGGTAAGGAAGGGAAGCTAACCGATAGGGTTTCCGAAGTTCCACATCGATTGAAATGGCTAGGACATATGTATCACATACCCAGCCATCGCCTCTGTTGACAAGTAATGTTAGGTGACATAAAATTAAACTTGAAAAGGGTTAGGGGTGGTTTAACTAAAACACAGAATCATTCTACCAAGCCTTCGGTTGTTGGTTTTTAGCCAATCACCTAGGGTGGTGTAGACTGCTCAGTGGGAGTGCTCGAGACGCGAAGAATCAATATTTCTGGTCATTATAATTATTATCAATCTCTTCTGTCTCTTTACTCTCCATTTCACTACCTTTATGTGATCCATATACAGTGTGACAACCTGAACTACTACTGCAGTTCTGGTTAAAGTTCTGCATTGACCACAGTTCATAAGTAGGTTTCATAGTTCGGCTTTGTACGATGTCGGATAAATAATTCGGAGGCCATTGATATCCTATAGCGAATCTTATTTTCAAATAGACATTTATTTTTCCAATCGTGTGCATCAATAATTCAGTGGTAAGAATTTACTCACTAACCAGTCTGGGGTTTGATTCCCGACTGCCGATATACTTCAATGAGCATTGCTTAGTTTACTAGTCGACGGATAGCAAGCATCGATAAAGAGGTAAGGTTGACTGTATATGTGAGAGGCTAGCAACACGACCCTTCGCTACTGAAACTTAACAACATCTTGATTGCCTTTTGTCCCATTGAAAATGCGAAAACTGATGGAATCCAAATATGTACCATATTATCGTGTCACTTTTAGCTAACACCTGTTTCCCTATTTTTCCTTGACCCCTTTTTTCCTTATGTTTTACTGTTCAATCAATCGAACCAACAAACGAACAACCAATCAACCGATGAAAATCACCGAACAGGAACTATCAAACAATGTTAAAAGTTGCTGGAGTTATGTTTCCCAGTTGGCTCGATTAAGTCAAGTACACATTAGAAATGCAGCTGAATACCATCAGGTGAGTATCAATAATAATAATTTAAGTTTTGTAATTCCACATTAATTTGTTTATTAGATATACTATACAGTGAAACAGTATTATTTACTGGATGACGTTTCGAACACAATTTATGGGTTTGCAGAGATTTGACTGGTTTCAGGGTTTCATCATGAGTTGATGTCAGGCAGTGAGTGCTGGACATATAATTCGTCCTAGTTTACGACTCTTCAGCATTACGCACCCACTGGGGTTCAAAACAGGACAAGTGGGGTACAGCAGGTCAGGCGTGAGGAAAAGTACTCACTGATGACATTGACTAGTGGTCAGCCTATATCGTGAATTGGCGGAAGTTGGGATTCATGAGCTGATCACTGGATCGGGTCCCAGTGTCCTAATGGTTTGCGGGCTCGCTCGCCTTGTAACCGGGATGTTCTCGCTTCGAACTCTGGTGATGTGTGCGTTCCATTGAAGAGTTCCTCAAGAGGAGGATGATATGAACAGCTCCCTGACTGGTTTTCCCATGGTCTTCCATCTGATGTCAACTTATATTGCACTCCTGAAGTAATAATATTAATAGTAATAATAAAAATAATAGTGATAATCACATCATACATTTATCCCCATTAATGAATTTGAAGAAAGCAGGAACAACAGTTTGATCATAATAATATGGTACCATCATTTAATTCGTTGGCTTCTCATCAGTTGCTTGCAGAATAAATAAATTATTAGTAAGTTAATGTACAGAAAGGTTTTAACATACTTGCAAATTTTACATGATATCAGTTGACAGGAAGCTCCAAATTTAGTGAACAGTGTTCAGAAAATTGCACTTATATAGTTTTTTACACAGGGAGTTCAAGTTTAAACAAAGTGAATACATACATAAAATGGTAAAGGAGTTACGTAATAAAGATGAGAGATGCGTAAGATGATGAGTAACTAATAAATTGGGTAGCAATGTACTGAGTTCAACTCAAATCATAGGAACAAGAGACAAGCAAAATAACACTATATCAAAGGGGTGTGAGGTTAAAGCCAAAGATTACATAGTCAAATGAAAGAGAGTGATATCCAGTTACCGGAGCAAAGAAACACTGATAACTACTTCTTTGTGAACGCATAAATCGGGTTTCAGGCGTTTTGCTAGAGGTTGCTTAGGCAGAATTGGGGAGAACTGAACTGTTTTGTCAATGCTAACTCCAACCATGTATACAAATTTACATGTATCTGCGGGAGCAGTTGCACTGGGAGAACAGAAAGAACGACACACCTCTGATTTTCTGAAGATTTATCGAAAATCCTACGTCTCAAGCGAACAAGCACTTACAACAGTGTCATCATCAGGTACGAGGCATGAGGCGCAAACTACAAAATCCTTTGAAATTATTAATGGAAGCACTGTTCACTAAGTTTGGAGCTTCCTGTCAACTGATATCATGTAAAATTTGCAAGTATGTTATAACCTTTCTGTACATTAACTTAATAGTAATTTATTTATTCTGCAAGCAGCTGATGAGAAGCCAACGAATTAAAAGATGGTACCATATTACTATGCACAAACTGTTGTTCTTGCTTTAGTCCAAACAATAAATTTCCATAACAAGTTGAATTTCAGGCATAGTATACGTGGCGTACAGCGATAATTTATCGCCTTTAACAAATAAATATATGTGTAGAATTGTAAGTATCATAAAACTGTGAAAAGGTTTATAGAAGAATACTGGTTATTCTGTTTGCAGTTCGCTTTTATTTACTGATTATGAAATAGGTTTTAATAAGCTCTTTTCTGATATTCCTCTCTCTCTCTCCCCGTTCACACAATCAACACCCGTGCTAAATGTGGTTTGGGTTGAATTTTCTCATATTTATCAGCCTTTATGAGCATAGAATCCTATGAAATTTCCTTTCAGGTTTCTTTTTACCTGGGGAGACATGAAGGCAGAAATTTGTAAAATAATAAAGAAGATGATGTTCAGGATCCGACAAGATGACACCCTAGCCAGTTAACTGCTTGCTTGCTTATTAACAACACCAATGTCATTTAGTTAAGTAAAGGCACTAATCCAATAGTCCTGACGATGCCCTTCAAAGTTCTACGGAATATATAATATAGCTTCTATCTAGAGAAGCCCAGAATAGAATAAAGAAGAATGGGTAGAATACATCAATTACAAAACAAACTGTAAAAGGAGACTTTGACTTATGATGCCGGAGAGTCTGAACTGGAATATTACTTAATAAGTCAAACGAAAGGTTTCTTACTTAGAAATCAACGAGATATGAGATGACCAGAAACAGCAAATATTTGATGAGAAACTAATACCGACAAGGCAGATAATATTCGAATAATTTCCTACCACCACAGGGTTCTACTGATAGCATGCAGTCAACCTGCACAAGTTTTTTTCATGTTTGTAACTAAAATAAATCAAAATTCTTAGAAAAACCAAAGGTGTGAATATCAGTCTCTAGATCATCAGTACCTTATCGATGGATGTCTTGAAATAGTGATAAGAAGTCATGGCTGGGGAAATCCACCATTTTGATTTGGTTGTGTTCTCTGCACTGGTTGATTTAATTGTGAAACTTTCGTTGTCCTTCAGGATCCCGACCAGTTAGGTATTGTAAGCCCTTCCAACCAACCAACCAACAGTCAACTTGACTTCACTAATCCCACCTAACTCTTTACCAACCTGTGTCTATGTCACCCAGCACTGGCCATTGACGAAGGAGATATCAAGGCTGGTATGAGAAACACATGTCCTAGCCAACTCAATCGTTGCATAGCTTCACAACCTCTTCGATGGACTTACTCTCTCGCCAGAGATAATGAAAAGTTGGCGAATCCCGTATGAGTTTTCTAATTATCCGATCAATAGTCAGTCGTTTCAACTTATAATAGCTCAATAATTTACATCATTCCAGATTTTTTTGTAATCTACTTACTTTGATATTGTTCAGCTTGTAGGCAGTTGAAATTAAGCAAACAATGAGATCGATTTTTCAAGGTTATTCGCATCTCTGTTTCCGTTTCAGTGTTTGAGCGAGTCTACTCACACGCTTTAATCAATCATTCTTTCTATATATATACACATGTGTGTGTGTGTGGGTGTCTGCGTGTGTGAACCAGGATTGAGCTAAGGTGAGTTGAGGTGAAGTAAAGTTGAGGTGAATGAATGATAGGATACGGGGGTAGTGGTTTTTCTTTTCGATAGACCAAACTACACAATAAGTTATAACTGATATACAATACGGTGCTCATGTCTCATGGTGACCTGTAAAATACCCTGAATGTTTTCGTTGAGGGGTATCAGACATTGTTATGCAATGTCAACATTAGTCTAAAGACTGAATCGAAATTATTCAGATCACACACACACACACAATATGTGATCCGCTTGATACCATACAAATGGCATTCAAGAAAGCAGGCATAATAAGGTCTTCCAAAGGAAATTGCGGTGAAATTTCATTTGCGGATATTATTTAACGTGTTAACTTTTCAAATAAGTAGATAGCCAGACAGTTTTCAGGTAGTTTTTGAACTGAGCCAAACTGGGTACTCCAGTGATTAGCTCGGCTTCAAACCAGTGAAACAGCCCTCCGGCGTTTAGGTCACTTCAACGGTCTGCCTGGCTAGCGAGCACTACTGGTTGACATGTAAGTGGTATCCAACTACTCATCTCAGTCATCCAGTTAGTCAGTAGTATACAGTACCATACATTTATGCTTGCCTTCTTGATTATCACCTAGATGGCATCAAATAGATCACATACTGTGTGTGATCTCGGAATATAATTTTGGTTCCCACACAAAAAATCTTTACGTAAAATTTCACCCTCTTAAACTACATAAACTGCAAACTGGGAGTTCATTTTTAAACTACCAATTTCAGTGAACCCCTACCTGATATATCGGTTTAAGAGAGAGTATTATTTACTGGGTAAAAATGAGTGCATCGGCTGGGAATCGAAGCCAGTTAGACAATGCAATGGAGCCCATAAAACAAAATAATTTTTTTATTTAATACTCATTGAGACTAAACATACAGATCAGATTAGTAAGTTAGCGTAATTTAGATTTATGCAGTAAAAAAATATCTACAAAATAGGTGATCTGTTGACCCTAAAATAAGATGAGAAGTATTTCAAATCGCTCAGCTATACTACTCTACATCAAGTCACATACACAGCCATACAGACTAAGAGATGGAACAAAATAACAGTCTTAAAATCTAATATAACATGTTAGATAGAGACAGATTGATAACTGAGGCTTGATGTATCGAATCTAACTGAAAATAGGCGCAACAGGAATGATTCAACACATCTGTCCACCCAAACATCTGGAGACTTCTGCTGCTCTGACGACTAACGAAAAAAATAACGAGAGCTATAAAACTCAAGTTTCACAGCTGTGTATAGTTACTCTGCATGTGAGTAATATGTATAACAAATTAATTGACATGAAATTAGGCAATAACTACCGCAGTGTCCAAGTTTTACTCTCTCATATAAATATATACATATATATATATATATATATATATATATATTAAAGAGTAGAAATGAAATACTCCGTAATCCTGCTCACCAGATGACATGACATAAACTTAACATCATCTAATATCCTTACTGGTCACAAATTCTCTCCGTTTAGTGGAAGGTTTAGGAGTGTGTTGACGGTTGAGAATCAAACTGGTCGGACTATATGTACATAGAGAATTCTAACTATGAACCACTGATAATAAATGAATATATCTGAACAAAAAATGATTAATTTACGATGTGCGTTGAGATTAACGTGATTCGATACACTGAGAACAATCTACGCGTAATACGCAGGCTACGTTGATAGTCTTCATGACTCTGATTTAAAGAAAACATGACCTGCCTGAAGGTGAGGGATGCAATTCACTTACCAACCAGTAGTGCTTGCTAGGCAGTCAGCCAGCGAGATCATTGAAGTGATCCAAAAACCATCTAGAGGCCATTTCGCCTTTTGTTTGACATCCAGCTCTACAGTGCGATGTGTCAGATTTTCACTTAGCAAATGTGATTTAAACAGTCAGTAGAAAAGGAATTATGCAATTCTGGTCAAAGGTGTTTGTCAGAAAGAATAACTTTCAAAAGTTTTAATGAATATGTTCACGATTTAGGTGGTATGAAATGAAAACATACACGATTATCAGACGTAACTCTGAGTCTGATATCTATAGAACTACCGATAATTAATGTCAGAGACCAGCAGTTTAGAGTCCAGGATACAAATTACGTCCTACTTAGGACTCATCATCTGCATGGATGTACTTGAATCCCCAGTGAGTGAAAAAGTGATGGTGTTTCCATTCAGATGTGAACCCAGAATGCATCATTTCGTACACCGAAACTGGCTTTGAATCATTTGTCCGAACACCATCACACAATGAGGATGGAGGTACATACAGTTGATGGGTGTATAAATGCATGTGAAATGCGAATCTTGAATTTGAACTATAGTCACAAAAGCCAACTGTAAAGTAGCATCGCTTTAAACCTCAGATAGAATTGAAACATTCGTGTACTACTGTAACAATAGAAGGCAAGACACAGCAGCCAAGTTATATTTTCCATTGGTCAAACCGCTGTCTATGTATGTACAGTTTGTATTCTTTAACCAATCACTGAGCTTGTGATTTCGGTTTACATCAAACGACACGAAATGGAATGTTCAAATATACATAGTATTCTTTTGTTAATGCAGTATATAACATTGGGAAGTGTATTCTGTCTCTAACATCAAATAGAATGTTCAAATAGATACTTTGTATTCTGTTGCTAGTGCAGTATTGAACCGTGGGAATATGTGAGAATCATATTCCGTTGGCACGCATTGTCTCTATCACACTACCACACTAACAGGTGCTGCCGTCAAGTCAAATCACACTGAACGAATTAAGGGAGACAACAGAAATTCACGTAAAAACAAATAACCAGATTGAATCTAGCTGGTATTCTGGTAGTCATTGTAGTTATCGGTTGAGTTTCGATTCAGTTCACATAGTAAACACAAACGTCCACACATGCGCTACATGCAGACACTCACAAACAAAAAAATCGGACATTTAATTTATTGAAAATAATAAAGAGATAAGGCGTGAGAAACTAGACTTAGGTCGAGTTATCTTAATCTTGTTTATCTGACTTAAAAAATTCATCACTCAGTCGATTCACCGCTATTATTATTATTATTATAATATACTTAATAAATAATGTTCTGATCTCAACAATTTAAAAGCCCACAAGGCTATCATCTATATGCGCTTGTGTGATTGTGATTTGGCTTTGTGTGCATTTATCAACGATGATTACATAACTGAATTGATCAGAACGATAGTTGGCAGCTGGCTTCAATTCAAATCTCAATGAGAACACTGTCGGTTATTCACTGACTCACTCACTCATTGGGGATTCAGGAATTCAAGATGCACATTTCGTCATATTTGCGACTCGTCAGCTGGATGTTTGTATCTATTTACTCAACGAGTAGGTGGTTGAATGACTGATGGTGTACTTATGGATAGCTGAACTCAACCAGTACATATCGTTGTAATAGATACACTTATGTTATCATTCTTAACAAGTGTACACATAGCGAACACGCTGACAACCATGCAATTAAGTAAACATATATTATTGATAGCATTGTACACTTGATCAAAGGTTTTAAAGCATAAAAACTGTTGAAAATGATCACTATAAGACGCTGATCAGGTTATTTATTGTCTTGAATAATAATAAACAACCAAAATTTAGTTTTTTTATTCCTTCATGTTCCCAGTGAAACATGGGGCTTCAAGCTAGAGGCTTGAAGTTTCTGTAGCAATGGTGATCATTTTTACAGGATGGAGTTGCTACCGTCATGTCCACCCTTTCTTCTTTACCAGTCTTATTGCCGGTTTAGCGAGGTAAAGGAGTGCGTCGGCCGGGGACTGAAACCCGGACCACCTGCGTGGTTGACGAACACTCTACCGCTGTGCCACCGACGCTAAATTCAGTTGGTGAGGTGAAATCATCAATTAACCAAGCATATATTAATAGAAAAAAGATAATTATATTAGACAGTTGAACGATTGAGCTACAAACGAACACGACTGGAGAACTTATAATAATAATGATAATAATAATAGTGAATTAACTGAATGGTGAACCTTTCACCAAATCACACAAATCAGAATAAATTAACTTTCACATACTGTGTTTATTTACTTGTTTATAAGTGTCTGTGTGTGTGCATGCTAGTGTGCGTCTGTGTTTCCGTGTGAAGCGAAATGCTCGATGTCTCTTGTGTTGACATGTCAACACCCTCTACTAAGGGTAAATAATGGAACAAAAGGAGAACTAGTACAGATTAACACAGCAAACAATAATGGCGACAGTGATAGGGTATCGACTGTAGGGTTAATAATAATAATAATATTAATATATTCACTTTATTCCAAGCCATAATAATAATTACAGTGAATGGAATTTTCGGCATTTTGTACAAATTGCAACAATTTAGCTGCATTTTGCAAATAAATATATAAATACATAAAATAGTAAAAATTATAAAATCCCTCAAAAACTAGAAGTTAGGGGAACATAATAAATAAATGATATACATGATAATAATAATAATTCTGATAGTAATCTACTGTATATCTACTGATTTAAAGAGCTTATAAGTTCTTTTCTGACATTTGTTTCTTCATTCAAAGCCCGTGCTTAACACGTTATGACTGAATTTTTACATTTTTGTAATTTATGCAAAATTTGAGGAGTGGAGAGATTCACCACAGATTCCTTTGGAACACGAAATTATTCAAATCATGCACTAATGCTTGCTTTCATGCTTGTCACTTATTGGTAATGTCGGTTAAATCTTTAGACTAATGTTGACATTGCATAACAATGTCTGATACCCTTCAACGAAAACATTCAGGGTATTTTACAGGTCACCATGAGACATGAGCACCGTATTGTATATCAGTTATAACTTATTGTGTAGTTTGGTCTATCGAAAAGAAACCACTACCCCCGTATCCTATCATTCATTCACCTCAACTCACCTTAGCTCAATCCTGGTTCACACACGCAGACACCCACACCCACAAACATACACATGTGTATATATAAGAAGAATGATTGATTAAAGCGTGTGAGTAGACTCGCTG
This sequence comes from Trichobilharzia szidati, assembly GCA_944472155.2. Classification (NCBI taxonomy): domain Eukaryota; kingdom Metazoa; phylum Platyhelminthes; class Trematoda; order Strigeidida; family Schistosomatidae; genus Trichobilharzia; species Trichobilharzia szidati. The sequence continues at coordinate 154,493,388 of OX235279.1, read as the reverse complement.
AAACATTGAAACGGCAACAGAGATGCGAATAACCTAGAAAAATTGATCTCATTGTTTGCCTAATTTGAATGAAACACCAATGAGTCGATGCTCCAAAGGTTCAAAGACATGAGGTTGAGGGTTCGTTTCTCGGCCATTGCAGCACTTCTAAACCTCGCTTAGCAGACAGTAAGGAAGATAAAGAAGTAGAGTTGGGCGTGAGGCTGGCAACCATACCAAAACCACTGCTACTGAAACTTCACAGCTCTAGCCTGAAGCCCTGTATTCCACTCGGAACGTTAAAGAATAAATAAACCAAGAATAGTGAATATATTGCAAGAGAAATTTGATTTTATCTTCTGACTTACAATACCAAATTATGTAGATTTTAAACAGCTGGGAGGGGAGATGTGAACATACTTTTTGTCATGATGACAAGAAGTTATTCATAGGAAGTAACTAACTTTAAGTAACATAAATCTGGCATGATACAAGTTGTTAAATTACTAACTGTGTGTAGGATAATTAGAAGGGCTGGTGGGATATTTGCCAACTCACGCCATACGTTTCAGGCGCAGACATGTGATATCCGGTTATTGATCGCAGGAGGTGTTTACTGCACGGCAGTTTGCTCTGTGAAACATAACCACTGCTAATAGAAGATATAAAAAAAGGCTAACTGCCTTTGACCACAGATGTGTACGTTCTACTCCACCCCCAATCAATAATATATGTGGTTATATATAGTGAGTAATACTGAGGTTGTGCGTAGAGGGTCAGGTAAAGAAGAAGGTAAGTCAACAGATGTTGTTGTAAAAGGACATCAACTGAGACGTCTGTGAAATGTGTTGCACATGCCAGGCCATCGCCTTCCTTGATGCGCGCTTTAATCTGATCAGGTTGGAAAACAGCTAGGCCTAGTCATTTAGAACACGGTAATAATTCAACAAGTCTTCGACAGTTGGTTTAAGCTAGACACGTAGGGGTGGGGTACGAACGGGTTTTAGACTGTCTGCCTGGTTGAGATCCTCGGGATGTAAAGAACCAATGGTAGCAGACTGTTGGAGATAATATGGCTCAAAATCATTGTCGGTAGCGCAGACGCATCCAACGTTCATCGCATGAATTCTAACCTCTCTCAATTCGAGCTATATATAGAGCACCACTGGCAAGCAATATCATCCGCGATTAAGTCTGCTGTATTGCATAAATCGAAATATAGTGAAGTGCTTGCATTTCCTAATATTCTTCAACTCGTCAGCTGGATGGATGCACCTACATCCCCAGCGGGTGAATGCATGCGCCAGTAACCAACTATCTTTCTTATCAATATATATTTATGTATTCATTCTGAACAAGTTTACACATCTCCAGCTCACATCCACTTATCAGAACTTTTAAACTGTTGAGATCAGAACATTATTTATAAATTAAGTATATAATAATAGTAGTAGTAGTAGTAGTAAAAAGATGATGAAAATATATTTAAGGGTGAACAATGAAACAAATGAAGAACCAATAAGGACGACTAGCATAAAAGAATAATATCAATAATAATAGTATAAGTAGTAGTATTAGTGCTAGTGAGTCGATTGAATGATGAAGATTTCAAACCACAAAAACAAAACAATAAATTATCTGTTCTCTTCTTTGTTTGTTTGTTATTGTGTTTGTGTGTGTGAGCGTGGCTCTTGAGTAGGCGTCTGCATTTTCTAAGTGAGTGGAACACAGCAGTATAGAAAGCTGATTCAACAAAAAAATCGTCTATTTTCTTTCTGTATTTTATTTTTTTATCGTTGAAAATATCGAAAAATAATAAAATAAAGTTGATGTCGACATATCTTTGAGGTCATTTGAAGATATTTATTTATTTATTTATATATAAAGTGCAAATGTGATACAAATATATATTTATATTTTCTTTCTTTATTCACAAACGTTTGTTTCACAAAATACGACTTTTAAAACACCTTAAAAGGAAATGTTTTTTTAGTATTTCATTTCACTGAGTACTTGTTTGCTGACTGATAATTACACTACTACTACTACTCCTAAGACTACTTATACTACTAATAATAATGATAGCTTTATGCTGAACAATGTTTATATGATGTAGAGAATTTTTAGCGGATTTTTTTAATAGGATATTTTCTCTTCGTCCAGGATATTCAAATAAGAGCTTAACTGACAACAGATTGTGTGACGCGGTTCTATCTCTTCTGAAGCACAGACAAATCCATTAAGATATCTCTACATGATGACACTTTGTTTTATTATTGTTAACCATGTTAGTTGTAAAGCGGTTGTAAAGAAACTACGAAATGATATCATCTCGTAAAATTTGTCTTCTTCATGCCTTATTCAAATTTATCAAAGGGACTAATTGTTTTAACTTTGTTGAATGCCATTTATAAAAGCAAAGACGAGATCACTCAGAAACGTCCATCTCATGTAATACGATAAGTTGCCACTGAGGATAATGCTCATTCACATGTTTAGTAGAAAATTACTAATCAGCGGGTTGTAAATGTTTTAAATACTCGCCAGAGTATAAAATACTGCCAGAGGTCATACTTTACTAGATTCAAACAAACCGAATAATAGAAATGATATGCAATATATTGATGGAGGTTTTCGGTAGCCCACTTTTTAAGCAGGCTACTACTGCTACTACTACTATTACTACTAATATTGTCCAGAACAGTTTTATTACAGCATAATTTTAAATCAAATTCTCAGCTTGCAAATTAATTCACACAGTCGTTTCATTTGTAAAATGAAATACTACAGTGCTCCAGTTCTATTCCTATATCAGTAATTCGGTATCAATGAGCCGACTGTTTGAGTGAGTATATATGTGTGTGATATTGCAGCAAATAAAATTATTGTATAATGGAATTATACTCTATCGCAGTGTTCGAATTCTATTCCCATGTCTAGAAGTTGACTGTCTATTACGTGCTTCTAATGATCTCTTTTGCACTCCTTGAGTTTCGGATGGAAGATAAAGTTTCGCAATATAAGTTTTGAAGTTTCAGTATTGATGTTAGTATTTTCGTTTATAGGGTGACGTTGATAGCCTCACACCCCATGACCTTTCCCTTTTTTATCCCAACCCTACTGTCGGTAAGTAAACTAAGTGACGGATTTGACGACGAGCTGATATCAGCTAGGGAACCATTGGAAACCACTTGGAAGTACTAGACAGCTGTCCCTTCTCCCTTGTTTCTGACTCTTCAGCAGCACGCATCCCGTGTGGTTCGAACCCAGGACTTTCCGGCTACAAGGCGAGCTTATAGACCATTCAACCACTGGGACGCTATCCAGTAGCCCTTGATGGTTTGAAAGGAGGGTAACCGCCCCAACGTATTTTGGCCTGCATCCATGACGGTATTTACAGAAAATCTTGAAAGCTGTTTTGAAATCAATAAACCTCTGAGACTCATACTAAATGAGTGTATTTTGTTACATAGACGAAGTTGGTAGTCTGCTGCCACCCAAGCGTTTCCAATATTTTTGGATTCAATCACTCGATTACTCCTCCATGTGTATGTCTCCACGTATATACGCACATGCAATTTGTTTTAATAATATGGAATGTGTGAAGTTCAGGCTTATGGGTCGTACTTTTTCGATAATTATAAGCCAGACCAAATTAGTGTTTTGACGGAGTGATATTGGGTTGCAGGGGTCGTCTAGCTTGACCCGAATATGAATGCATCACCAACTGACCACTTGAAATTATCTCTTCCACACTAAGATACTCAAACACAAAAGTCAAAGTGGGACAAAATGCCATGACCAGAATGACAACAACTCTTATGAGACCAAATACACTGTATATTATATTTGCCAAAACCTCAGAAAATTAAGCGACAAATCAATAAATAAATCCGATTTGCCGTATAACATCGAAATCAGTCCCTAAGAAAATTAAGCCATAATTAGACAAGTATATGAACATAAATTACAACTTTGTAACTAACCGAAAATGCTTCTCTGTCCTAATGGATTATAAGTTTCACGAATGAGACGATATTTAGTCTCTATCTTTCAAAAATAATTCAATTTATTTCTTGGCTTACAAGGTCGTTATTGTTATTTTAAATCTCATTTTAGTTTCATCATGCAATCAGTGAGGTGGAGGCAAGTCTCAAAGCACGTGTTCGAATGACAGATGTTAGAAATCAACGACATGTCCCGGCTACCTTGAAGAATTGTACAATACTAGCCAATGAATTTAGAGTAAGTTTTATTTTGGTTTTGTTTCTATTGCGGATTTTTCATTTTGTTTGATTCATGTTCAAAATTCAAGGATATGTAAAAGTCCATCCGAAGAGTCAATTTCCACTGTGAATTCATTCTTTTCTCTTTAGCTAGATAATCGCATTTATATACAAATTATTTTTCTCCACAAAAAATGATAGTAACAAAAATGATAAGTTATTGCAATAATCATAGTTGTTAATATTATTAATCAATGCTCAAGCGGAGGAGTTGAATAAGGAAGGACGTTATAATTTCTTAATAAGACAAATAATTTCATAGGAATGACCTGTAATCAAGATGCACATAGAAACGAGGGAAAATGTGAGTTATAAAGAGTTAATACACAAATACACAAAAATCAAGTTGGTAGGAAACAACATAGTAGTTTCCGTTATAGCAGAAGTGGTTGAATAATTTCCTTTTTTATGCGTGCACAGCTAAGGTCTGAATCGAGATAACTGCTGAGATTCACTGACAAGAATATCAGACTAAAAGTTCAGAAGAACGAAACATTACTTGTACCAAGAAAGAAACCTTTATATGAACCTTGATTTCATAGGAGACTTAACTTGTGATATGCTTAAGAAAAGAATTTCACCATTCTTGAGAAGAACATTCTTCGCAACAAGTAGCGTTCTCCAGTCGTCCGCTGGTCTGCAGAAGCCTGAAGAATAATATCTCGCATCTAATTACTTCTATGTGTATATATCTGTTCACCAATTCCTGTAAAGCCAAGTATATTGATCATCCGACGCATATCCTGTCTGAAAAAAGGTTTCAAAAACAATATCTAGCATGACTGAAGAAAGGTAGCAACTGACCATCCTATTTCAACGAAATCCTCGTTTCAGAGTAATCTATCTACAAAGTGGAGGATAACCTGCGAAGAAAATAAGCTTCCGTCACCTCTGCACATTACCGAAGCTCTAGTCATTCAGATAGAGAAACCAGAGCTGTGAATGTCTACAAAAGAGAATTATTCAACCACTTTTACAATCATCGTAACAACCACGTTAATTCCTAACAACCTGGTTTTTTTAACTCTTGTATTTCTTGCAAACTCTTATGTAATATGTCATCTTTCCCTCCTTTCTCTGTGCAACCTTGATTGCAACTCATTCACATCACTTATCTCATTGCGTAACTCTAACATACTTTGTTACTAAAGTCATCTTATGTTTTAATTAATAATATTCACTACTATGACAACTGCATTTGTTGCAAATAAGAGTTACGGAATCTTTCCAATAGACATCGTATTCGTCTATTGCACACAACTGAGGCGACGGGCATTCGAACTATTAAACCTAAACTATGTATTCAAAAAAGTTCGTACAGCCATTATCCCTCCCTTGTCCTATTAATACAATCATGACTTCTCCACCACCCCTCACTTATATTTTCAACCCCTCTCTTATCATCCCATAATCTTATCACATTTTCAATGCTAATAGCTTTATCAAAGTATTTTTAAACCAGAGTTTACAAAATCTCAGCGCATATATAACAAAGAGTTAAGAGGTGAGAAAATGGACTTAGGTCAAGTTAAAAGGACATATGAAAGTCAAAATAACAATGAAGATCACTAAACTAAATAACAAAGGTAATAGTACATCTGCTATGGTATCAAAACAAAGTTTACTAACTTGATCATCGTTCGTCAGTATGGAGTCATTTTTCGTTGTCAAATTGGCCAATTGGTAAAGATAACAAAACCAAGTGTAGACTGTTGGATTTCAAAATTGTGTAAAATTATAAAACAGCGTGTGTTTATATAGTGATGTTGCTTATCACATTCGTGTTGATTTTGTCACTTCATGGGGGACCGGGGTGTTGTAACCAGGTCAAATTCTGTTTTAGTCCATCATTCCTATTCAGACAATTTGGATTCCACTGATGATATGAAGTGCTTCTGATACTAGACGTTCTTTGTGATTTCTGAAGTTTTTCTGAATTATTTCAATATTGTCAAAATCAATTTTGTGGCCTGATTCTATAGCGTGTAGACGATTTTTCAAGCTTTTCTAGTTCAATCGGATTTCTCGGTGGTCGAACAGATGCTCTACGGTGTTCATTCCTTCTGATTTTGGGGATATACATACATCTATATATCTGATTAGTCCCGGAATACGACGCAATATACATACTGAGTTCCATATTTCTGATCACTACCATTACCCGAATAATTCTCAAATTAAATCAACAACATTATTCAACTTTCTTTTGTAATACCGTTATGTTACTCACGAGTAGTTCCGTACAAAATGAAAAACTATTTAATAAGAATTCTACTTTAATGTTCCATAAAAACTGTCCTATTTTGCCAAACTCAGCGATCATTCAAAGTAAAAAAAATACACCTATCTAGTGCTTTGGTATCAGTGCAAACATGCAACTTTTGACTGAAAACCGAATGCCATTTACTGATAAGCATTTACTTGTAACTTCCAACCCCGTAAGACTCACGTAAATGAAGATAGAAAACAGACTGCTCAGCGGTGATAAGAACAATTCATATAAGTAGACAAAAATACATTATATCTGTAAACATCTAGAATCCTTGGAAATTTAAGCCAACAAAAATAATTAATTTGATTGGACAATCGAGAACGCTAACCTTCTGGATTGATTGATAGATTGACTACGCAGTCAATAGGTGCATTGTCTGGTTGATTTTTTCTAACTTGGCTAGCTTGGTTTTGAGAACTCTCCGTCTTTGTTGTCTGTGTCTTTTACTTTACAATGTAATTGCGATGATCAGTGTTGATAGGTGTTTCTGGTTAAGGGTTTCTCTAGTCTTTCTTTTTGGGCACCTATTATTTGTTGATCCTATCAAAAATAGAACAACAACTATTACAAAAAGGATTAAACTGCAACACTGGAGACGCTTCAAAAACTGATTTCTTCTCTGCCTTTGAATCATTACTCAAATCATCAAACTTGAACGAGGATACACAGAGATACGCCAAACAATCGTACCAATGATCAAACAGAAAAACAACACACAACTCATCTCTCAAGAAATAAAGGCCATCAAGAAGCTGAAAAATAGGCAGGACATCGTCATTCTACCAGCCGACAAAGGAAGAACAAGAGTAGTCATAGACAGAGAAGAATACACCAAAAAAGTTGAAGAACTACTCAAAAACGAAGATGTATATCAACAACTCCCAAAAAATCCCATACAAACATTAAACAACCGCATCCAAAGAACGTTGAACAAGCTCACCAAAACTGGTCAGATCACAAAACAAGACCAATGGCGAATGAAATCCAATGGACTAGTCCTTTCTTGATTCTACGGCAAACCCAAAATACACAAGCCAAATATCCCGTTACGACCAACTGTATCACTCCCATGAACTCCAACATTCAATTTGTCCAAAGAATTATACCGAAAATTGAAACACCTAACGGAATCTTGTGATCAATCCATCAATTCTGCTATCCAATTTCTATTGAAAACCACAGGCATCCAAATAGATGACCAAGAAATATTGATATCCTTCGACGTCGCAGCATTATATACCTCAATTGGATAAAAACTAGCAAAAGAGACCATGCAGCAATTACTCAACAACGACGAACACCTCCCACAACAATCAAAAATGCAACACAAGTTGGATGGAATGCATAAACCTATGCCTGACAACGTACTTCTAATTCAACGGCCAAATATATGAACAAGTCAAAGGAACACCCATGGGATCGCCAATATCAGGTTTGATTGCAGAAGCAGTGATGCAAAAGCTCGAAAACATAATCCTAACAAAGATCAAACCCAAAATTCGGATACGTTACGTAGACGACACATTTGTAATAGACTTAAAGAACGAGTTAGATAAAACTCACAACTTGATAAACAACGTCTTCAACGACATCAAATTCACAATAGAAGAGGAATCCGAGAACAAAATCCCATTTTTGGACGTCTTAGTCAAGTGAAAAACCACAGGGGAATTAGAAACTCAAGTTTATAGAAAATCAACGCACACAGACCAAATACTGAATTGCAACAGCAAAAATCCAATAAGAGACAAAAGGAATTGTATACAAACACTATTCAAGAGGGCCAGGACTCATTGCAGCAATCCCACCTTAAGGAAAATTGGAGAAAGATATCTCATGAACGTCTTCCAAAAGAATGGATATCCACGGCATTTCATCAATAGATATGTACCCCCAAGCCAACTTATCAAATCAAAGGCCCCCCAAGGAAAGCACAAAGAAAATCGCCCTACCATATATGAAGGATATCTCAAAAATCACTGCAAGACTCTTCAAACCTTTAGGAATTGACACAAACCAACAAAATCACTTCATTAAGTTTTATGTCAACCAAAAGACTCAACAACAAAAGAAGATAAAACCAGCGTCATCTACAAAATAAATTGTAACAACTGAGAAAAACACTACATTAGCCAAAGTTGACGTCCCCTTCGTCTTCTTATCCATGAACATAAGCTAGCCGTCAAAAGACATGACATCCACCCCATCATATCACTACATACAGACAACCACGGATATCAATTCGACTGAGATAACGTTAAAATATTAGACAGAGGAATCACCAAGAATTCTAGAGAATTTTTAGAAGCCTGCCTGATATTCCAGTGAATCATCAATCAATAGACATATCGAGATAGACAAAATTTACCAACCGATAAGAAGAAAATCTCACACAGAAAGGGTCAAAGTTCAAATCAAAGAAACAATCAGTTCCAATAGAAGTAGCCTAGAGAGTGTGAAAACACACAAAAACAGCCAATCACGTCCAGGGTCACCAGGAGAGATGACTAATAAACTCGTAGAGAAATCTAAAAGCTCACTTCAAATTGAAGTATGGTCTGAAGATGTTGCCTAGTAAGGCGATGAAAGCTTCGGAAATTAACTATCCAACCACATCAAAATCATCCACTTGAGCTAAAAATCTTCTCCATCATATTGACTAGATGTTCATTGACTACGTTTCTCATAACCCCATTTACACCTATTCGTATTCACACCGGGTAGCATTTTTGCCCTCTTCGACAAAAAACTGCCTCTTACAACAGATATACCTAGCTGCAGAAAAGCAAGTGAACTAACAAACGCGCATAGAGTTAGTTAACTTAGGGATTTTGTAATTCAGGTTATTGAACAGTATTCAATTTGTTTGTCCTTCTTTTATTTTAAAACTTTCGGCATTATCCAACTTGTCACCCTTATTTATTCAATTCAATATAAATTCTTTTCAATCTTTTTCTTATTATAACCGTCACCTTGTTGTTTGATATTGTAATTGCCTGCTAGTCTTGTCATCTCCACACCCCTTTAGAATTTATACATTTCATGAACTACTGAATAAGTTAGAATTCATGGGTCATTGATTTCTAGTCGAAACGTGACTAAATGATCATTGAGCTTGTCCTCATAATCTGAATATCTTGGCTCTTTCGTTTCGTGGTGAGGTCGTAGGCGTGTACTGCTGAAAAGTCAGTCCCAGAACCAGGGGTAATAATCAGATGTCTAGTGATCCCTGGTGGTTACCGATGTTTCCTAACTGATGCTGTTGTTTCATGAAGAGATCTACAAACTGAAACTACTTTTATCCCCAATTGATGACTTAGTTCTTGGAGCCATTCAAAAATAATCCATTTTACACTTATTTATTTATATCAGAATGTCATATACTACTGACGCATTAGTTGATCTTTTTTGTAATTTGTCGTTTAAATTGTCTTTTTCATAATTCTTATAGGAACATTTGAATCATATGATACACTTATGGGGTAGATCAGGAAATCTATTAGAAGAAAGTCGTCGTATTGTACCAATCCATCTCCGATTAGGCGGTATTGTCGACGGAGTGAGTGCAAATACTGAAACCCCGAGTCCGGTGATGGCACGTATGTTAACCTCATTAACGGGACCGAATTATGAGTTGAAGGAAGGTGAAGAAGTTCGTCTTATTTCAAATCGTGATGACCAACACTTTTGGACAGTACAGACGAATAATGGGATAGTTAAAATCCCTTCAGTATGCTTATGGATCAGCGATCCTGATTTAGAGGCTGTAAAACGTGCTGTAATGTAAGCATTTCACTTTTTAATTTTTGATTTTATTATCTGTGGTGAAGTCTCAATGAAGATGAGAGTGGATCCCTTTTTTACAGAATGGTATTGCTCAATTTCTCATTTTCCTTGGACTCGAGACAGATTAGTAAATGCCTTTGATAGCATCAACCATGAAGCAATTTGAAAAATTTGACATTACAAACTACAGTCCCACAAACCTCATTCAGCAGCTATATGACAGTACCATATGCCAAGCGATTCACAAGGAAAGGCTCATTGAAGACTATATAGTAAAGACAGGAGTGTAAGACAAGTCTGCCTACTATCGCCGATGACAGTTCGCATTGTAGTTGATTGGATCATACAACAGACTAGAAGATAGGCCTATTTTGGACCGACGAGAAGACACTAGAAAATTTGGACTTCAAGAATGATTTGTGTCTAATTTCATAAAATATGGAATATCTATAGGCGAAAACCAACAAGTTGAACTTGATTTAAACTTAGAGAAGACAGAGATGATTAGGATACATAACAACCAACAGCAGCAATAAGCGTTAATCTGGGCAATTTAAAGGAAGTCAACTCTTTCACTTAACTAGGTGGCATCATTTCATTTATATGCAAGGCAGATGAGGATGTCAAAGCCGGTCAAGATGGGAAAAGCACGTCAGACCTTCATTCCTCCTAAATCAGTATAGAAATCTGACTGCCTATTTTCAACACACAACTTTGGGCCAGCTCAACTTGGCACACTACATGAAGCACACAAAGGAAAACAAAAGAGGAGAAAGAGACTCGGAAGAACGATAAGAAGAAGGAACATGAGGGAGAAAGAATAGGAAAACAATAGGATTTTTGGGAATGGTGGATCTCAAAGAATGAATGCATTTGCTCCATTCAGAACGATTTCGAGCCATATGAACAATTGTCTCCAGCCTTCAGTGGTTTTTACCATCTCGAGAACCCCTACCAGCCAGCAAGTCTGTACCTAGCTACGTGACTAAAACTAACTGCTGAAAACTTAATGGACTGCTTCCATGTTTTTGTTTCGCCACTACTGACTCTTTTCCAAAATAATCCTAGCATTTCCCTTCCAGGAGGGCGATGTTTTGGTGTCCATGCATAACACATGTCCTAACCATCTTAATCTATGCATCTGCTTCACAATCTCATCGATAGATTTTCCCTCTTTACCTAACACTCAACGCGTCACTTCAATATTACTCACTATGTTATAAAGACGGAGGGCCTCAAGTCTTTATCAACCTCATTCAGGAGCAATGTGAAAGTGCCACGTATCAGGTGATCCACAACGGGAAACTCAGCGAGACATTTGAAGGGAATGCAGGAGTGAGAAAAGCTGGCTGCCTATTATCACTGATGATATTCTGAATCGTGATGGACTGGATTATGCTTCAGACTGAGCACAAGGAGTGAAAAGAAAGTATTACGCTTGACCACCGATAAGAAGACTCTAGAAGATCTGGATTTCGCAGATGGTATATGTCTAATGTCACACAAACTTGAAGATTTGCAGATGAAAACCAGCAAACTGGCTGAAGAGGCTGGCTGTCAGCGAAGACAGGACTCCAGGTGAACATAGGGAAGATGGAGGTGATGAAGATAACCAACGAAACTCAACAACAACAACCAGCGCCAATCACTATCAACGGGAGAGGATGACAGAGGTTACTTCCTTCACTTATGCGGCTAGAAAGCATAGTTCCAACCATAGCCAGGACGGATGAAGATGTCAAATTCAGCCAGAATCCGAAAGGCAAGATACGTCTCCGGTTTGGAAATCTTCTGCACTCAGCATAAGGAACAAGATTCGGATTTTCAACAACAATGTCAAGTAGGTCCTTCTATACGGGCCAGAAACTTGGCCAGTGTATCACGAAAAGGATTTCCAAAAGTTTGCAGACTTCTATCAAAAGCTGTCTTCGCTTGCTTCATATTGGAGATCAAATGGCCAGAAAGAAATAGTAACAAGAAACTGTGGGAGCAAACCAAACAAGAGCCGATCTCTCAAAAAGTACTTAGGAGAAAATGGGCATTCGTTGAGGAGGCCGTCGAATGACATCGCGCCCCAGGCCCTCAAGTGGAGTCCGAATTGGAAGCGTCGAGTGGGTCGTTGGTGCGAGGGTGACATGGAGGAGATTGTGTGAGGAGGAGATGAGAGATTAGGGACAGTCGTGGACCCAGCTGGAGAGGACGGCAGAAAATATAAAAAAGTGGAGATGTGTTGTTGAAGCACTGTGTTCCACTGGGAACGCAAGGGAATAATAATAAATATTAAACGCCTATGATCAAAGTCAGCTAGCCACGCTTTTCACGGTTTCCACTTTCTATGACCATGTCTTACAGCCACCAAAAAGGACAGAGGGGACGTCTGCCTCTGTGCGATTCACACGTTATTTGATCAATAACCGCATATCATTCAGTTCTACGCCAGAGGTGATATAGGTTGCCTATTGCCACACCAGTCTTTTGTATCAGCCCATTGGGGCTGATGTAACTTCCCAAATAAGTGAAGTGATGGCTTACACACTCTACCACTTCACTTCTGCCTATTTTTAGGCTAGGAGTCGATGTAGTCCAAGTGGAAATCATGTGGAACAAGATCCGAATTTTCAATACCAATTTCAAGACAGTCACTGCTTCTAAATGGTTTAGAGACTTGACAGATGCGTCGCCAAAGGTATTTCCAGCTGGCTTATAAGGCCTTTTATAAAAAGCTAATTATCTTCGCTTCCTCGATACTGAAGATTGGATGGCCAGTCAGAAAAGAAAATCACGCAACAATGGACAGATTAGCAACCTATTTTTCAGCAAATATGCACAAGGAGATGGATGAGACATACACTTAATAGAATATCACGTGGCATCCCGTGTCGTTCAGACCGCTGAATGGAACTCTAATGAGGAGTGAGCAACGAGTTGGGCGTGAGTCCGAAGGTGATATGGAGAAGATTATGTGGCGAAGACAAAAATAAAGCTTACGGGTAATCATGCAGTCAAATATAAAAGACAACAGAGAACACTGTACAGTGCAGTTGTGTTGGTGTAGCCTTAGGTTCCGCTGAAATACGCATTTACAAAAATGTAATACTGACCACTGACATATTATATCTAAAAGAGTAACCAATATAGACGGTTGTAAATAATGTATTCAAATATATCGTAGATTTCTTGTATATTTGAATAAAACCAAGTTATATTTTACAATTTTTCACAAATGCTACAATGTCTGTTATTATTACTAATTAACATTTTAGACTTCGTGAAAAATGTATTGAATCATGGGATTTATTAGTGGAGCGTTCACGTGAACGATTAAGATCGTACTATAGTTGTCTATTAAATCAAATGGCTGAAAATGGGGTAAGTTATGCCGCTAATTTTTTACTATTCTGCAACTTCATCAACATTATATATATATATATATATAAAACTTTAAGCACCAGTAACTACCCATGTATTTATTTAAAAGTGGGAAGAAGGTTAGTTAGCTCATGCCTGACATTATTTTCACCACGTGCCAAATATGGTATAGTGGAATTTGTATACTTAGATATGCGTGCATAAAGTCTTTTGAAATGACTTCTTGTTTTACCTGAGGAGAGGCAAGCTGAAAGCTGTGGGTAAAGTGGATGCTTACAGTCTGACAAAATTCCTTTAGCAAATTTGTTGCATGAAATCAAGTACCTGTCAATGACGATGTCAACGATATGGCCCAATGGGATACCACTCGCCCTACTGACAGTCTTCAGAGTTCTACAAAGTATGATACAGTCTTTTTTAAGCAACCCAGGAAAAAATAAGGCCGAATAAAAAAGAAAATTGGGTAAGAAGCAAGAGCTGACAAACTGTATGAGGAGGGGTTGAGTTATGCCTGAGTGCCTTAACTTCTTAATGTAAAAAGTCAGATGGAATACTTCTTAAGAAATCGCTAAGACATGGGAAGACCAGGATAGGTGAGAAGAAAGAATTAATCCAAGATACTTAACATCACACTTGATTTCTATATCAGTATCATCAATTTTACTACGGTCATAGGAATTAACAACTTCATATAACTTTCTTTTACATCGGAAAGTGAAATTAACATTGTCATATTTAGAAAGATTTAGTTTAAAACCATTAGACAAAGACTATTTACTGACTCCGAATAGAAAGCTGTTCATTTTTGTACAATGTAGTTAATAAAACATGTAGGATTAGAGCTATGAATTAATGAATAACAATCGAGGTGATTGTAATAATAATAAGGATAAATTCATGCAAGTGTTTATATAATCTAGGCAACGGTGAGTGTATAGTTAGAATACTAGTGGGGTTAGAGGGGAAAATAACTATTGTCACATAGCGATTAGATAATATAGTAATAATAATAATAAATTGTGAAACAGAGAATAAAATGTACAACTGCAGCACAGCATGATATTGATAATACACTTAGCATTACAAACTAAATAAAATAAAAATATAATACGATAATATTTACAGTTATCCGGTGTCACCAGGAGAGATAACTATTTTAGGTGGGGCGGGGGTGAAGGCCACGGGAGAGAGAGATTTAACAAACATTTTCTGGACACCGAAATTGTGTTGGAAAATCATTACGGCAACTGCCTCAGCTATGCTTAGCAACCGAAGATGTACCAATGTAGGTAGCTGAGGTGGCATCTTGTATAGAAAAGGTGACTTTTTGTCAGTCTTGTGCTACGTATCCACAAAGTGTGGCAGTATGGAACATCTCAATGACTTTACGATTCCTCTAGCAAACTATATTAGACAATGCTACAGAAGGCGACGGTGGGCTTGTCGTGTCGTTCTACCTATATAACTGTCTTCACATAAAGACTTAAATTTATAAATGCACATGGAAGTGGCCAGACTTGGTAACTTATCCTTCACCTGCGTTGGAATTATACAACGAGTGGCGAATTTTAAAGGCAATTTCTGGCATTGAGACTTCGGAAAATAATAGCTAAAACATTCTTTGCCGCAACATTATATATATATACATATATGGACAGTTGTTTCGTACTTCTGGTCCGGGGCTCTTCAGCAATGCATAAACACGACCCCATCAGGGATCAAACTATCCAACACTTTCAGGCGATGACGCAAAACTCATTGACCATTTCAGGCATCTGGGCTATAATTCAGTGACCATTTCTGTTCAAAACTAGGCGGACAACATACCCGTCCAGTGCTCCCTGGACTAATATGGAAATTATTTATTCTATAGTACGTATACATGGTTCCCAAACTGTTACATTACTCTTACATGACAGTGAATACACTTTTCTTTTTTCTAGTTGTTGTGTTTTTTCTTTCCAGGATATTTATTATAACAATAAGACCGCAATGGATAATTTCCTTGAAGATTTACGCAGTCATCTTCTTCTACCAAATGATAATAACAGAACAAGTGAATTAGGTCAAGCAATATATGCATTTACGGATAGACTGAAAATGGCAGATAGTAAGTGTTGACTATGATGATTGTCGTTTTTGCTTTTCCATGTAATCCAGCTGTTGTCTGAACAACTGGATATTGGTGGCCTAACTGCAAAGCTTATCTTTCTAGACATCTTCAGCGGTGACTTCAGTGCATGGAGTGTGAACTTATTTGAATTTTTTCTCCATGAGTGATATGACCGTATCTCTGATGAGACAGAGTTGATTAAATATGGCTGTTCAGCCTGATTCTATATTAATTGTTTTTACGTTAATATTGTAATTCCTTCGTGTTCCGCATGGAATATTGAGCTTCAGCCGAGACACATATCCATTTCATTCATTTCCCTGCAGCCTTCTGTAGCTGGCTCCAGGATTACCCGAAAGCTGTCTTCTCCTTCTTACATGATTTCCTCTACGTCGCTCTGAGATGCACGCTTAACACGACACTCCCTTTTCGGGTTGCGTTACAGCAGCTGACTGGAGTACAATGTTACCCAACGGTCCCGTCAGCGTATGTTCAATCCATCTACATTTCCTTCGGTGTATTTTTTAGGCAGTAGGCTGTTCGTTGGTAGATTTCCCTATGGTCTGCTTATCCTTTGTAGTCAACCATCCATCTGATCTCCAGTATCCTGTCAGAGCAGACAGCTGTTAATAAAAGTCTGTTCGAAATGCTTTTGATAACGCACAATGCGAATCTTCTTCTTTATGCTGTGGATTTCTACAGTGATTTAGGATTAATAAAAAATCTATCTGGATTCTCAATTGCTGGCTAGCTCTGACACCCTGTCCGTGCCCCTGCCTGCAGTTGAAACAACGCTTCTTAAATAAGCAATTAATCTTGGGGATGGTATGTTGATCTTGTCTTCTTTTCCTGTTGTGACACTAGGTCTTCATAGTATTGAATGAAAGGATAGTGTTTTGTGTGTAGTATCTGTTCAAATTGGTTTTAGTATTCTTGTTGGTGTGTCAGAAATATTCTTCAAATATATCTGTGGTAGGATGAATTTTCTTATCGTTTTGCAGGATCTTTCCTTGCTGGTAGTTTCATCTGAGTTTAGACATTTTCCTTTAATGAAACTGTCAGGGTATCCTTTTCTCTTGAAAATAGCTAATGCGCTTTTCCTCTTCCCCTCTTCTAAGAAATCAACTGCTCCAGTGTGTGTTCGAGCTCTTTTTTGAATAATGTTCGGTTATATAGTTTCTTCTATGCGGCAGGTGAATATTTGGTCTGTGTAGATTGAATTCATACATACCTGTATTTCTGAAAAAGAAGTTTTAATACATAACTCTACCTTGCAGATTGTGAGTGTTAATCTTGCATTCTTTCACTGTTGGATGGTGGATCTTTTGCTCTACATGAATACTGAATAAGAAATCGTTGTATTTGCTTTGTGTGTATCTGATATGTACTTTTCATGGTATTAGTACTTTAGTTGGTATTTCAGAGGCGTTCTCTATATGTGGTAGAATGAAATCTCTTCTGTTTCTTTGGTTGGTAATAATAATAACAATAGTAATAATAACGATCATGATGACAACACATTCCTAACATACCTTTCTTCTTGCCCCTATAAACTTATTTTATTTGTAATAGTTTCTTTACAATGTATTACATTGTCTGTATTATTATTTCTAGTAGTAGTAGTAGTACTTGAAGTACCTATATTACAGCTGTCATTATGGAATGTAAACTAAAGACAACCATAAATATATCTGAATGGTAATAAAGGCAACAGTTACACTAGTAAAAAATTGTTGATATAAGCGATATATCAGCCACATAGTTGACAGTAAATAAATGGAATATTCACACATACACTAATCAATTGATCTCTCCATAAATCAGTTAGTTAGTTAGCTAGCTAGTCAGTTAACTAGTTTGTTACTTAGTTAGTCAGTTAGTTGGTTAGCTCCAGTCACCTTTTTTTTATTATAGCTTGATTCCACACCATAGTTTTGATACAAGTGTGGAATTTTCAGCAAGTGATATCGGTAGCCCAAATTTAGCAGGCCGACCATTGGATATCGAGTGTGCGTCGGCAGGGGATCGAACCCTGGACCATGTGCATGGTCAGCGAGAGTCCTAACCGCTGTACCATCAACACACAGCACTCGAATTCTTTTCAGCTTTCTGAGTACTTCTGTGAACTGTGCATATGCATGGAATCGAATTTGCTACTTCAGAGTTACTGTATGGTATTTATTAATACCATTATCACTAGTAGTATTAACTGTATTACGCTTGTTATTATGGAATTTATAGATGGAGATGAATACGAGAATAATAGCAAAAATTATAGCTACAATAGTAATGACAATGGTCATAATACTTTTAATATTATTATTTACATTGCATGAAGCCTATGGTTGACAGTATTCAACCTGCATACATGCTTACATACTACTTATTTGACTGCCCTATTTAATTAGTCAGTAAGACGGTAGTTTTGGTTGTCAGTAGTTGACGACCATACTGACAAGTATATGTTGACTATTTTACAGTTATTCTTATTTATAGGTGAGGCTGTGTGTTGTGTGCCTTGAATAACATCAATGATTTGCATACCTTTCAAATATCTTTCTGAATAAAGTTGGTTATGTAACAACCAGCCAACAATAATGACAGTGACCTCATATCTTCTGTATTAGATAAGTTTATTTTCAAATATCACACAGAAATGCCGTGTTAATAACTGGATGACGTCTCGAGCATAAATTATTGCCACTCACAATCATATCAAATTAGTCGCACGGCTTCATAGTTTGACTTATATATATATATATATATATATATAT
The DNA here is from genome assembly GCA_944472155.2 of Trichobilharzia szidati. Taxonomy (NCBI): domain Eukaryota; kingdom Metazoa; phylum Platyhelminthes; class Trematoda; order Strigeidida; family Schistosomatidae; genus Trichobilharzia; species Trichobilharzia szidati. The sequence goes on along the minus strand of OX235279.1, from coordinate 154,474,809 downwards.
ATATGCATCATTTTGAATACACGTGTGCGGTGTTGAATCGATAAACAAAGATTCAGTGTCTAGCCTCTCTGCCTCTTCACCTAACTATATTACTGTTTAATACATTCACCCTGTTGTGTAATTACATGCAAGTGAATGCACTGCAACGACTGACCTTTTTTCTAGGTTATTTAGCTAAACTGAGACCGAGCACTTCGGTCCAATCAATCGACGGGAAAAATCTAAAATTCAATTAAATCAATATGACCCGTTGCACAAGAGGTGGCTCTCGTGGCCCAAGTGGTCTAGTGGACAACGCTTTGGCGTTGGAAACTATGGGCACTGGGTTCGAGCCTCAGTGGGAACATCATCACTCACTGAGAAATGCAGGTACATCCAGATGACGAGTCCCAAATAGGACGAAATGCGCATCCTGGATTCCTCTGCTAGTCACCATCCACCAATTAAATATTTAGCTAAACGTTTACATTCCAAAAATCTAAGCGACCCCAATCTACTAGTCTGACCTATAATGTAATTGACCTCAATAACAGTCATTACAAGGTATGTGGTAAATTATGTGCAATTTTTCCTAACTCGATATATCTGGTCCTTTAGCTGATAACGTTTATCTCTGAGTGAACTGGTTGGTTGATTTAAATGCCACGTTAACTGATTCCAGCCTCACTAAGAATCCTATCTAAGGCGTCTGTCGTTCCTTCTTCATACAGAAGTACTACACAAGCTTTGAATCCAATATTATTTTCATCATTTTCAATGGGTCTTCACACATTTCTGAATAAATTCTGGTGGGTATTTAGTTATTCACTAATATTACTTCCTTTATTTGTTTGATTTCATCATTTAAATCTTCTGACCTACACGTTAAGCTCCTGGCTGATTATTATAGACATTCAAATAACCCTATCTTCACCAAATGCATGGGATGCATGAAAGTCTGATGACTTATTAGAGTGTGTAGAATTTCTATAAATGCTAGTATCTGACTACCCACCATCTTGTTTTCGTTTTATTTTACAATCTAGAATAGCCAACTTGCCTTGTTTCTTTTCTAACTCAAAAATGAATTAAATTTCGTCCACTACACAAAAAATCTTGAAATCCAGCTCATTTTTTGTACCATTCAATCTAAATTTTGAATTCTAAATGAAGACTGCAATTGAAATCAGTGGCGAAAAAAATGGCTAGACATTCGAGTATCGGATAAGTAATTAAAATATTTTATCGTCTCAACAGTTATCAAGGATTGACCTCTAAACACTTCGCGTAGAGTTCAGCTGTGTATCTTGATTCCATTCAGTTCTCTTCTATCATTTTTTCACCTGGCTCTAAGATCAGTCACTAGCACTACATGATCTTCATTTTACCGTTGGACTAGCGTCCAAGCTGTTCTTCTCCAATTAGATTTCACTCGACAGTCCAACTAGCATGGAAATTCCATTCTGTATAATAATTATTTTTTGGAATAAAGCAGTTATTACTATTAATGTCACTTAAATGTCACCTTTATACGTACGTCTAATCCATCTTAGTCAAAGTACATATTTACTAATAATAATTTTCAAGTATTATTTTTTATAAATAATTCTTTTATTTTCCTGTTTGTTCTAATTTTAGTTAGTCGACAACGTGGTGGAACTGTCCTACGTGAACAAGATATTGTCTGCATGCATAGTCCACTGTTAAGACTGAGAGATCATGAACGTCAAATGGAACATTTACGTGCACAATCTGAACTACTTGGTACACATATGACTAATTATTTACGTGAAATTGATGCTGATCAAAAACGTGTTGATAATGAACTATCTTTAATTGAGTAAGTTAAGCATGTTTATTGCAAGTCAGAATCTCAACAGCTATTGCCAAGTGATATCACATTTTGACGATTTCTAGAATACCTTTATACAACAAACAGTTATCACGGTTAACATTGTACAATTATTAGACTAATGTGACGAACAATAATCCGCTTAGACTTCATTCACGGCCTGATGCCTATACACTTGTAGGCAACAACCTTGAGTATGATTGGTTACTTCTGGATATTTTCTCAACCTTCCGTCTACTGGTATTACTTATTGGTCATTTTACTGACCTGAAATCATCTTCAAGTGACTTCATTTTTTCACTGGTTAATTGGTAAATCTTATTTACGTCTTTAAGCTTGTTGATTGAGAACTCCTGAAAGTGCACACCCTCGTATCCACCGTCGTACACTAGCCATCAAAAGGCATGATGTTCATTCCCTTGTATATTAGGTACGCAGACGACCACGAAAGCCAATTCGATTGAGAAAATGTGCAAATCTTAGACAAAGGAAACATCAAAAATATCAGGAGATTTCTAGAAGCCTTGGTACTCGGAGGAATAATCAGTCAACAGACACATTGACATAAATGACATTCACTAATGAATAAAAAAGAGTTCACATGGACAAAAGGTCAACTTTTAGGTCGACAAAATAATAATTTCCAACATATGTGGACTAGAGGGTGAGGAAATAAACTCCAGAGACAACCAGTCATGTTCAAGGTTATCGGGAGAGATGACTGGCTCATAAACTCGTGGGGAACAAATTCTAAAAGCTCACTTTTTAATTTGAAGTTTGAGCTCTGAAGTGATGTTGTCTGGCAGGAAGACAATGAAACCCACTTCGCAATTACACTATCTAGTTCATCATCACATGAATCCTTAAACATCGTCAAAGCGTCCACACTAGGAACGATCCGACATGCCAAAAGAGATTCTGACCATATCACATCAACATGATTAATCAGTCAACGGTTAAGGTAAAATTGACCTGGAAATCGCCATCCTTTTTTCTATTAGATCACTTCACTCAAACAGCTACTTCTGTTCCACATTTAGTTAAACACATTACATTGCTATTCAGTGGGTAGGTAGGCGAAGTAGTGGGTGAAGGTTAAAAGCCTAGACCGAATGATTCATAGCTTCCCCCACCAATTCACACTAATCAGTAAGTAGTATATTCTTCATACTGTTAAATTTTCATCTTTCATCTTCACAATTTTCACATTTAGCCAATTACAACATGAAAGTCAATCGCAGCTGGATCAATTAATCAGTCGGGTAAAACGTTGGAGTAGCCGCTTCGAACATGAACCAAATATCGACTCCAGTATAACCAATTCACGACTAAGTTCAAGTATCAAATCAAGTACAATATCTGATAATTATCCGCAAGTTGTTGGTCCTACCCGATCCATTGTAAGAGATCAGTCGCGTTTCTCTGGTAGTTCACTACGTTCAGATTCAATACCACGTGCTGTAGTTGATGCGATAACGCAAATTGGTGTAACAACTCGAACACAAGGCACACAGAGTTCAGACTATTTAGGTGACATAGAACTACGTCCAATGAAAGGGCAATATTATTCAACAACGTCACCGACAGCTACATTGCCACCACCTGAACGTAAACCAATGAGAAATGCAATCACACAAATTGGTATAGCTAGAGCGGATACAGGCGTACAAGGTGATGATTATCTTCCACTGCCGACATCAGTACATACAAAGAAACGTTCTGTGAAAGAAGTGTTATGTCAGATAGGTCAGATTACAGCAAATGCATCGTGTCAAACACTGGAAATGCCAAAACCACAACTAGAAACGCCGCTACCGCTCCCAGTCGTACAACCACCACCTAAAAAGTGTACTTTAGACGCTGTAGTCCAGTCAGGTGTCATTACTAAAAATAATTCAGCTCAATGCGATTATATTCAAGAAAAAACCATGATGAAAATTGAACAACCACAACAAAAACCACCGAAAAAGCTTAACATCTTAGATGCTATTTGTCAAATAGGTCAAGTCACACAAAGTATTGGTATACAAAGTCAGTTAGAAAAAGTTGAAAAACCCAACAAACATTTTGGTGTACAAGTTGAACCAACTATTGTTCCGGTTCATAAGAAATCAACCACTGAAGCTATCTGTCAAATCGGCAAGATAACAATGAATGCTAGTACAGAAACTTCACCGAATTTATTTATCCAACCAAATCTAGTTAAGAAGACTAGCATCAGTGATATCACCTGTCAAATTGGCAAAATAGAAAGAACTGCATCAACGCAAACAACAACAACCATGGCGGATGTGGTCGAAGGAAAACCCATACTTCATGATGTCACTTACCAACATAATATACCACGATCAAATTTCTGTCACCAAGCTGATCTTATATCTCGCCCAAAATCTGTCTCAAAGACAATTAATGATGTTGTTTGTCAAGTTGGCCAGGTTAAAAATGATGTGTCAACTCAATCAATGATTGAGCAACAACAACTCGCGCCGATTGTCGTCGCTGCTGCTCCTTCTAAGCCTGCCTGTAGAGATACCGGTGTTAATCCAATCCAACCACTGACAAAACAAATCACTGCAAATAATGATGTCGTTACACAGACTGGGATTGTCTTCTCCACGAAGCTAATTCAAGCTGAGTTGATTGAAGAGCAACCGGTGTATGTGAAAACGATAGAAACAAAAGATGCTCCTATTGCATCATACAAAGAGAACATGAACGCGGGTCAACAAGCTGACCTCATTCAGCATATACTACGTAGGCCGACAAGCGATGTTGTCTGTCAAGTAGGAAGTGTTACAGAAACTACCGGTTCCCAAATGGAAGATACACAAAGGCGAAGAATATCCCAGGTGGCTACTCAAAGCATTCCACACGCTATTGATATCAAGGAGGTGCAAACCGACGTGAAACCGAAACTCCTACCGAGATCGATGAATGATGTTGTCTGTCAAGTTGGACAAGTTCGAAATGATGTATCAACACAGTCAGTTGAATATGCTATTGTTAAACCCCCGTGTAGAGATGCTGGCATAGATCCGGTTCATGCTGTACATGCTAAGGTGAGTAGTGACGTGGTTACTCAGACAGGCATTGTCCATACGTCGAAAGTTACTCAAGCTGAGTTGATTGAGGAGCAACCGGTGTATGTGAAAACGATAGAAACAAAAGATGCTCCTATTGCATCATACAAAGAGAACATGAACGCGGGTCAACAAGCTGACCTCATTCAGCATATACTGCGTAGGCCGACAAGCGATGTTGTCTGTCAAGTAGGAAGTGTTACAGAAACTACCGGTTCCCAAATGGAAGATACACAAAGGCGAAGAATATCCCAGGTGGCTACTCAAAGCATTCCACACGCTATTGATATCAAGGAGGTGCAAACCGACGTGAAACCGAAACTCCTACCGAGATCGATGAATGATGTTGTCTGTCAAGTTGGACAAGTTCGAAATGATGTATCAACACAGTCAGTTGAATATGCTATTGTTAAACCCCCGTGTAGAGATGCTGGCATAGATCCGGTTCATGCTGTACATGCTAAGGTGAGTAGTGACGTGGTTACTCAGACAGGCATTGTCCATACGTCGAAAGTTACTCAAGCTGAGTTGATTGAGGAGCAACCGGTGTATGTGAAAACGATAGAAACAAAAGATGCTCCTATTGCATCATACAAAGAGAACATGAACGCGGGTCAACAAGCTGACCTCATTCAGCATATACTGCGTAGGCCAACAAGCGATGTTGTCTGTCAAGTAGGAAGTGTTACAGAAACTACCGGTTCCCAAATGGAAGATACACAAAGGCGAAGAATATCCCAGGTGGCTACTCAAAGCATTCCACACGGTGTTAATACCAGCGCAGTACAAGTAGATATGGTCCCGAAACTCTCACCGAAAGCAATGCATGATGTTGTTTGTCAAGTTGGTCATCTAAGAAATGAAACATCCACACAGTCCGTTGAATATGCCACTATCAAGCCTCAATGTAGAGAAACCGGTGTAAATCCTGTCCAGCTATGGGAAAGAAAAGTCAGCGATGATGTTGTTACACAAACAGGTCTTGTCCACACATCAAAAGTAACTCAAGCTGATTTGATCAAACAAGAACAACCAGCAATATTTATGAAAATGACGGAAACTCAACCGTTGTCTCACCCTAGAGAAACTAAGGAAATAGGTCAACAGGTTACAACAATGGCGCCTATACCACGATCGTTAAGTGATGTTATTTGTCAGGTGGGTAGTATTTCACAAGATTTTAGTGTACAAGTAGGTGATCATAAAAAAGAATCATTCCCTACGGCCACACAAAGTACAACTGGTCATTTCGATCGATCAAGATCATCATTCTCCGCTCAAACTGACATGTTAATAAAATTCCCTGAAAGGCGCTCAGTATCATGCTATGATCTAGTTACACAGTGTGGTGTTGTGAATGCTAGTATAGCATGCCAAACGATTGAACCTGAATTGCAAGTAAAAACACAAATATTAGAAAAAACTCAAAAGCACATTATCAGACCACAATTGGATGTTGTAGTCCAGACCGGTGTTGTGATGAGAACAGAGGAGACAATGACAGCAATAACAGACACTTCACCTATGATATCCGTTGGTGTTGATCCAAGACCAACCATACCTGTACGAGAAGTCAGCTCATATCAAGCTCCACCAATAATAGAAAAGCAAAATAGACATGTACAAGTATATATGAAACCCATGGCAACAAATAAGGATATACAAACAGAAAGTATTATGACTAAAGACGCAACAATAACATCAGATTTATTGAAAACACCTCCACCACCAATTATCCCCTACGAAGTAGTCACTCAAACCGGTGTATTAAAACAAAACATTGATACACAGACAACATTTGTCGAATGGAGACCAGTTATCCAATCTATAGATAAATATGTACAAAGTGAAACAGTACAAACCATTCCAGAAATACAAACTGTTGCCAGTCGCGATACCAAGTACGATGTACAAACGCAATCTGGGACAATGAAACAATCACAAGCATTTCAAACACCAACAATTCCTAAGCCTACTGTTCACCTAAGATCGACTGGAATACAAAATGTAATGGATATGCCACAAAAAGTAATGAAACATGCTATTGTCGAGACTAGTATAAAACAATTTGATGAAAAAATACAAACTGAGTCTTTACCAAAGCCGGCGATCATGCCAATGGTGCAAACTACACATCGACCAACACAAACATTCGACGCACCAACACAAACAGAAAGAATTGCAGTCAAAGATCAACAGGTGTTCACATCATACGTCGTTAAAACACAAGCGGTGCAAACACCCATCGAACAACGACCAGTCATAGAGATGAAGGAGCTGAGCACTCAACACGAGAAACGTCCAGAGCCGACAGTTCATAAAAAGCTGCAAGCTGTCGTGCAGTCGCCCACCGCCAACATCGAAACACAAACGATAGATTACAGACCTCCACCTGCTTTCGATGTTCAAACACAATCAGGAGTGGTGAGGGTTGATTCAGAGAGTCAAACACCACTAGAACGCCGACCAGTTGTGGAGGTGAAGGACGCCAGTGTGTATCACACTCTCGAAAGTATACCGACTGTGCACAAAAAATTGCAAGCTGCAGTCATTCCTCGTCTCGACAATATAAGTACTCAAACCGACCCGATGCCACAACCTGTCATCATGCCGATGGTGCAAACTACACATCGACCACCTCAATTATTGGATGCACCGACACAAACAGAAGGAAAAAGAGTCAGAGACCAACAGTCATTCACGTCGTTCGAGGCTAAAATCTTCGACGTTCAAACTCAGTTCGGAAGTATACTCAAGTCTCAAGCGGTGCAAACACCCATCGAACAACGACCAGTCATAGAGATGAAGGAGCTGAGCACTCAACACGAGAAACGTCCAGAGCCGACAGTTCATAAAAAGCTGCAAGCTGTCGTGCAGTCGCTCACCGCCAACATCGAAACACAAACGATAGATTACAGACCTCCACCTGCTTTCGATGTTCAAACACAATCAGGAGTGGTGAGGGTTGATTCAGAGAGTCAAACACCACTAGAACGCCGACCAGTTGTGGAGGTGAAGGACGCCAGTGTGTATCACACTCTCGAAAGTATACCGACTGTGCACAAGAAATTGCAAGCTGCAGTCATTCCTCGTCTCGACAATATAAGTACTCAAACCGACCCGATGCCACAACCTGTCATCATGCCGATGGTGCAAACTACACATCGACCACCTCAATTATTGGATGCACCGACACAAACAGAAGGAAAAAGAGTCAGAGACCAACAGTCATTCACGTCGTTCGAGGCTAAAATCTTCGACGTTCAAACTCAGTTCGGAAGTATACTCAAGTCTCAAGCGGTGCAAACACCCATCGAACAACGACCAGTCATAGAGATGAAGGAGCTGAGCACTCAACACGAGAAACGTCCAGAGCCGACAGTTCATAAAAAGCTGCAAGCTGTCGTGCAGTCGCTCACCGCCAACATCGAAACACAAACGATAGATTACAGACCTCCACCTGCTTTCGATGTTCAAACACAATCAGGAGTGGTGAGGGTTGATTCAGAGAGTCAAACACCACTAGAACGCCGACCAGTTGTGGAGGTGAAGGACGCCAGTGTGTATCACACTCTCGAAAGTATACCGACTGTGCACAAAAAATTGCAAGCTGCAGTCATTCCTCGTCTCGACAATATAAGTACTCAAACCGACCCGATGCCACAACCTGTCATCATGCCGATGGTGCAAACTACACATCGACCACCTCAATTATTGGATGCACCGACACAAACAGAAGGAAAAAGAGTCAGAGACCAACAGTCATTCACGTCGTTCGAGGCTAAAATCTTCGACGTTCAAACTCAGTTCGGAAGTATACTCAAGTCTCAAGCGGTGCAAACACCCATCGAACAACGACCAGTCATAGAGATGAAGGAGCTGAGCACTCAACACGAGAAACGTCCAGAGCCGACAGTTCATAAAAAGCTGCAAGCTGTCGTGCAGTCGCTCACCGCCAACATCGAAACACAAACGATAGATTACAGACCTCCACCTGCTTTCGATGTTCAAACACAATCAGGAGTGGTGAGGGTTGATTCAGAGAGTCAAACACCACTAGAACGCCGACCAGTTGTGGAGGTGAAGGACGCCAGTGTGTATCACACTCTCGAAAGTATACCGACTGTGCACAAGAAATTGCAAGCTGCAGTCATTCCTCGTCTCGACAATATAAGTACTCAAACCAACCCGATGCCACAACCTGTCATCATGCCGATGGTGCAAACTACACATCGACCACCTCAATTATTGGATGCACCGACACAAACAGAAGGAAAAAGAGTCAGAGACCAACAGTCATTCACGTCGTTCGAGGCTAAAATCTTCGACGTTCAAACTCAGTTCGGAAGTATACTCAAGTCTCAAGCGGTGCAAACACCCATCGAACAACGACCAGTCATAGAGATGAAGGAGCTGAGCACTCAACACGAGAAACGTCCAGAGCCGACAGTTCATAAAAAGCTGCAAGCTGTCGTGCAGTCGCCCACCGCCAACATCGAAACACAAACGATAGATTACAGACCTCCACCTGCTTTCGATGTTCAAACACAATCAGGAGTGGTGAGGGTTGATTCAGAGAGTCAAACACCACTAGAACGCCGACCAGTTGTGGAGGTGAAGGACGCCAGTGTGTATCACACTCTCGAAAGTATACCGACTGTGCACAAGAAATTGCAAGCTGCAGTCATTCCTCGTCTCGACAATATAAGTACTCAAACCGACCCGATGCCACAACCTGTCATCATGCCGATGGTGCAAACAACCCATCGTCCACCCGAGGTATCAGATGTGCAAACACAATCAGGTATCATTCACAAAACTCAAGCATCACAAACAGTTGCTCAGCCTAAAACAGTAGTTGATGCCAAGGAATCCTGCACACAATATGAACCCGTTAAGACGGTCACGTTTAGTAAGGATATTCAAGTCGACATTTCCCGGCCAACATCACATCGTAACGTACAAACCGACGTGACTGATATACATATCTTCGATGTACAAACACAATCTGGAGTGATTAGGAAGCTAGGTGAAGCCCAAACTGCACCAGCGATGTTGGACGCGAGTGTTACTCATGAAGATCAACGACAATCGGTAAACAAAAAGTTGCAAGCCATAGTCCAAATGCCACTGAAGGAGACATTCGTGCAGGCGGAAATGATAGAGAAGCGCACTCCCGCCATGATACGTAGAGAGACATTCGACGTCCAGACACAATCAGGATCTGTGAGGTGTAGTTCGGCAACTCAAACTCCACCTATTCCTGTTGCAGAAAAGAAGGATCTCAGTGTACTCCACGCACCACAAGCAACACCGTTAACAAACAAAAAGCTACAAGCTATAGTAACTTGCCCTTCTGATGAAAAGTGTCTGCAAACAGAAGACTACACACTGCCAGAAATAAAACCATATCAGCAATCGATTTCACATGCACCACAAGTTGTACATCAGCACGTACAGACAGAATTCAAGAGGACCACAACGAATACCTTCGACGTCGTCACTCAATCAGGAACTATTTATGTAGCACAGGCAGTACAGACACTTCCTGAGGTGCGGCCAGTCGCCGACACTTCAGACGTCAGTGTCATTCATCATAGAGAGAGGACTCCATCAACGAACAGGAAGCTGCAAGCAGCCATTCGTCAATCAGTCAGTAGCACCAGCACACAAACTGAACCAATGAAGGCAGAACCAATGATGTTGACGAAGAACACATTCGACGTCGTCACTCAGTCGGGAACTATTTATGTAGCACAGGCAGTACAGACACTTCCTGAGGTGCGGCCAGTCGCCGACACTTCAGACGTCAGTGTCATTCATCATAGAGAGAGGACTCCATCAACGAACAGGAAGCTGCAAGCAGCCATTCGTCAATCAGTCAGTAGCACCAGCACACAAACTGAACCAATGAAGGCAGAACCAATGATGTTGACGAAGAACACATTCGACGTCGTCACTCAGTCAGGAACTATTTATGTAGCACAGGCAGTACAGACACTTCCTGAGGTGCGGCCAGTCGCCGACACTTCAGACGTCAGTGTCATTCATCATAGAGAGAGGACTCCATCAACGAACAGGAAGCTGCAAGCAGCCATTCGTCAATCAGTCAGTAGCACCAGCACACAAACTGAACCAATGAAGGCAGAACCAATGATGTTGACGAAGAACACATTCGACGTCGTCACTCAGTCGGGAACTATTTATGTAGCACAGGCAGTACAGACACTTCCTGAGGTGCGTCCAGTCGCCGACACTTCAGACGTCAGTGTCATTCATCATAGAGAGAGGACTCCATCAACGAACAGGAAGCTGCAAGCAGCCATTCGTCAATCAGTCAGTAGCACCAGCACACAAACTGAACCAATGAAGGCAGAACCAATGATGTTGACGAAGAACACATTCGACGTCGTTACGCAATCTGGTACCCTTTCCAAAAGTGAAGTTGTTCAAGTCGACTTAGTCGGAGTGTTCGCTCCAACGAAAGACTTATCTGTCCATCATGAAAGAAAGTCGGTCGATGTAACTCACAGAGATATTCAGGTTTATCTAGAGACTCCACATAGGGATGTTAGTGTACAATCGGAAGTTGCCGGCCTTCCATTAGGCAAATCATTTAACGTCGAAACGCAATGTGGAGTTGTGCGTCGCGAAGCTGAAGCTCAAACTACTATTCCTCGTCAAGTTGAAGTTAAAGACAGTTGTGTACAACATAAAGCCGAGTTGACGAAAAACGTAAATAAAAAGTTACAGGCAGTTGTTACACCTGGCTTAAATACAGTCGGTTCACAAACACCCGAATTGCAACCAGTCACAAATGTTCCCATAATACAAGCATCTCGCCGTCCATTAGAAACCCATGAAACAATGACACAGACAGATACTTCAATGTTCCACGAAAAACAACCAGTTCAGTCTAAAACCTCAGATGTGCAAACACAATCAGGTATCATTCACAAAACTCAAGCATCACAAACAGTTGCTCAGCCTAAAACAGTAGTTGATGCCAAGGAATCCTGCACACAATATGAACCCGTTAAGACGGTCACGTTTAGTAAGGATATTCAAGTCGACATTTCCCGGCCAACATCACATCGTAACGTACAAACCGACGTGACTGATATACATATCTTCGATGTACAAACACAATCTGGAGTGATTAGGAAGCTAGGTGAAGCCCAAACTGCACCAGCGATGTTGGACGCGAGTGTTACTCATGAAGATCAACGACAATCGGTAAACAAAAAGTTGCAAGCCATAGTCCAAATGCCACTGAAGGAGACATTCGTGCAGGCGGAAATGATAGAGAAGCGCACTCCCGCCATGATACGTAGAGAGACATTCGACGTCCAGACACAATCAGGATCTGTGAGGTGTAGTTCGGCAACTCAAACTCCACCTATTCCTGTTGCAGAAAAGAAGGATCTCAGTGTACTCCACGCACCACAAGCAACACCGTTAACAAACAAAAAGCTACAAGCTATAGTAACTTGCCCTTCTGATGAAAAGTGTCTGCAAACAGAAGACTACACACTGCCAGAAATAAAACCATATCAGCAATCGATTTCACATGCACCACAAGTTGTACATCAGCACGTACAGACAGAATTCAAGAGGACCACAACGAATACCTTCGACGTCGTCACTCAATCAGGAACTATTTATGTAGCACAGGCAGTACAGACACTTCCTGAGGTGCGGCCAGTCGCCGACACTTCAGACGTCAGTGTCATTCATCATAGAGAGAGGACTCCATCAACGAACAGGAAGCTGCAAGCAGCCATTCGTCAATCAGTCAGTAGCACCAGCACACAAACTGAACCAATGAAGGCAGAACCAATGATGTTGACGAAGAACACATTCGACGTCGTCACTCAGTCGGGAACTATTTATGTAGCACAGGCAGTACAGACACTTCCTGAGGTGCGGCCAGTCGCCGACACTTCAGACGTCAGTGTCATTCATCATAGAGAGAGGACTCCATCAACGAACAGGAAGCTGCAAGCAGCCATTCGTCAATCAGTCAGTAGCACCAGCACACAAACTGAACCAATGAAGGCAGAACCAATGATGTTGACGAAGAACACATTCGACGTCGTCACTCAGTCGGGAACTATTTATGTAGCACAGGCAGTACAGACACTTCCTGAGGTGCGGCCAGTCGCCGACACTTCAGACGTCAGTGTCATTCATCATAGAGAGAGGACTCCATCAACGAACAGGAAGCTGCAAGCAGCCATTCGTCAATCAGTCAGTAGCACCAGCACACAAACTGAACCAATGAAGGCAGAACCAATGATGTTGACGAAGAACACATTCGACGTCGTCACTCAGTCGGGAACTATTTATGTAGCACAGGCAGTACAGACACTTCCTGAGGTGCGGCCAGTCGCCGACACTTCAGACGTCAGTGTCATTCATCATAGAGAGAGGACTCCATCAACGAACAGGAAGCTGCAAGCAGCCATTCGTCAATCAGTCAGTAGCACCAGCACACAAACTGAACCAATGAAGGCAGAACCAATGATGTTGACGAAGAACACATTCGACGTCGTCACTCAGTCGGGAACTATTTATGTAGCACAGGCAGTACAGACACTTCCTGAGGTGCGGCCAGTCGCCGACACTTCAGACGTCAGTGTCATTCATCATAGAGAGAGGACTCCATCAACGAACAGGAAGCTGCAAGCAGCCATTCGTCAATCAGTCAGTAGCACCAGCACACAAACTGAACCGATGAAGGCAGAACCAATGATGTTGACGAAGAACACATTCGACGTCATCACTCAGTCAGGTACTATTTCTGTTTCGCAAGCGGTACAGACTTCTACTGAATATCGTGTACCTTCGGATACTCAGGATATTAATATCACTTACAGGAAACCAGCTTCGCCGATTCCTGGTGTTGCACGTTATACTGTTAATGCTGAAGTTCAATGTCAACCATCTACTTGTTCCTCCTGGATTCAAACCATGCGAGAATTAGAGTCTCGTCCTGAAATCAAAGATGCAAGTGTTGCTCATATAGCTGATGATTTTGAAAGTCCACGTATCGTTGAACGTCTGCGTGAAACAGCTCCGTCACGCAGGTATACTTCTACTAGTGGTATTCAGACTGATGAATCTCTTCTTACTCTTTACCGAAGTCATGTCTATGATGTGCAAACAGAATCAGGAAAGGTAGTTCGAGTGGCTGGTGTACAAACAGACATATCGATACACAGACAGGATGTTACCTCATCAACATTTGATATACAAACACAGTCAGGAATTCTATCAAGAGATTCAAATGTGCAAACTGTCCTACCAGCTTATATCCATACGCCTAGTTATGATGTACAAATTCAATCGGGTATTATGACAGATTATACAGGAGTACAAACGCTGAGATATAACCCATTGGTTTATGTTACTCAGGACAGTTATTATGTGACTGATGAAAGACAGATTGAAGAAACTAGAGATAAAAGTATTACGCATATTCCTGAGAAGCCCACTTTGAAAGGCAAGAAGCTACAAGTTTCAACAAATCTAGTTGATTCAGGCTTCCAAGTCGATGTTCCACAAGTCAGCACACAACCAATAATTAAGTCAACAATGCATACTGTTCCATTCCAGACACAATCAACACAAACAATTCAAAGTCTGCTAACGGATGGTTGGTGTCAAGCGACACTAACGCCTACCGCCTATGATGTTCAAACACAATTTGGTGTTCTACATGCTGTAGATGGAACACAAACGATCGCTATGACTCCAGTTGCTGAAACCAAAGAAACCACTGTCGTACATGAAAAAGAACCTATTCAATTGAAGGGGAAGAAATTACAAGTCCGTAGTAGTTTAACAGATTCACAGATTCAAACAGAAGAGATGACCCCAGCAGTCCTACCTACGATAGCATCTACAATCCATACTGTCCCCATCAGTACACAATCAGTACAAACTGTCGAGAAGAAAGTCGCAGAGATGTCTTGTCAAGTAGCTGTACCGTCATCTGCCTATGATGTTCAAACACAATTTGGTGTTCTACATGCTGTAGATGGAACACAAACGATTGCTATGACTCCAGTTGCTGAAACCAAAGAAACCACTGTCGTACATGAAAAAGAACCTATTCAATTGAAGGGGAAGAAATTACAAGTCCGTAGTAGTTTAACAGATTCACAGATTCAAACAGAAGAGATGACCCCAGCAGTCCTACCTACGATAGCATCTACAATCCATACTGTCCCCATCAGTACACAATCAGTACAAACTGTCGAGAAGAAAGTCGCAGAGATGTCTTGTCAAGTAGCTGTACCGTCATCTGCCTATGATGTTCAAACACAATTTGGTGTTCTACATGCTGTAGATGGAACACAAACGATTGCTATGACTCCAGTTGCTGAAACCAAAGAAACCACTGTCGTACATGAAAAAGAACCTATTCAATTGAAGGGGAAGAAATTACAAGTTCGTAGCAGCTTAACTGATTCACATTGTCAAACAGAGCAAACATCACAGCATACTGAAGTGAAATCAATACAAACTACGCCTATTCAACAAAAAGACTCATCATGCCAACATGTCATTGAGACTATAAAACCTACATCGATAACAAGTCATACAGTCAGTTCTCAATCGATTAGTGTACAAACAACAACTGATTTGCCGTCATTATTCCATGCACAACGTACTGATCAAAGGAATAAGAAATTCCAAGTCAATCTCATATCTATTCCATCACCTAGAACGCCAACAGCGATATCCACACATGTCACTTCATCTAGCACTCAAACACCAAGTTCTGAATATAAAGACATCAGTTTAGAACAACATACTGAGAAGAAACCTAAACCGCCAACAGTTATGATACATTCATCGGTATCAAATATCAGTGTTGCTCCTACTACCACGCAACAGTTACAACAACATATTATACCCAAGATTAAAATCGATCAGGAATGTCAGGTCAAGATATCACCGCAACAATATGATAAAAAATTACAATACGGTCAATCCTTCTCAAGTCTAAAAGATGCTTCACTTCAGTACACTGATTCATTTGATCGTGATCAGTTATCAAAAGTACAATTTAAAAATAAAAAACTACAAGTGATTCCATCAAAATTAGGTGGTGAAGGAGGTGAGGTTATAACCCACGATAAAGATGTTCAGTGTTCTCCAACCTTGGATGAAAAGTCAGTCAAACCGACGAAACAAGCCACTGCAACATCCACAATAAGATCACAATATTTTACACGTATCCTTCAAATGGATACTTTGCCTGAAATTGAAAAGAATTCTAAACAGACTACTACAGATGACTACTTATTAAAGAGGTTACCATTATTTAAACATCGTAGTGATGATCGTGATAGCGATCACGATGACAAAATAAAAATGTCAACATCAGTTGTTCAGTTAGAAAAACCAACAGCAGAACAATGTTGTCAGATAGATTGCAGACGAAATGAATTAATCGCCGCGGCTGCTTCGTATCATCAAAGTGACATTCATATTAGAGATAGTGATACAGTGTATCAGAAACGTCTACAAGTACAGCAAGAACCAAGAAGAACACCAATCATTGATTCTACTAGCTATTATTCACATGAATATCATTCTGTTGGAGTAAATACACGAGTTAGTCCATCGACTTCACCAAGAACAGCAACATCAAGAACACGAACAACACCCTCCCCACCTTCATCAACCAGGTCGAAGACTAGATCACCAAAATCACCAGATGTTGTCAGTTGGGGTGTTCAGTCAGCACCAGTTATGTTAACTGGTGTTACACAAACTACAGAAACATTAAAACATAAAATATCACTAGATTTATCAATTAGCACTGGTGTACAGACAGATTTACCACTTAGTGATGCCGGTGAAGATGATTATTACATTAAACGTGTTGTAACCACAATCGCTAGAAAAGGTTTATCATCATATTGTCGTCGTGGACCAGTCAGTCGAAAGATTATTGATCATACTGATTTATTAACATCCAGCCTACCAAGTAATTTAAATGTTGGTCAACATGAAGGTGATGATGAAGCAGAGGATCAGTTAGATGAAGAGATGATAGCTGTTGGTGATCAACTACCTAAAACATCTAAAAAGATAACCACTATACATAAACATGGTGATCGTCGATATGTTCGGGAGGAATTATTCACTGAGGATTATAAAGATAGAGGAAGTTCATTAGACTCACGTTTAGCTTATGGTGCTGGACCTAGTGGTGGAGCCAGATCATTAAGAGAAGTTCATCTACAGGATATTGATTTACACGATATGCATGAACATGATGATATTTATACGGACGCTGAAATATGCTTCCAAAATTTATTAACTCTATGGGGTCAACAGTACCTGTTATCACGTGTTAAAATGATTGGTCGGTCAACTACAACTCCTGAACTGTCAGTTACTCTTGATCGAGCAAGATCAGAGTCCGGTAAATCACGATTAATTGAAGCAAAAACACAATTCACCTCAACTGGTAACTTAGTTACTTCACTTAAGAATATTTCAAGTGTTGCTACACAAACAACCAGTGATATACCATTTGTGACACGTCCACCGCATAAAAATAAACGCATCCAACGAGGGCATAGCTTCATCGCTAAGGCAAGTGGCAGTGGTGTACA
The DNA here is from genome assembly GCA_944472155.2 of Trichobilharzia szidati. NCBI lineage: Eukaryota > Metazoa > Platyhelminthes > Trematoda > Strigeidida > Schistosomatidae > Trichobilharzia > Trichobilharzia szidati. Next base: position 154,457,260 of record OX235279.1, on the reverse strand, counting down.
TCAACCAACACGTACTGGTTCTGCAGTCAGTCCATTATCTCCAACCACAGAAGAACTAACGACTATCGGACACCATCGCCAACAACAACAACAAGGAATAGCCGGTACCACAACTACTACAACTACAACCTATACAGAAACAACACATGAACAACAATCAATGCTGAGCCTTGAACAAACCTATGTCTGTCCTGCATGCGGTAATCAAGCCACAATCCCTATCCCTCTACATACAACATCAATACAACCACAAGTTCTACCGATAACACAATTAAAAGACGCCCAAGCACAAACACGATTCCATGAACACCAATCACAGGCACTAACTACAGATAAGCAATGTACATATATACCAGTTTACTTAACTGATGAAGATGTGATTCGTATAAATCCAAGCCAACGGATTGAAGAAGAGAAAGAATATTCAATGGTTACATGGCATCCAGCCACAACAACAGAGACAGATCGTCGTAGAGATGATGGTCGTACTGATGATCGTGGTGGACAAGATGAAGTATGGATTGACAGTCCTGGTAAATTATTTGAATTAAAGTTGAAGGAAGTTATTGTACCAGGAACAAATAAATATATCAGCGCTGGAGAAGCATTTTATCGTGGTCTGTTGAGAGTTGTCTATTGGGACTACGAAAAACTTGGTGGAAGGCAATCCTCACTGACTGATTCATCTGCTGCATCTATCCCATTAACTGATGCTGTCATTTCAAAGGCTGTACGTTTAGCTTATGAGAAATCTGTACACCCCCATCAACAAGCACCATCGTCATTGGATGCTAAAATAGTCTGGAGGACACCAGAAATACAACGTCATAGGTATATAGTCCATTCGATTCGACCACCACCGGTTTATCCAGGTCAATCTAGACATACACCAATCAATTTGGATATCACCTCGGCGATACGCACAGGTTTAATCGACAAAGACACAGGCTGTATGCTGTTCACAACATCAGTAGTTAAGAAGGGTGATAGTAGCGGTAGTAGTTCAGAACAAACTGAACGTCTGTCTGTCAGAGAAGCTATGGTACGTGGATATTTAGTTGCTGAATTCATTCAACCAGAAGCATCTCGTATGATGAAAACGATAACTCAGTCATCATCGGTTGCCTACGTACTGCCAAGTACAAGTTACACATCTCATTCACCGACTGACGTCGACATTTAATGTGGAAATGTAATACCCTAAAGTTTCGTTGTTTTCTGTTTTTTTTTCTGTTATTTGAAAAAGAAAACCTCAGCCCCTAACTCTTACCCCAACCTATCACTGAACTGTCGCACCGCCACACGCACAGCAGTAACTAATGCACTAATTAACACGATGAACTGACAATGCGCATCCTGGTTCTAAGCACTACTTCTTTGTTTTTCGTTAACATATTACTCATTTCGCTTTTTTCTCCGGCTACCAACTCCCCCCTTTGACACTCGCTCACACACACCTGCTGACACCCCTCCCCACGACGCTCACTACTACTACTCTCCAAACATTTTAGTAATCAGTTAAAAAGACCATTATTTTAAATAAAATATCCTTTATTATTACGTAACTTTCCACTTCAGCTCACTTTACTTTATTTCACTTCATTTTTGGGTTTAAACAAACGAACACACCATTTTAAGTAATTTATGAGGCATGCATACGTTATTATCATTGTTATGTGACTTTAAGTATGTTTACTTTGGTTGTATTCTGTTTCCTCAGGCTTTTCTAAATAAAAACTAATAATATATTTTATTATCAAGTGTTGGTTTCCAAGGATTTCATTGGTTACAGGTTTTTGGTCACGAACTGACTAACATCAGTTAGAGAACCAGCAGCGAAATTCTGGATAGCTGTTTGGGACTAATTCTTCAGCAGTACTTACACTCTGGAGTTCAAACCACCCAGGACCTTCCGGTTACAAGGCGAGATCGCTAACAACCATTCAGCTACTGCGACTTGATCAAATGACTAGTCAATAAATTCCAACTTCTGACAATTCGCACGAAATATGCAGCGCCATCACCATCAGCTAATGTCATAGGCGAGTAACTGTCCTCCTGGCTAACTTCGCAAACCCCTCACCCTGGTTACTACTTCGCATAGGCTATTGAATTGAGTCTCAGTGGCTGAATGGTCTGCCAGCTCACCTTGCAACTGTGGGATCTCCGTTTCGGCTTGGCGGTCGATGCGTACTGACTGATGAAGGGTCCCAAACAAGGGCGAAATACATTTTATTATATGAAAGAAGTAGTTCGTCGACTTTGTTTGTTTATTTCTCCGTTTTTAGATTATTTGAATGAAATGCGTAATTTTTAACTTGTGAATAATCATTGTTCCAGACCAAGGATTCAATCCTTCCAGTGACTGAATAGAAATGAGCCTACCACACAACCTGAAGACCCGAGGTGGTTCTATCACTATCAGTGGTGGGGTGATGGGTGCCTAGTTCTCAACGATTCTCTAACTGCAGTCATTTTGTGATCGAATTTGAAATAACAGATAATAATAATCAAATAAAACAAACAAGACCTAAAATATTCAGGTAGACAGAGTAAGATAGTTCCAGTGAAAGAGGATAAGAAATGGCTTGAAAGTCATCGACTGTTTTTTTGTAATTATGTAATAACCGATAGAATAATTCCCTTATGTTACATATCTGAATCACTCACTTCAATTTGCGATCATGATAGGATCACTACCGGAGAGTAAAACCTGTATCGCCAATTCCTATTCCAACATTCAGTTAATTTGCAATTCTATCCTTACATTTTTCAGATAGAATTAGATTCATGATTGGTTTAAGATAAGGTTTTGTTTAAGGCTGCACAGATAAGGCACGATCTCAAAGGCAAGATTAAGAAAAAATCAAGACTGACTTTTATTACTCTGAAATCAGTGGGGAAATCTGCTGCACTCAGCATAAGGAACAAAAATAAAGTCTTCAACACTTATGTCATGTAGATGCTGCTTATGGTTCTGAGATTTGTTATCTATGATGTCTCACGAAAGGCATTTCCATTGATTGACATCTTCCTCCACTGTCTTGATACCGCAGATCAAGCGACCAGTCAGAAAGGATAAGAAACAACGAACTTTGACGGGAAACAGAAGACCCAAGAATCCATTGCCTACAAAATATGCGGAAGTGGAGGTGGGTTGGGCACATACTGAGGAAACCGCTGACTGACATCACACTCCAGTCAGGCCCTCCATTGGAACCGAAATGGGGAATGACAAGTTGAACGTGGCACCAGCGACATTTAGGGAGGAGGGAATGAAAGCTTATGGGCAAAGATGGCTCCATCTAAAAAGACCATAGAGAACAGAGTGAAATGGGAATGTGCCGTTAGCTGAAACCCTATGTTTCTTTGGGAAAGCAAGCAACCTAAAATAATAATGATAAGTGTAAATACATTACTGTTCCTACTGTATACGCGTATGTCCTTTTAGCTAAATAGCAATATGGGAAATAATTTAATAGGTGTATAACACTGATGGCAGACATATGTGATACGTAGTCATTGTTAGCCATAAAACAACAAATATAAAGCAAATCCCTAAGGGAATTAGGCTTGTTTAAATCTACACTGATCGATTGATTTAAGAAGTTGGATACAGATCAAGTTCAGTGGTACAATACCATTCTAGATGTATGCTTTTTAATGAGGATTTCATAACTAATAGCAGGAAGAGATGAGTGCAATTCGAGATAAATAGTCAGATGGAAATTAGTCTCGAATCATTATTTAACTGGGGTAATTAATTAATTGATATTTGCCCCTTTTCTTGGCGTTGTGTTCTTTTCTCAGGTGGATGGCTTGCATTGTGAAGTATTTGTTATCTTTCTAGACAGAGAACTCAGATAATTTTCTGCAACTAGTGAAATGACATTTACACTCACCTGTAACACTAGTTATTCCCTGAGGGTTCCAACTGCAATGTATAGAGTCTAAGCTGGGACACACCTCCACTTACACCTGTTCTCTGTAGTCTTTTTATAACTGGCTCCACGATTGCCTGTAAGCTTTAATTCCCTTCTTCCCAAATGACCTCCTTCATGTCACCATAGAAGCCATGGCTAACTTGTCATGTCTCCTTTGACACTGATTTCAAAGCAATGAATGCTTTCCCAACACCATCCCTGTTAGCTTTAGTATCGTTATTCGTGCCACCTGTAATTAAAATTATACTTTCAGTACAAGCAAGTGGATGAGATTATTTTCTTTGAATTGCTGTCGTTGATGATAGTGACCGGTGTTTGTTGGGTGTCTTCATCACTTAGTACACAACAATAAAAGTGACCAGAATTATTACGCGTAATTTATTAGTCAATAAACGACAAGTCACATACGTAATATAGTTCAGATACACCAACACCAGGTCAAAGAAATGATCAATAGCAGTATAAAGATAAAAAAACTCCTGAGGATTATTCATCACCTGATGAGTCCTATTGAAATTTTAGAACTCATCCAATACAATTAATTCTCAAAACTGTTGCTTGTTTTTAACACGGTTGCGTTGTTCTCTGAGGCGGGTGATGGGGTTTTAATTGCGAGGCAGTTGACACTCTTTGTCCTCCTTCTAGATGCAATATCACTTAAGAGTACAACTTTGATGAGTGAAGTGGGAATTTATTTGAAATCCCTATGCACAAATGATATTATTATGTATCTCTCGACAACCTACTTCGTCGTGATCGGTGTTAATTCATATCCGTACTGATCATTGTTGCTGGATTTGGAACCTGACTTTTCTGATCTATGATAATATGTCTGTTGATCACTAATTCATCTGAATACTAAGGACTTCTAGTAATTTCCCTGTCATCTGTTTTGTATTTCTACCATTTCGTAAGATTTCTACATTTTCCCAGTCAAACTGTCGGTGTCCGTAATATTTGCCCACACATGCATGTTGTTATGATAGAGTATATATGTCGCGTGTCTTTTACCAGCTAGATAGTTTATGATCTTGGATTCCGGTTTTTAAATAACATTTACAGTTATGCAGTGAAACTAATAATACTTAGATTAGGTTGAAACATTTTGATGAAAACTGTACTCAGTATCCATTAGATGAACCGCTATTCCCTTTTCCTAACCCCTTCGAGTAATGTTCAAGACTAATGTACCGCCTTAAATCCACTTCTCAATTACACAAGATTCAAGGAGGTGAAACTTCACTACAGTTAATTTTGTTTGGAAACCCAGTTTATTATTCAGATCACTGTAATATATATATATATATGACCTGCTTGATACCTGCTTTACTTGAAATATAATTGGTATTCTTCAGTCAATTCAATGACCTCTGTACAAAAAAATAAACACATTTTGAGACAATTACTCGCCGACAACATTGGACTGGTGGACGCGCTATACATTACGAACTGACAGAAATGAGAATTGATGGACAATAAAATTCCTTTCTAGGGCTGCATGGTATCCGGTCTGACTTTGTAACCTAGATGGCATAGGTTCGATTCCTTGTAGGATTATTATTGTGTTCTGTTGAAGAGTCAGCTCCAGGCTAAGATGAAACAGTTGTGCACTACTCCAGTACTTATCTTCAATGTCTCTTTAACTGAAATCAGTTTGTGATCTATTTTGAAAACATTTTAAAACATCCTATTCTGACATATTATTATTAAGTAGTATAATTACAGTCCGTGCGTCAATAGCTTAATGGCCAATCACGCATGTGGTCTGTGCCGTTCAATTCCCGGTCACCAATGAACTGCTGCAAAGCTGTCACTTAACCAGTAAGCCTCGCAGAAATCGAGGGAGGAGTGGGTATAAGGCTAAACATTCCACTCCGTAAAACAATATACACCACTGCTACAGAAACTTTAGAGCCGAAAGCGTGAAGCGCTATATTCCACTCGAAACGTAAAGGAATGAGAAAAGTATTAATTAAAAGTCGGTCTGGAGAATGAAGAATATATACATGATCCTCCATATTGTGACAAAAATTGAAAAATTTAATGTGGCACAATAAATCTAAAGAATCCACAGTTGATTGAATACGACTGAATGTAGTAAGCATTTGACTCAATATGCATCATGAGCAGTTTCGATATACGATCCAGCAAGACAATGTAAATCCCTACCCGTAGGCAACAGTCTTTGTCGACGCAAGCGTTTAAAATACTGTCGAGGAAAAGGATTGTCTTGAAGACAAGTTCTGAAGAAAACATACCGGTATGTTGATGAATAATCTTACAACGAATTGTTACCATGTAATCTCTTAATCACGGACTGTATTTTACAGGGACGCGAGATTTTCAAAATTTCATACGATTACTTCCTTTTATAATTTTTTGTAGAGCAAAAACAATAAACACAGTGGAGTGAATTGAATTCAGTTATATTTCGCGTGTTGTAAGTATTCTACAAGCTTCCCGTATTGAAATCAGTGTACAGTTTAATAATTTCATATGTCATTGTTGAATTCAAATAATTCGATATAGTTCAGTGATACAATGAACACAAAATAAGTTTTCACATCTACACAACAATATATATATATGCAAACGGAGCCTGGTAAAAACTTTTTTTGCAGAGCTATGAAGTTATATTCAGAAAATAAGATTGAAGAGGAGCTCGCATTTATAGAAAAGAACCTTATCACAACACAGTATGCTCAATAATCCATTCAAAAGTAGATAAGTATCCTGTTCATTTCAACTCAAACTGCATTTATCAAAACACCTGCACCTGCGGCAGCAAGTACATAAGAAGGACTAAGAGGAAAGTGTCGTCTAGATTTTCTGAGCATATCCCTAAAATCCTCTGTCTGAAAGGCAGCTAAGTTTTCTCAGGTGCAATTGCCAGAAACATAACTGACACGAGACATAAAGTGGAAATTAATCAGGCTTTCAAAATGATCAGTACAAAAAGAAAAGCATGGTCACTTCGGTTCGCAGAAGCCACTGTCATCATAAGACTTCGACCCAACCTCTGTATGCAGAAAAACGATGTGAATCAGCCACTACTCTGGTATGTTGCCTATAGTTCGTAACTATGACTCGGAGTCACTGTGATAAAGGTATGTATGTTCAGACACCACTTTACAACTGATGACAGGACTTAGTAAGTCCTGTTGAATACCACACTGAATCTTTGTTTAATGACCAAACTTCGGTGATCACCCCGAAATAATATAAATATCTTGATTGGATTAGTGAAGTCCTTTATTTGACGCCCCTGTACAGTCATTATCTCATAACTATCCCTTGACCTTCAATATAGCCTTTTAAACTTCACCTATTTCTATGCTGTCACTCCAAAACGGTTTCATATAGATTCTCGTGCCAAGCACACGGATATGTGTGTGTTATTAGAATGCTCGAAGTGTACGTTGCGCAAAACACATAACTCCGATTGGAACCTAATATCATGCGTCTCATCTTTTGCTTGGTGCAGATTGAACTCTATCAGACGACAAATTTGTAATGTGGCCAGTTATCAAAATTGGTGGCTTGTCACCACGGTGCACTATGGATTCAATCAGCAGGAAACGCTGTCTGGACCTAGGTTTCGTGCTTGTTCACACTCAGTAGTCAGCAAGGTCCATCCCTCAGAGATTTGAATCCGTATCACACAGTGCTGCAGTCAGAGACGTTACCACAGTCATAGAGTATTCATAACTGGATGACGTTTCGAGCAACAATTTATTGCTCACAACCATATCATTTTTTTATTTAAAAACATGTGGATAATCATAGAGAAAATAAGGTTAGTAGTGGAAAGAAAATAAATAATATGGAATCCAAACCCCCTGCAGTACTGCTATATAAAGAAGGAACATCAGGGGTCATACGTAGGATTCTAATTGAAACTGGAATTAAGGTGGCCTCTAAACCAATCAACTCTTTTAGCAATAAACTTTGTCGGCTCAAGGACCTGATGGATCCAATCAGAAAAAATCAAATTCATTTTACTAAATACCATGCAATGGTTGAGGTCAGCTACAGGTTAAACCAGTAGATCAGCGTTAACTAGATTTTTAGAATATAAAAATTGAGCAAGACCTAGAATGATTGACCCTGTTAAGTTAAATAACCTAGAAAAAAGGTCAGTCATTGCAGTGCATTCACAACAGGGTGAAAGTATTAAAAAGTAATGTAGTTAGGTGGAGAGAGAGGTTAGTCACTGAATCTTTGTTCACAGAATCAACTCCAAACACATACATATCTAAAATTGCAGCGAACAACAAGTATATATATATATTATATATATATATATATATATATATATATATATATATATATTAAATCGTGAAGCCGTTTGAATAAATTGATACGATCATGAGCAATCAATTGTGCTCGAAACGTCATCCAGTTACAAATCACTGCAAATCGACACTTGAATATTAATGGAATGTGCTCACTAGAAAGTCAGTAATTGACTACGTTATGAGTGAAGTTGCATAAAGTATCCCAAAGATAAGTCATACGCTACCACTAGTGAGGCAGTTCAAGTTGCCACACTCCATACAACACATAAAGCAAGAGAAGAAAGATTCAAAAGATAGATAATAAACAGAAATATGAGGCAAAAACGATAGAAATATGGAAGAACGATAGAGTTTATCGGATATTCTAAATCACAAAGAGTGGATGCATCTGCACCATTGAGAACTACTTTGAGCCACATCACCAATTGTCTCCAATCATTGCTTTTTACCATCCCGATGACGCCAACCAGGATGTCCACACCTCACATTGACTGATGCAATGTTCTGGTTTGACCACCGCTGGCTCTTTTCCAACCTGACCCCATATCAGCTAACATTGCCCGTCGAGGAAGGCGATGGCTAGGCATGCGTGACACCATCTCAGTCGATGTAGCTTCACAACCTCACCGACTGATATCCCCTCCTTACATAGCACTCTACGCCTGACCTAAATATTGCTCACTAACCTATTACACCACCTAACAGGGGAGATAGAACGCAGACACCTATGATCAAAGACAGCTAGCTGGCCTATTCATGTCTTCCAATTTCAATGGCCATGTTTCACTCGCAACCGTAAAGGAGAACAGAGTGAACTGCTGAGCAGAACACACGCCCTTTAGTCTACAGCCGGATATCACGTCTACGCCAGAGACAGCGTAAACTGGCGTATGCGAAACTAGCCTTCTGTATCCGTGCTGAGATTTCGTCAGCGATCAACCCATAGGTGTTAGCTGATGCAACTCGCCAAATTAGTGAAGTGGGCAACACGTTCACTTCTTCACTCCCTCCCCCATCTTTAAGCTAGGAGTCGATGTAGTTCAGTCCTATAATCTGAAGGTCAAGAGTTAGATCCTTAGCGGTGGGGTTATGGGAGCGCACTCCTGAAAAATCAGTTCAAAACTATGGGCACAAAACACCTACCTAGTACCACCTGGTGGTTCTCTTGTTCTCTCACTGTGAGGTCAGTTCGAGATTGAACTTTTAATCTTCGCGATTTCTTTGGATGCTACTGTGTAAAATAGAGTCCATCATGAAGACAATAACTTTAATCAAATTCACAATTTGCAAATGAGTCCGTAATTCACACAGTTCGAGATGATTATTTCCTTTGGAAATCGAAATTATTCAGATCACATACAATGTGCTCTGCTTGATACCATTGGTGGTAATCAAGAAACGATTTACGGTAGTGTGTGGTCTGAATAATCTTGGTTTCCAAAGGAAACTAAGGTGTTACAACAACCATCTTTCGAAATGTGTAAATTGGGAATCAACTTCCAAATTGTGAATTTGATTTATGCTGTTACGAGTTCATCCGAGTAGAAGCCAACTAGCCTAAATCATATTGGTTTGAATTACATCGGCTTTCTGAGCTGAGTCAAACACATTGGATACACCGTTGACTGACGAGTTTCGCCTTAAACGAATGAAACATCCGTCGAGTGTTCAGATCACTTAGATATACCTAACAAGCACTAATACTGTTTAATATGAGTACTATCGAACTACTCGCCTCAATAAATCAGTAGTACATAGTTTTAAGACAATAACTTTCCCTTTGTAAATGTAACACATGAACTGATTAATTTGAGAAAAGAAAAAATCAAAAGTCCACAAAATTGATTTCTTTTAACGAATGAACGATTGAATGAGAAGAGTCAGACAGAGAGTGGATGAGAGAGACACATCTCTGCTCTGGAAAATAATAAAGAAAGCAAAGGCGGAAATATCATGGAATATTTTTTTGGTAAGTTGAACTTTTGCAGTTTTGCGCAAAAGGTTTTACACTGCAAGTTGAGTTCACTTCAGCTATAGTGCCATCAAAGCCTATTTACTTACAAGCGATAAAGAAATGTGACTCTATATATACATTTCTAAAATTCAATGAAGCCTACTTTTTAAACTGTAAAAAAGGTCAGACTAGTGTAGATCTTCTCATAATAAGTGAATTCAAAGAGTAATGATTAAAACATTTCATTCCTCTAGTCAATTTACAACAAGCAACAACTGTGGAAAAAAACCCAGTATTTAATGGTTACATAGATTTTGGGTAGGATTCATTACCTGAATACTCTTCAACCATTTTTATGCATCAGAGTACTATCACTTCTGCTCCTTTCATTTGGCACTACGACTGATCGCTCGCTCTTCACATGACCTACTTCACGTATACCATGGAATCACACCCAACTCCCTGCTTACTCGTCATTCGGATTCTGCTCGAGGGCCCTTAAAGTGGGATGTCACTTGGAGGTTTACTCGACCGACTGAGATGGTTAGGACATGTGCTACGTATGCCTAGTCATCGCCTTCCTCGACGGGCAATGTTAGCTCATATAGGGTCAGGCTGGAAAAGAGCTAGCGGCGGTCAAACCAAAACATGGCACCAATCAATGAAATCCACAACAGTTAATCTAAGCCACGTAGGAAGATGTAGACTTCCTGGTTGGGGCCCTCGGGATGGTAAAAACCAATGGTTGGAAACAATTGGTGACATGGCTCAAAATCGTTCTCAGTGGCGCAGATGCATCCACTCCTTGTGACTTATGATTTCCAATTAAACTTTTGTTCTCCGTTATTACTATTCCTTTGTCTCACACCTCTGTTTACTGTCTATATTATGCATTTCTTCTACTTCCTTCTCTTGCTTTGCGTGCTACATAGATTGTGGCGACTTGAACTGCCGCACATATGTGCAAAGTTCTATGTCGAAAACCGACCGACCGACCGACCGACCGACACATATTTCATTCGGGTCGTTAGATGATTGGTTACCAGTGTCCTTTGCTGCTTATCGTCTTTAAGTATTCCATCTTCACTGCCGAGCGAAGGCGTCTGCAATATAGCACATTGGAAAAGCTTTAGATGGCACGCACGCCGAATCTAAATGACAGCAGTTACCTGACTGATATCAGTGTTGTAAATCCGGATCTTTTGTCCTGGTACTAGTTCAGGATCTATGAAGTCAAATTTAATCCAGCCTCCCAAACTAAAATCCTGTCTTGAAAAAACCAACTACTGACAGTCCAGTTTTGTTGATGAATATAATGTGCCTCATTTTTCACCTAGACTGACCTGACCCAAACTTTTATTGGTCACTGAGTTGATCGTATGCTTGAATCCCTTAGAATAAATTTATTAGATATTATTTAACATGTACATAGAGAAGACAGGGTTGATGAAGACACCTAACCGACCACAACAACAACAAGCATCAATTATTATCACCAATGGAAGATATCCTTAGGAAGTCACTTCTTCCATTCACCTGAACTAGGCAGCATCGTTCTAGCTACAGGCAGCAGCGCATATACGATACGATGTCAAAGCCAGTGAGAATCGGAGTAGCAAGACAGATCTCTATTACACTGAAATCAGTATGGAAATCTACTGGACTAATTCAGCATGAGGAAAATTATCCAGATCAGTCAGTCAGTGCTTCTATATGGAATACACGTCACTAAAAGCATTTCGAACAGCCTACCAGAGACTTTCATCAGCAACTATCCTCTTTGCTCCACATTGAAAATCACGTGGCCAGCAAAAAAGGACTGACAACAAGGAACTCTGGTAATGAACCAGCACAGAATGTATCGCCCAACCAACATGTGGAGGTAAATGGAGATGCATAGGTTGGACATACGCGCTAAGGAGACTGTGGGGTGATATCAGACTCCATGACATGGAGTCTGAATGTCAAAAGACAAGACGTCAAAGGGTGACATGGAAATGATTTGGTGAGGAGGAAACAAAAACTTATGGACGATCATGGAGCCAGCTAGATAAAGACTGAAGAGAAGAGAGAGAAATGGAGATGTCCTCCTGCTAAGGCCTTATGTTCCACAAAACCCAAACCAATAATTATAATACAACACACACAGGGTGACACAACAGAATTAATTGACTAGATCAAAATAATATCTTCCTACCTTTGACTTTTAACATTCGCTTCATCATATGGTCGAATATACTTTGCGCCATCTTTGGTTATAATACAGACGTCGACATTACTTCCTGAACCCATATCATTGAATATACCAGCGGCGATACCATCACGCACTAATTGTACAGCTTCATCTTGCTTTAAATTTATAAAATAAAAATATTTGAGAATTTACTCTGTCCACCAACGACGCGCAATGTTTCTATTTTCGTTTAACACCATTATAGATGTATTAGTGAAAATGACTGACCCTAAATGACTTCAGGAACTTAGGGCTTGACTTGTGACCAGCGTAGTCTCGTCGATCTAGAGTATGCGGATGATATTATCCTCTTAGGTAAATACACTGATAAAATAAAGTCTTTTGAATACCATGGACAAAAGGCAGGGGATTCGCTCCTGTCAATTGTACGATGATGATATAGGATTGGTCTGCATCGACTACTAGACTAAGTGATAAGGAGTGAGATGGTAGAATGCTGACCACCACTTCACTTGGGAATTTACATCAGCCCTGATCGACTGACTACTGAAGAAATCCCAGCGACCCACAACAGATGCATACACAGCATACACTAAAGATTTATGCACTGTGAGAAAGCCTCTTATTGCAATAGTGAATTCATCTTCCATACATAATATTTTCTGATGTGGAGAGAGGAAAAGCTTGCTATCAATAATTCCAATGTCTGACGATGCGTAGATTCCATCAAGTTAAATTTGTAACAAATCTCAATGGCGTTGAGGAAAGCAGTCACGACGTTGTATTCACCAAAGTGGTCACAACAACTCGAATATAAACTCATTGGCTTATAAATGATTTTGAGGACAACTATTAAGCCTTGATCATTAATTGTAAACGTGCATATCTGCATCACATTTTGTGGGGGCATTAATATGACAATCTTCAGACAACTGTCATGTATATCACCGCTCAAACTCACAGCAGATATCTCATGTATCACGATATCAGCTACGTCATTTGGAAGCTGACATTATTACCTACACTAAATATAGATGAAGAGCGGTTTGAATTCGGAGCAACTACTGGTACTGGATAAAGTACATTTCCAAATCAACCAAATCGTGAAAATCAAGCTATTACTTACACTGCCATATGATTGGGAGTATAGGAAAGAGATTATTACAAAGACAGTTCTTACATTGAAATGTGATCCAGACAAAATTCAGATGTGACAGTTATATTATATATATATATATATATATATATATATACAAATTAGCCACAGGAATTTGTCCACAGTTACGGTGTTAAGTCAAAAATATTCGAGAGAGGATTATGAATATATAAGAATAGTAACAGTAAAGCCTGACGGGATGCGGAGAATGGTTTATTCACTAGTGCAAAAAAGGTTAGTTAGTTCGTCCCTGGCTCTATTTTCATCGCATAAAATACGTGCCATATATGGTATCGTGGATGTTTTATGCTAAGAAGTGCACGCCTACAGTCGTTTGAAATGACATTTTGTTTTACCTGAGGAGACACAAGTTTGAAGCTGCAGGTAAAGTGAATGCCCATGGTCTGCCAAAATCAAGTGCCCATCGTCAATGTCGATAGCAACAATATGGCCCAAAGGGAGACCAATCGCCCTACCGACAGTCTTCAGAGTTCTACGAAGTACGACAGTCTTTTTCAAGCAATCCAGGAAAGAATAAAGGTGAACAGTACAGCACGAGTTGACAAACTGTAAGAGGAGGGGTTGGGTTATGTCTCAAATGTAGAAAGTAAGACGAAATATTCTTTCAGAAATCTAACTCGCGGGAAGACCAGAATTGGTCAAAGAAAGAATTAATCCAATATGCTTCACTTCAGACTTGATTTCTATATCACTATCATCAATTATACAACGGCCATAGATATAAACAGCTTCATTTAACTTTCTCTTACATCTAAAACTGGAATTAACAGTCTGACATTTGTAAGGATTCAGTTTAAGACCATTTAGTGACTCCCGATAGAAAGCTGTTGATCTTAGTATAGTGTAGCTAGCAGTTAACAGGAATTGAAACAGTTAGGCCATGCGCATACTTAACAAAGTAGATATGCGAACACTGCAGTTGGTGATCATAGAAATGATTCAACAGCATATTGGAAAGAAATCAAAATTGTTTCTTAGCTCATCGTCAAGTAAAGTCTATTTGATGATGTCACTGCATATTAACAGATTAATGAAGTAGCTATCAACCCTAATTTACTACATTTACTTGTACTATATACTTGGCATTTAGCACTATATAGGCTTGCAACTACCTATATAAGGAGGCTTGCAACTACCTATATAAGGAGACTTGCGTAACGAACAGTACAGGATTATTATTCAACGTGCTAAATCCTACTTAGTTTTTACAATGTGCTATCGTGTGGCAACATGCGCGAAATTATAGAGATATTTTGACACAGTCTGCCTGAAACACTAATCATTGCAACCAATATGCTAAGGGTGTGTCGCAATCAGATCACATGACACGGACACCAACATAACTAGCCAAGAAATAGGAATTCCCATCAATCCAGATAACATATAACACAATTTTACTAAAACTTATTGACCAAAAATTTCCAAGGGAAATTTCAACCAAACGTGACATAGAAGTCCAGCCCAATCTCTCCCCTTAATATATTTTGTCAAGCTTTTATAAAACCCTTCTGGCAACAGTAAAGAATAGACACCAAAGCCAAATGACCTTGGATCTGCCAACTATATTCTTCTAAACGAAAAATGGCATTTATTTAGAAACAAAAGTGTATTTATAAGGTATATATGTAATAAAACTGAATTATTAAGGGTGTACATCTTTAAGATGCTGCAAAAACTGACCCCGGTTTCTCACAGGAGTATCTGTAGACATATAAAACCAATGTGGATACAAAAAATCTAGATGGTTGTATATCATATCATATCGGGAACCATTTACTATTATAATACTTTTTTAGATGCACGCAGAATCCTTCAATAGAATTTGTATGAGTTCCACTTGCAGGATCTACTAATTCAGAAGTATGATTAACTTTATGATGAATATTCATCATCAGACTATATATATAGTCTGATGATGATAGTTGCGAATAACCCTTCCACTCGAGTGTATGAGTATTAGGGCCTAGGAGGACTAGTCGTTGTATTATTGGTATTAAAACATTCGGGTGAAAATTGCAACGAAGATTACGAACACCATCCACGTGCAATGCCGAGCCGTCTTATTGATTGATTTAGGGTCATTTGATTCTGGTGTCTACTCTTTACTGTTGCTTGCAAACCACGCATGACACAACCGTACAAAACCGCACACGACATCACCTACCTAGGAGCAATCAAATATCAAACTGACCACCACTGTTATAGCCAATGAAAGGCGAGAAAACCCGGAGCGTGGTATATTTAAAACGCGATAACGTATATCCTCACCCTAAAAGAATTACAATAACAATAAAGGTTGATGTTGTAGGGTGGAGGAAATGGGTGACTCTAAACTTTAGGAACCCAAAACAACCTTGAGAACGGATGACCTTGATAAATGACCTTGAGCAGGCAATCATCTAACTTGCAATGGATGCTGTGCATCGTTTGCGTTTGTTTTTGATTACTGTTTAGAGAACGGGCTGATAGCGAGATCTAAAACTTGCCAGTGCGGAGGTGTTATGCATATACAAAGATATGTTTACGTTGCAGGGAGTGCAGATGCAGAAAATCGGTACGAGAGGGTATGTAGTTATTTTTTAATTTATAGATTACTTAGATACATTTTTCTCGAAATCTCATTTACCTATAACGAAGATACTGATGATGTGTCACAACTGGGTTATAAGAAGACCAGTAACAGCAACGGCATATGAGACTGAAATGTCAGAAGTTTCTGCAGTACAGTGGTACCAATACTGCAGAGACGTGGCCATCTCAAAAAACGAATAAGATCGGTCAATGGATCAAGAAATCCAATGATTTACAGTTATCTCGACGAGTTTATGTATAGGACTTGGTTTAACATGACTTTAAAGACTCCTATGTCTAATTGGGACTTTTTTTGCAACATATACGAGAACGCTATCCTTTGTAACTATATTTTAACATTGCTTCACTTGTATATAAACGGTTTATTAAAATTATGCGCCGTTCATTTTGAGCCTTCTGATTGGTTAAAATTGTCCTTGTCAAGGTTATTTGTCCGTTCGTTCGTTTGGGTTCCTAAAGTTTAGAGTCACCAGGAAATGGTTTATTTAATAGTGCAAAGAAGGTTAGTTAGTTCATGCCTGACAGTTTTTATCACATGAAATACGTTCCAAATATGATATAGTGGAATTTTCATACTTAGCCGTACATGCATAGAGTCTTCTGAAAAGACCTCTTGTTTTACCTGAGGAGACACAAGGTTGGAGCTGCGGGTAAAGTTGACGCTCACAGTCTGACAAAATTCCTTTAGCAAATTTGTTGCGTGAAATCAAGTACCTGTCAGTGACGATGTCAACGATATGGCCCAACGGGATACCACTCGTCCTACTGACAGTCTTCAGAGTTCTACGAAGTATGACATAGTCTTTTTTAAGCAATCCACGGAAGAATAAGGGTGAACAATAAAGAAGAATAGGTTAGATGCACAAGTTGACAAACTGGAAGAGGAGGGGTTGGGTTATACCTCAGTGCCTTAAGTTCTTAATGCAAAAAGTCAGACAGAATATTTTTTGGAAATCGCTAAGACATGGGAGGATCACCATAGATCAGAAGAAAGAATTAGTCCAAGATAGCTAACGTGTGACTTGATTAGGAAACTGTTGGAAGGTGCTGAGAATCGAGAGTCAGAGGATGAACCACTTGACGATTTTCCAACTTAGAATCGTCAACCTGAGAGGGGTTGTAGGTGCGCTGGTGTAAGTCCTGCGATTCTTCAAAGGAATTACATCAAGACATGGTCTGCGAGGTTATATGTACTGTTTGTATATATGCATGGTGCGTCAGATCAATTGGTGTTTTTGGATTCACTGTGTTTACTTGCTGTTTTCGTACTTTGTTGTATTGTATAATTTTGTTAAAATTTCGTCGTGCTTGCTTCTTAAGTTGTTTCGAGTCTTCTACATATATGAATGAATTGATTGATGTTAAAGACAGCAGATGGGTTTTTATACGCCGGGGAGACTGGTGCTGAGAATGACATGCACATTTAGACATGGATTAGCTGAGGAATCAATGATTGAGAATGAATGTTTGGATTTAGGCTGTGGTCCCACACGCCGGGGAGCGAGAGAGCAGACGACTGAGGCTTGCATACGTCACTGTTACTAGGACTGAGGCAGAATGAGTGATGAGTGATAGCAGTGGTAATTTATACTGAATTGATAAGAGGGTGCGTGAAGAGTATCATTAGCTGCTGCTATGGTCATGTAGCTTTCTGCAAGAGTCATTCCAGCGAGTGGCGATTGTGTTGCAGGATGTCAAGAGGATACCTTTAGCTGGAAGGCGTAAGTCGTCGTCGGCGAGTGAGATTGTGCCGTGAGTATGCCTGTGTTGTTGGCTTTGTTGTTTTGTTTTCCATTTCAGCTTTGTCCTTGTGGCCCAGATTCTCGCACTGGCATTCAGCGCAACGTGTATTGATCGTGATGAAAAGAAAGATGAATCTTTTTGCCGGAGAGTGTCAGTGTAAATGAAGAATGAACGATCAATTCATGGTTGTTTACTGAAAACCAACTCCGTATTTTGGCGGGAGTCACCGATACTGCAGTCATCGTTCCATCGTACGCTGTTCGTTAGAAGCAAGAGAAAACTATCAGAAGTATTATTGTGATTAATTGTCTTAGACTTTGTGTATAATCTTATGATTGGTTCCATAGTGGTGAAAGAAGAAAGGATTCTTGAATCACCAATCAGTGTTCTGTTTTTTTGCGTTGGTTATTTCACATTGTTGCTGAAGGTCTTCTAAGGACAGCGTTAAGTCCAGTGTAGTTAGACCTGGAAATTGACATTCACTCTACTGATTACATTCATAAACTATTTATTCTTAGAACGAATCAATTATTGGTTTACTGTAGTACCTAAAAACGCGCATAAATTCCCTAATTACTCTATAAACGATCAACAGACTAGTCGCATGGATGTATAAAAAGACAGTAGAAATAAATGTAAATGTTTACTAGATGGCAATGTACAACGAATATAAATATATAAGCACAAACATGTTAATTAACTTACCCGTACGGAACAACCATGCAGTGACAGATGGTGGTTTTAGCTAACCTCAGCGTTGTCAAACAAACCTGCCTGAAAATGACCAAAATTAACCTGCGGTGAGTACAATTCAATTCAAGTGTTAGTTACGATGAAAATGCTGTCAAAAATATACAAGTGAATCACCTATTTTGAATTAATACCCACTTAGAATGTAAATCAAGAACAAGATACGATGAAATGAAGCCAAAACATTCTTGGGTTTTTTGTAAATGAGAAGACAATATTTCTATATTTCTTAATGTGCTCCATTCAATGAATAGTTAGCAGACTGTACTCACAAAATAATGGCAGAAAGGACAGCAACCATGTAAATTCACCATAAATGAAATTCATTTAATTTAAAAAGCACGCAACGGGTTGTGCAAGCCTAGGAGGTTGCTTGGTCTACGTGTCGAAATATCCAAGAGACAGACTGATCACACCGCAAACCTGGAACTCAGGAATCGCTAAAACACAATAGACTGGCGTGTGTTACGTAGAGAGCAATAGATATATTATATTAATGGGTAGGGTGGGTCAGGCTAAAGAGTCAGCAGGTAGTGTGGCTAAAGCCCACGTCTAGCACGACAGATGGTCACATAACAAGCCTATGCAATATTTCTAGTCGAAGCCAACTGGAAGCGAGCTCGGAGTCGTTCATACGGCCTGACTAATTGGTTTCTCAGAAGGTCAGAGATTGTCGAATAAGGTTACCATATCCACACAATAATATAAAACCCAATCTGAAACACAATATCTTATACCACTGCAACCAGTCGATCAAAATGAACATCCCGACTTCGGTGGGTTCCTATCCATATGTGAATAATTTCGTCTGAAACCAAGTCGTAACTGATATCCGATGTGTTACGAATGGTTTGAATTGACAGGAATAGAACACGTCAGCGTGGTCAGCAGTCAGTAAATCCGTTATGTGAGAGTGCGAACTAATCATTTCGTGAATTATCCGCTTGCGAAATCTGATCTTCCCAGCTGGTGGATTAAAGTCAACCGTTGCTCCCACATCAAATCTCTGTGTGGTAAGTCCAGCTGTCTCGAACTATTGCCAAAGCTTCAGAAGCTACCTCTGTAGCTGCATCTTCCTCACTCTTTCAGATGAACAGGACCTGTTGGTATGCCACGGGATTGCTGTGGAGGCGAATAACCTAAAATTACTAGATTAGTTCGAAAACCTATTTTTCTTATCTTATACTTTATCAATCAGTTTGTTCTTGTTCTATTGGCAGATGCTGTTGCTATCTTTCATTCATATATACGCATAATTTACGATAACTAGTAATATGGCGGTTGAAACTAACCTCGAGATGAACACGAAGACACCGTTTTCTGTAGTGACTAGAGCTTCAGCCAGAGGAAGAAACAGCCCAAGGAAATTAATCCCACTTCGCATACCGGTGTATATATCCCCTTCTCTGATAGTTTACCTACATCACCACAGCCCAGTACTGATACTGCACACGAAAAACCAAGTGGACACAGTACCACGCCTGTATCCATAGAAAGCTAGTGTGCCACACACAGCAGGATGAAAAGGGAATGCTCAAGACTCCATAAGAACTCAAGGGCATCCTGTAGAAAGGAAAACGAGTGTCAGGCCGTAGTGTTGTTGTTACCGAAAGTGTCTGAGCATCTGAATGCAATTTGTCAAACGATGGATACAGTATTGTCGTGACAATGGAGTGTTGAAACCATGCAGCGGGTTAATGAGAAATAACCCGCACCCGTGGTTCTGGTGCATCGGCCAACTAGTCCGAATATTGAATCCTCTGCCACCAGCCAACGTAGCGTCAACTAAGCTACAACATGCTGAAGTGGTGAGACTCACTGTCAACTGCCTTTATAGCAATGTGAGAGGGCCGTTAGGGAAAGTAGGTGAACTCAGAAATCTCCAGTCACACCTACACCTTAAAATAATCATCCTCACTGAAACCTGGCTAACCCCACTATCGCCGACAACGAAATCAGTATAGATGATGTGATTCTGGTCAGGCGAGACAGGGCTGACAAGGAAGGGGTGACTTGCCACACACTTTAACCAGCAGCTTAAATGTGCGTGTGCAACGAGCCCACCACTTAAGGAACTCCAAGGCTCTGCGTGGTATCATTTCACCATGGACCAGAGCAGGCATTTAATGTGTGGCATCTACCGATCACCCACCTGTGGGGTAGAGCACAACTAACTATCACTCAGTACCATCACAGGGATATGAGAATCGGGCTATGACCAAATCGCTATCGCTGCAGGTTTCGATGTCCTGTTCTTGAGCCTTGTCTCGAGGTATGCTCAAGGAAAATCCGGTCGAAGTCTACAACAAAGCATTGGAAATACAGGACTGACTAGGAATGTTGGAGACGAAACTAGGTGGGGTACCAGTGGAATGTCAGCGGAAACAGGTTATATTTTAAGTAGTGCCCAACTACTCGTCGGAAGGGTAAGGACCATGACTCCACTAGGAAGTCTGTGCTGACTATGCAGAAATGCGAAGGCTTTTGTCTGGCGCAGAATGGTTCACGGAATAGACTTAATTGTCTATGGACGGACACTGAGAAGTGTTAAAAGAGATTATACACACAGCAATCTCAGATACCGTCCCTTTAGTCACAACACAGTCAAAGCAAAGGTCCTCATGGTTGAAGAGAAGTACGCAACGTGTTATGCAAGCCTAGGAGGTTGCTTGGTCTACGTGGCGAATATCCAAGAGACAGACCGACCACAACGCAAACCTGGAACTCTGGAATCGGTGGAGCGCAACAGACAAGCGGTCATTTTAAGCCAACTTCGCCAAAATCTTCTGGCGATCTCCGAAAGCCCGTACCGATTCATATCAGAAGGAAAACCAACCAACCATTGGGCATCCGCCTTAGTAAATCCGAACGGTCGGTACCTCACTATTCTGGAAATGGCTGAAACATTCAGTTCAGCCTTCATCAAACAGCTAAAGATCAATGTGGGTATTACCTGTATGGACCAAAATGGCGGCACTACTATTTCGTCGGAGGAAAACCTAGCGGCTACTCTCCAAGTTAACCCGGTAATAGTACTGTGGAATCTCCAGAGACACATCTGGAAAGTCCCCAGGCTGTGATGCCATCAGGCCATCTGTTCTGAGACAGTGCCGAAGCTCCCTGCAGGCCTTTATGCTACTTGTTCCAGCACTCGATGGATTTTGGGAAACTGCCAAGGAAGTTTCGAAGAGCCATCCGTTCTGCGATATTCAAGGGTGGAGATAGGCAAAATGCTACTACTTATAGATCAGTAGCCCTACTCCCAGTGGTATCAAAAGTACTGGAAAGTACTATGGATGATCGCATCGTGGAGCACCTCGATAGGACTAATAGACACCATGGAGCCCAACATGGTTTCAGGAGAGGCAGACCCTGTGTAACAAACCCACTATCAGCTTGGGGCGATTGGACATCATGCTGGGATATGAATGTCCTAGTTCAGGTGATCTTCCTAGTGTTTGTGAAGGCATTTGACACAGTTCACCACGACCTTCTCCTACACAAAATAGGTCGGGCAGGTATAGGTGAGCCGCTTCTTTCATGGTTGAAGGAGTACTTGGCTGAAAGGATATTTTGCACTGAGATCAATGGAGTCCGATCATCTGGGCACGGCTCATCATCAGGAGTGTCGCAGTGTTCTATCCTAGGACCACTGATTTTTTTGATTTTTATCAGTGACCTGCCATGCTGTCTAAGCTGCCCAACTCTTCTATACACTGACAACGTAAAGATATGGAGAGAAATAAAGTGTTCGGAAGACTCAGATAGGCTGCAGGCAGACCTAAAGCTTCTGGAAGACTAGGCGGTGGCCAATGGTATGACTTTCGACCTTAAAAGTGCAAAGTTGTGGAATCACGCACCTGTAGGCTGCAGAATGCAAGTTACACCCTATGCAACGAAAGCTTGTCCTTCACAACGTCAGAGAGTGGCTTAGGTCTAGTTCTAATGGAAAAAGTGGACACAAGCGTGAATTGAGCGGGTATATAGCGAGGGCATACGCGGTCATACACTTTACAAATGGACAGTTAGGTGCACTCACTACTGAACTCTTTCCAAGGTTGTACAAAACATGCGTTGGACCACAACTTGAAGTGCTTAATATCATTGCATCTCCACTGCTCAGAAGAAACGTAAACCTCTTTGAAAGAGTCCAAAGACGGGTGACGAAAGGAGTGATGGGTCTCCGAAATTAACCGTGTGATGAAAAGCTAAAGAAATTAGGCCGATTCACACTTAGCTACCGTCGGATTAGGGGGGGGGATTAGATTACTGCATACAAGATGACAAATGACCAAAATCACCTAAACAATGGTGTTCTTCCATTGAGTGAGTATGGTCTATTCTCTTAAAATCCCATACACCACTCATGGGTGGACAACTAAATTCGTCGTCTTACTTTTTGACATTCTCCCGCGTCTTACTCTCCTGACTGCTCCAACTACTACACTTATTATTATTGATTTTATATACATATATATTTATGCATGTATATGTATATGAATTCCAAAACTCAGCGGCTGTTTGTTTTTACGTTTTATCTATTTCTTTTTCTGTCTTTTAGTCTGACTAACCTACTCTAATTATTTTTTCCCCTTCACGTTCCCCAGTGGAACATAGGGCTTCAAGCTAATGGTTTGAAGTTTCTGTAGCAGTTTTTATTTTACAGGATGTGGTTGCTAGCCTCATGTCCAACCTCTCCTCTACCTTTCCTATTTACCAGTATTATTTCTGGCTTAGCGAGGTACTCTAATTAAACGTTATTATTATTACCTCTTTTCTTTTCACAATGATACCGGAGGACTGACTGGTGAAAGGATCAACTCCATCCACAGCAGTAACGAAGTCTTAACACACCACATACTACAAACAACAAATGATTAATCCCAGCACTGCTAATTTTGGAGTCAACCAAAGCTACGACGGTTGAGTGGCGGGAGTAACTACTCAGAAGTTTACCGAAGGCCAGGAACTCTTACCTCACAGTGAAGAAGTGAGTGAAAAGCGATCAGGTTGGTTTATACTAGGGAGTAGAAACGATATTGGATATTGGATATCAGGACTCAATATCACTGATGACAACTGGACTGTTTCGTTTGTGTGGACTTGACCCGCGCTCTGTGAATTTTGTCACGGTACTAACCTCTTGTCGAGCTGTCGTGATTATCTTGCTGGTGTGACAGTCGGTTGTTGTGTTACAATGTCTGCGCCGTCTAATGCTCCTCAAAATGGGACGTCAGCTTCTGATATGGAGAGTGTTCGCAACCTGGTATCTTCGCTAACAAATATGGAGACCAGAGAAAGTGCGCTGCTGGAGCTTTGGTATGTTGTGTTATTAACTGTTAAGAGTCCATTTATAAAGCAAAAAGAGGGAGTCTGTGCCAGAACTCGCTCCAATCCTCTGGCATACATTTGGTTCCATTGCTGCATTGCTTCAAGAAATATGCTCAATATATCCCTACATAAATCCTCCCAACTTGAGCGTAAGTTGCCATTTTCCCCGTATATATATATATATATATATATACGTATATACATGTATACATATATATATGTATATAAAGTCGGGCAGAGAATGGTTGAAATGGTCAAATTTGGGCATATGGTAAAAGTGGTAAGATAAGCAGCATATCCTGTTTAAACCATTGGTAAAACACCATTGTGGTCGAATATGTAAAACTTTCCCAGTTGGAGAATGCACATGGAAATGTAGTCTAAATGAGCTATTTCGATCGGCCAGGTCAGGTTTTAAGTTACGGATAACAATGGCATTGTTTATTGAACATCAAAATGAGCGTAACAAAGAAACAAACACTGATCTAATCATAGTATCTTTGGCAATCTTAAGGTGTAACGGAATTGCCGAGAAAGTGTGTTATACTAACCGATGGAAACCTTTCTTGTCTGTCATTCTTCGACTTAACAATTGGTAGACTGGTGGGTGTAAGTTTGGTGGATTGCAGTGTCGTGGGAAATGTTTTGGTACCAGGGTCTGATTTAATTAAAGACTGACATGATACCTCCTGAGCAGAACTCTGGGTATGTTTGTCAACTTTTACGTGTGCTTCTGAGAAGTGTGAGGACTCGAACTGTTGCACTTTTGCGTAAAGTTCTGCGTTGGAAGTTCAGTCAACTTCAGATTCTCCCATTAGGTCACAGGTTCAAATGTCATTGCTTCTATTCTTTGAGTGAAGTCACTATAGATTTCACGAGGTTGTGTATTCATTCGGGTTTCATACATAGAGTTGATTTTTGTTTGAATTTTTCGCACAGATAGTTTGCGTGAGAAAAAACTTTCAATTGATACACTTGCATTTATTCATATTTTTGTGACATTTGTGTATTTAGCTGTATCTGTGATTGTACCATTTGTAAATTAAGCCATCAATGTATCCATGTTTGCCTTTATAGGCCCATCAATCTAATCGTGTTTGTAATGCACTCGCTCTTATGCAGTGCTTGGCATCCCATCCAGAAACCAGAAAGGAGTTTCTGAAGGCCAACATACCTCTGTACCTTTATACGTTTTTGAATACAAATAATCAAACGCGTCCATTCGAGTACTTAAGGTTGACTAGCCTTGGAGTGATTGGTGCACTTGTTAAAGTAAGCGTTGTTTCTTATGCACTTCAAAACATCATATTTGCGAATGTTTTTGAGAATTGATGAAATATTCTTTAAAAAGTTAACTTATACCATCTGGTTAGTGCTTGATTGATTTACAAAAACTCGTTGAAATTTGACTATCTTTTGTACCTCTAGCTTCAAAGCTTTACTTTTGGGAAAGTAAGTCCACAACTTTCGGACCACGTAACGAAATAAGTGAAAATGGCTCTTATTCGTCAGTTCATATCTTCGCTCTCAGACAGATCCTAGAACATAGACACACTTTAAGGCGTCCAACAAATGCCATATCTCTTGGCTTGAAGGCGGCCTTCGACTCCGTGGATCGAGAGGTACTATGGCAATGTTTTGACTGTGAAGGGAGTACCAGGAAAGTACATTGCACTAATCAAGGCACTCTACTCAAACTCACGTAGCTGTGTAAGGGCTTATGGGGAATTGTCATCTGAATTGATAACAACCAGTGGTGTCCGTCAAGGATGTCCACTTTCCCCTTTTCTGTTTAACTTCATCATAGATATGCTAATGGAAGTATCCTTAACTGAACTTAACGACTTAGGAATCGACTTGTTACCAGGGAATAGTCTTATGGACTTAGAATATGCAGATGACATAGTCCTGTTAGGGGAGGACGCTGACAAAATGCAGTCTTCTGAACACCTTGAGCAGCAATCTTCGTATGTTTGGCATGCGATTCGCCCCTGTAAAATGTAAGATGCTGCTACAGGACTGGACTACGTCAACTCCTAGCTTAGTGATAGACGGACGGACGGACGGACGGTTTTCGACATAGAACTTTGCACATATGTGCGGCAGTTCAAGTCGCCACAATCTATGTAGCACGCAAAGCAAGAGAAGGAAGTAGAAGAAATGCATAATATAAAAGAGGAGACTCACATTGGTTTACCATCCGAGGGCCCCAACCAGGAAGTTACTCTTCTACGTGGCTTAGATTAACTGTGTGTTCCTTATGAGCTACATTGCCGTCGAGGCGAGCGAGTAATTTCACAGTCTCGTCGATTGATTTCCCCGCCTTACCTAGCACTCGACGCCTAACCTCAATATTGCTCACCTTATTATACCACTTCACGCGGGAGATGGAACGCAGACACCTATGATCAAAGACAGCTAATCTTTTCATGTCTTCTGCTCTCAATGGCCAGGTCTCACAGCCATAAAGGAGACGGGCACGCCCGACCGAAAGCTGCTACCTTGACGTGGTGGTCGGGCTTGAACACTGCAATGACCCAACAAGCTATACTGGCTGGAACTTATGTTCCTGCAGGTCCTACCATGCCAGAAAGGTTGTTTGGATAGCAGTTAGACTAAAGCAGTTACCCAATCCAATCCTATGATTCAAATAAATCACAAAATATCATGCCGGATCGGTCGGGGCCCGGATAGGGAGTGAAGTGATAGAACATGTTGACCACTTTACCTATTTGGGAAGTTGTATCAGCACCAACGGATTGATTGATTGGTGACGAAATCTCAGCACGGATACAAAAAGCTCGGGCTGCTTTCGCTAACTTACACCGTCTCTGGCGTAGGCGTGACATCCGGCTATCAACCAAGGGACGTGTGTACTGCTCAGCAGTTCGCTCCGTCCTTCTCTATGTGTGGTGTGAACATTTTCATAAACGTTTAGCATTTATATTATACACTATTCACATCTTTCATTTTTGTTTAAACCAGATTCTATACTGGAATTATAAAACGAATAAAGCCTTTATTGCGGGCCCTCAATATTCTCACTTGATCGGTGAATGTTTGATTAACTCATAAACACTACAATTTATTCGTTTTATAATTCCAGTATAGAATCTGGTTTAAACAAAAATGAAAGATGTGAATAGTGTATAATATAAATGCTAAACGTTTATGAAAATGTTCACACCACATTCTTCTCCCCTTTTGTTTGAGAATACAGAGCATAAGGAGTCAAGACTTTTAAAATTGTTTAGACTTCGTGGCTTCTCAGATTGTATGGACGAACCCTTCGTTGTTTCTCTAGTAAAGAAGATGGGTTCGGATCTGAGAAGCCGCGAAGCACTCAGCAGTGGAGAAAGAAGCTTATGCCATCGTCGAAGCTATTAAAAAATGGCGTCATTATTTACTTGGTACTCATTTCCAACTCATTACAGACCAACGATCAGTTTCTTTCATGTACGATATGAACCACCATGGGAAAATAAAGAATGACAAGATTCAGCGTTGGCGAATAGAACTTTCTTGTTACAGTTTTGATATAATCTACCGTTGTGGCAAAGAAAACAAAGTCGCCGATGCATTATCTCGCGGATATTCTGCTTCTGTCATGGGTGAAACTAATCTGAAAGACCTACATAACTCTCTGTGCCATCCAGGAGTTGTTCGCCTTCTTCACTTTGTGCGTTCTAAGAACCTACCTTTTTCTGTTGATGATGCGAAGAGGACGATATCTAGTTGTGCAGTTTGTGCTGAGCTGAAACCCAGGTTTTGCAAAGTATCCACAGGAAATCTTATTAAAGCGACTTCTCCTTTTGAACGTCTAAATATTGATTTCAAAGGACCTCTTCCTTCAAACTCCCGGAACAAATATCTTCTTACGATAATTGATGAGTACTCTAGATTTCCGTTCGCTTTTCCTTGCCAGGATATGACAGCATCAACTATTATTAATTGCCTGTGCCAGTTGTTTTCCCTGTTTGGTATGCCATCCTACATGCATTCAGACAGAGGATCGTCGTTTATGTCTGCAGAATTAAAACATTTTCTCCACGATAAAGGAATAGTTACCAGTAGAACAACAGCATACAACCCCCAATCAAATGGACAGATTGAACGTCTCAACGGCACTCTCTGGCGATGTATATCACTAGCTGCTAAATCTAGGTCCATACCAATCTGTGAGTGGGAGGTTGTTCTCCCCAACGCTCTTCATTCTATCCGTTCTCTTTTATGTACTGCCACAAATACTACTCCACACGAACGGATGTTCAGGTACAATCGAAAATCAACGTCTGGTGTTTCTCTTCCCAGTTGGTTAACTATTCCTGGACCGGTCTTGATGCGCCGTAATGTACGTTCTAAATATGAATCTCCAGTTGATGAAGTTGAACTGATTGAATGTAATCCCAAGTATGCTCATGTGAGACTTCCAGATGGACGTGAGGAAACAGTATCTGTTCATCATCTTGCACCAAAAGAACATATATTTCAATCGCCCGTTAGCATGCCGATTCCAGACGCAGTACCAGAATGCCTCCAAAATCAACTTACTGAAGACGACATATCCACCCGTTCTACAGATACTGAAACTCCTATTTTGACGGACAATTTAAGTGAAAATGTCAAAATTGATCCGAACCCATCTTCTTTACTAGAGAAACAACGAAGGGTTCGTCCATACAATCTGAGAAGCCACGAAGTCTAAACAATTTTAAAAGTCTTGACTCCTTATGCTCTGTATTCTCAAACAAAAGGGGAGAAGAATGTGGTGTGAACATTTTCATAAACGTTTAGCATTTATATTATACACTATTCACATCTTTCATTTTTGTTTAAACCAGATTCTATACTGGAATTATAAAACGAATAAAGCCTTTATTGCGGGCCCTCAATATTCTCACTTGATCGGTGAATGTTTGATTAACTCATAAACACTACACTATGGCTCTGAAACATGGCCAATACGAGTTGAAGACATGAAAAGGTTGTCTGTTTTTGATCATAGATGTTTACGATATCTTTCTCACGTTAGGTGGCATAATAAGGTAAGTAATGCTGACGTTAGGCGTAGAGTGTTGGGCAAAGAGGGAAAATCAATCGAAGAGGCTATAAAGTTACATAGATTGAGATGACTAGGTGACGTGCTGCGCATGCCTAACCATCGCCTCCTCCGACGGGCATTACTAGCTGATATAGGTGCAGGTTGGGAAAGAGTAAGCGGTGGCCAAACAAAAACATGGCATCAATCCATGAAGTCCTTGACAGTTAAACTGAGTCAGGTAGGGAGATGCAGACTTCCGGGTTGGGGCCCTCGGGACTCTAAGCAACAATGGCTGGAGACAATAGGTGACATGGCTCAAAATTGTTGTCAATGGCGCAGATGTATTCAGTCTCTGTAATCTTTTATATTCCTTTCTACCATTACTCATTCTGTTTCACTCTTATACTTATCAAAACTCTATTGATTCTCTTCACTCATTTTCCTGTCTACCTTTGTGTGTTATTTGGAACGTGGCAACTCGAACTGCTGCACTTCGGTGCCAAGTTCTATGTTGAATCCAGACAGATTCGTCAGTTATAGGTGGGAGTTTTGATCTTTATCTTCTTGGGCTTTCCTACAGTAAGACAGATTTATTAGTTTACTTAGCGAAACACAATAATGGCGTTATTTATTTACTGATAATATTTTAAACTATACTCCAGCACGGTGCTCGAATTCTCCTGCACTATATTTTCAAAAGAAATGAGCCCTACCCGGATTTGGTTTGCTGAGAAGCTTTTCCACCGGGTTCCGAATGTAATTGAAAAGGAGAAGACTGTGACAGTCCAATTACTGACTAGTTCACATATCAGTTGCATATGTTTTTTCCCCAACTTTGCTACCACGTCTTCATTTTATGTTATTATCCTGGAAACTAAACTTATCATCACGTTTATAATCTACTGCGAAATTGATACAGAGGTGGGCTTCACTTAGCTTTTCAAATATTTTGGATACACGGTTTGTATTTCCGCACGTAACATACATGCAGTAACGTACAGTCTTCTATTTATGGTTTCAGTTATGTTTCTACACTGTGAGGAAGGGTAACAGAAGTAGCTCAGTGTCAAAGCCATAGCCATTCCATTAGCTTACCAGTACATGTTGGTTGTTGAAAAAGCAGTAGTTGTCTCAACTTATTTTCAGTAAGAGCAAGTAATCCCTGTTGGCGTATAGTTTGAACGTCGCATTCACGAGTGCGCTTATGAATATTGGATAGAAATCGTATGATACTATGCTATGCAGTTCTAAAAAAGTTTCGAGAGACTATGAACTGCCAAATTTCTTCATATGAGTCCCGTCTTTTGTGACAACTATCAAACTAGCTTGTTAAGTGATAAAGCATCAGTAAAATAATGGAAATCTAGAGCACATCTGATTTGTAAAGTTAGGGTGGACTATCCATAAGTAGTTCCATATTAATTTGTTTATTAGATATGTCACATACTTGAGCATTTACTGGGTGACGTTTCGAACACAATTTATTGTCCATGATATCAATTATTATATGATATATCTAGTGGGCAAATTAATATGGAATTACTTGTATCCACATGTGCAGTTTCGAGATCAAATCGACTGTATTCTTGTGTTCATTTAGATAACAGTCGCGTTTTAAACATGACAGTTAATTATCAGGAATGAACTTTCTGTCTGGACGTTAACTCTATGTTTGGTAGAAAATTTTGTCTGTGATGTTGAAATACTTTCTTTACTATTGTGGATTTTCTGAGATAACTACCATAATATTTAGCAGTCTACAGGTGTAAATCATGAAATGAAGTAAGTGCAGTTTATTTGATAGATTATAAATTGGACTATCAAAGCTGGTCAGCTGATATCCTGAAGTTCGGATGTCTGTGCTATGACTCGACACACGATTTGGCTATGCAACATCAGAGGTATTCTGGTCTAAAGAATGAGTTTTGAAAACAACCTGTTAACAGGTAGTGACCACAGAGTTCATTTTAGTCTACTCTCTCTCGCTGTTTTACAGCATAGATTTACTGCTTCATGTGATTGGAAATGGTCTTTTCGTGTTAAATGGATTTCGGTAAGGATGGGTGCAAAAGTGATATGATATTTAGACAAAATCATTGATACAGTGATTGGATAAGTTAATAAGAATTTGTAAAATATGATTGGTAATCACTTAATTAAATTAAAATCGCTTTAGTGTGAACCAAAAATGTTTATATGAAAGACGAAAGCGTCATGTAAGAAAATAGGTGAAACCCGAAACACTGGTCACTCAAAACGTGTTATTAGTGGTTCTTTAGGAGCACCCAGTGTTTGGAATGAATCAGACTGTTTTAGCTATACAGCATTCCCGTGGTGAGTAGTGGTTAGAAACATTAGTAGTTCAGAAGCACTATTTCCTTAATCTACAATTTCTTTTTCCTTTCAGACGGATGAACCAGAGGTCATAGCATTTCTCCTGGGGTCGGAAATTATACCTCTTTGTCTGGTAATCATGGAGTCAGGAAGTGAACTGAGTAGAACTGTGAGTTTTGCGTCTTCCAGTCAATCATGTGTTGAAGTGCATTTAGGAAAATCATTAATATATCAGTGTAGCAATTCAGACTAGACTTTACAATTCGAATGCAAGAAATTGGACATCTTCTGTTAGTGTTTCACTGTTGTTTATGCAAAATACTGTTGTATCCTTGAAATTTCCCACATTTCTGTGAATATCATTTAAACAGCAGATGAAATGACATTTGTCGTTTGCAGTTCTGATTTATCATACAAGAGTGATGTGATTCAAAATCAAATTAGGATAGAGTTAACTGTTAGTCACATGATTTGGTTGCCTAGGTATTTGTTTTACAAAGTACTTATCTTGTTAGAAATCTAAAAACGTGAAGTTCACATTAGTTATACCACCTGAAAACTCCACGTCACTAATTCATTCCTCCATATCCTTGTAAACAATCTAGGTGGCGACCTTCATTATGCAGAAGCTTCTTTTGGATGAAGTCGGCCTGGCGTACATCTGTCAAACTTATGAGCGTTTCGTTCATGTAGCTACTGTTTTGGATAAAATGGTGATCGACTTGGCTAGAGAGCAGTCATTACGCCTTTTGAAACACGTGATTCGGTGCTACCTACGTCTTTCAGATGATTCGCGGTAAGTGTTTTCAGCCTAACAAGCAGGGTTATGCTTACATTGAAAAATGTCGTGTAATCATTTAAAGTACACCATCATTATACGTTTCTTGTACCCGTTTTCTGCATAATATTGCTAGGACGGACAACATAATGTCAGCGATAAAGTTATGGTTGAAACTATCAATCAGATATTTGATTGGTTGCAGGATTTCGTCATGCACTGACACTGGTTAGAGAAGCATTGGAACACCTGGGAGTACTAGACAGCTGTTCCGTCCTAGTTTGGGACTCTTCACAGTGCATCCCCGCCGCCAGGGTTCGAACCCAGGAGCTTCTGGTTACAAGGGAAGCTCGTAGACCAAGTATTGTGAATAACAAACCTGTTGTGGTTGTTGTTTTTGCCGCAGTGGTCTCAACTGAATGTGACTTCTGTGTGTCTACTCAGTGTGGTGGATATTTTCTTAGTGATGAGTTGTCTGGAGACGCAATGTAGTCAGAATGGGTAACTCCGTTATAGCAAAAATAACAGAACTAATAAACTTCGCGAAATAATTGGTAATAATGGCGCAGAGAAATTACTAGTATCCTACTGGGAGCAGAATGTTATTGTTATTCATATCACATAGAAAACAACTTCTATAGTACATTTTAGTAGCCACTTATCTCTTAGTTTCAAATTTAATGCAGCTCAGCAATCTTTCGAGAGTTTTTGTCTCAAAACCAAATGTTGATAAGACAGACCAGATAAATGTTATGTGTCTTACAGATAACTATCACTTTAAACTGTTAAGCAGTAACTCAGACGTTATTGATGTCTAAATATGATAATTTTTACCTCCGATTTTTATTTCAGAGCGCGTGATGCTCTTCGAACATGTTTGCCACAACAGCTCATAGATGGCACGTTCAGTGGTTTGCTGGAGAACGATGTGGCTACTAGACGATGGCTTACACAGTTGATTCGTCGGCTGTCTGCTCCAACAGTTGCATCTGATGGTACTACCAGTACAACGGTTTCTAGTGTTGGTTCCATGGAAGCTACTACACTACAGGCCGTTACTGGTACTCTCGCCTGCCTTCCATCAACTACAGCGGCTGCTTCTGCTGTGACTACTGCTGCACCTAGTGTTGACATTTCTGGAACGTGTGTTGCAAGTGGAGTCTTAAGTGCTTCTGTGAGTGGGTCAGGAGCACCTGTATCTTCGTCATCTACACAAGGTGTGGACTCTGTGACATCTACGAGCAGTTGATGAACTTACGTATAACCCTGGGAATGATGTTATACGTAATGTGTATATATGATTTCTATTTCTATTGTAATTGATTTACTTTTACTCCCTAGTGCTTGACATGTCTATTATCTAGTATTTTTGATGTAAAGTTTTCCACTTTATTCCTCACGTGATTGTAATTTTGCATTATCTCTGTATGGATCCTTATTCTGATAAATTTACTAATGTCCATGTGTTTCATGCTACTAGACACATAATATGTCCAGACCAAGTTTACTTTTAACAGTTTGGAAAAAAGTTGGGCATTGGGTATATGATGTTAACTGAAGACGACTGCAAAACCTTCTTATTCGTTTCATATAACATATGCATTTGGCAATTTTGAATGTGTAAATTGAACAAGGTGTTTATTAGCAGGCGGATTAGCTATTGAGTTGAGTCTCCACGTTGTTCGGCGAACTTTTCGTGAAGTCTGTGCATCTTTGTTTGATTTCGTTAGTTCTATCAGTTCTAAGTTTGATTGGTGTTGGAAGGACTCCATGAGACTTATTTCGTTTTCATTCAGTTTCCCCACAGTGGAGCACTGGAGTATATATGTAAGCTTAATATTTAAACAAAATAAGTCGAAATATTCGTTTTTCAATATTAACTCTTCAGTCGGAATAATTACAGCTCAGTTGTGTGTTTCTGTGCTTCGAATGAGAAGTGTCAGTATCATAAGAAGACTTCATCAGAGAAGCTTCCTTTAACAAGCAGGAGCAAGAAGTGTAACAGGATAATGAGCTTATTTTTATTATTCCATGGGTTCTTTTCAACTGCCTATAAGCTTGACAAAACGAAAATTTAAGTTTTAAAAATGGTTAAACACTGCTTTTTCGTGTCGACCATGAGTTATTGATAAAAAGTCTAAGTAACATGAGTCCGGAATGATGTTAGTAGTTAATTGTTAGGCGTTAAGAGTGATAACTATTTATGGTATAATTAGACAAATGATCTTGGAGAAAGGACCAGGGTTCAATACTTTGGATAGAAACAAAGTCTAACTAGAAAGGTTATATTAGTTAGTGAAATAGGTTACGTGACTACGAGAATTGTTTATACATTAATAAAAAGGAGTTGTATGAGTGGCCTACAGATGACAAATCAAAATAAACAAAGGTACATTCGTCGTAAAGAATTCTGCAATTGACTGTATCCGAATTGCAGTTGTTTTGGTCTAATAAGCTACAAAAGAGGTTTGGTGTGGAAATTGTTCTACCTCGGTGAAAATCTTTGGAAGAAAGAGAGAGAGACGAATTCGCCATTATTGAAAGGTGCTTACTGGAGAGTAGATATCTTCCGCAGCTAATTGACAAAAACAAGAGAATTCCACATATTAAGGAGAATTTGATACAGTTGAGAAGAAACCGGTCTTCCTAAAGCTTCGATTCCAAGGTAATGGAGTAATTAAATATCGAATAAATGCTGCTCTCAGATGGACTTATTCAGTTTCCAGGTTAGTCACAACTTACCGAATAAATTGCTCACCGATAATCTGTAGTTGACAAGTCATCTTACGTCTAACTACACAAACCAATGTACATGGACGTGCAAAACACATACATCGGACGAAGAAGAGGAATTCGTGAACACATGTCTGAGCACATTCCAAGACACTTCCAAACGAAAGGCGCGGTCGTCCATCACTTCATTGATAGCAATCATGAAAATGATGTGTTGAAATCACTTGAGATAATTAAAGTTCAGGGGAGTTTCAATTCGTATGGATTAAGATAAAAGCTGTTATTAGTGTTACATTGCTATGGCTGACTGAATGACTGGTTTCAACATAGAACTTTGCACCGATGTGCAGCAGTTCAAGTCGCCACACTCCATGTAGCACACAAAGCAAGAGAAGAAAGTAGAAGAAATGAAAAATAGAGACAGTAAACTGGCATATACGAAACTAGCCTTCTGTATCCGTGCTGAGATTTCGTCAGCGATCAACCGTTTGGCATTAGCTGATGCAACTCCCCAAATAAGTGAATTGTTCAACACGCTCTGCCACTTCACTCTTTATTTCTAAGCTATGAGTGAGTGTAGTCGAGTCCTGTAGCCTCATCTTAGATTTAGCGTGAGCGAATCGCATTACAAACATTTGCAGATTGCAGCTCAAGGTGTTCAGAAGACCCTTTGTTTTGTCAGCGGCTTCACCTAGAAGGACTATATCATCTGCATATTTTGTAAGCGAGATTAATCCCTGGTAACAAGGCAATCCCTGAGTCTCTGAAGTGAGCTAGGTTTAATTCCATTAGTGCATCTATGATGACACTGAATAGAAATGGTGATAGTGGGTATCACTGACGGACACCACTAGTTGTCACCAGTTCAGATGACAATTCACCATAAGCCCTCACCTGGATGGCTGCATGAGTTCGAGTAGACTGAGTGCCTTGATCAGTGCGATGTATTTCCTCCGCATTCCCTTCACAGCCAAACATCGCCAAAGTACCTCTCAGTCGACAGAACCGAATCTGTCGAAGGGTGAAGATCTAATCAATACTACCTCTTCCTGGTCTAAAGCCTGCCTGGTTCTCTCGTGTTTGTGACTCCCGTGCATAAGTGTGCGCGAACCAGGGAGTGATCGGAGTCTACGCACGTGCTCCAAAAGAAGCGACAGTCTTCTACTAAGCCTCACCAACGGTACCCTGTCGCTATGTGGTCTGTCTGAGTCCAGCGTTGATTTGGTGATGGAGGTCGCCAGATTACGCACTGTCTCTCTTTGTGTCTAAAGTAAGTACTGACTAGGAACAGATAATTATCTGAACAGAACTGTAGAAGACGATCACCGCTGTCGGTTCGTCGGCAGAGAACTCCGTACGTACCACCTACATACTTAGTCTGGCACAACTTCCCTACTTGGGCATTGAAGTCGCCTGCTGAAACAAATATATCTGAACGTTTTGCTTTTTGCAGCAAATTAAACAGTTTCAGGTAGAAATCATCCTTTAGTTCATCCGAACTGCAGTCTGTTGAGGTGTAAGCGGAGACTACGGAAAGACAACGTCGGTTAACGCCATCCATCCTTCTTCTGACGAACCCGTTCAGACGGACCTCACACACACAACTATCTGCAGGGATCTAGTCAAGAAGTGATTTATTTTGCCCTAACACTCAATGCTATCCCTACACCTGCGAGTCCTCGCGAACTAGCTGAGGGGTCTCCTGACACCCTTAGAGTAAATTTGGCAGATTCACCTTGTTGACCTGGTAAGTGTAAGTGAATGACTACACTCGGGTATTGTATGCGTGTCTCCGAAACACAACATACATCCATGGCTCGAGGTGCCAGAGTTCTTGCTAGTGATGCCAGTTGTCCGATTAGGCAGAGGATCCTGACGTTGAATGCTCCTATATGAATTTGACGATGTGGCTTTAAGAGGCTGTCAGGGGTGTTTCTATGTCTCTCATCGTTGTTTCTGGTCACAGAGAGAAGTGAAGATGACTCACTAGCCTGAAGAATAGTACTGACTGTAGTAGGGGGGTAAGTTGATGTGGGTAAAGAAGAATGATGCTCAGGGAGGCTTTGCGTGCTCTTGGAAGTGTGTGGGTGGTTGTTACTTCCCGGCTGCCCACACCGTGGAAGATGACTGATTCTTCGGGTACCTGAAACAGGACGAGGGTTAGTGTTGCGTGACCGCAGAGCCCAGGGGACAACTGCTTGAGACCGGTCACACACGGCCTGTATGAACTGGTTTCTTGGATTGGTTCCGTATTAGTAAACTTACCACCGGTTACGGACCACCGTAGGGTTAATTGGGACGTACAATTGTTGTGGTCGACATTTTCTAAGCCCCTCTCTCCAGAATGGAGAGATAGCATAGCTAGCATGCTGGTCATCTGAGGGAAACACCTTACTGCTGTTAAATCCCTGTTCCCCAGCAGTACAACTTCGCTCACAGACACCCAGCATAGTGTAAAAAAATTATTACACTATGTCGGTAACTGCTTTTAGTCCAATCGCTATCCTAACAACCTCCTTGGCATCGTAGGACCTGCAGGAACAATGGTTCCAGACAGTGTAGCTTGTTGGATCATTGCGATATGCAAGACTGACCACCACGTCAAGGTAACAGCTATCGGTCGGGACATCGTCAGGATGGATATAATTTTCGTTTCTTCAGCTTTGTTGTTCCAATTAAATTTGCCTTGACAATGTATTTCCACATTCTTTATTTTTTTGTTCATCTACACTCTTGATCGGACTACTTCTTGCCCTCTGTTTAATTAAACTACTTAACCCGTACTTAGATGTTTTGTCGATTTATGCCTTCATTCTATTCGAAACATTCGTCCGTAATTCTAGAATATTCTATGATTATTTTTGTGCACACTAACAAGCACAACAACAACTTTCGTTCCTTTCCGTTATGACATTTAACAACTCTACACTATTATCCTTTTTATTTGTGACAAATAATTAGGGTATTTGAATATTTTGTATACTGATATTAAATTTTTATGGTTATATGCAGTTGTAATGAACCGACGAAATATAATGAAGTTATTTTTTCTTCTATATGTGAAGGATCCGGTGTCACCCTTGTTATTTATGAACCAGCTATTAACTGTTAGGCTGGTGTCGAATAACTGGTCCTGCAACCGATGTATCTGTCCGCTTTGCGTTTAACCCCTGCAACTTTCTTCACAATCTAATATCTTCTTCGCATTGCCTCCAAAAGATGAGCTACACCTGTGCTCTTCGATTTCATAATCATGGTAAACAATACCCTTCGGGACAGGATGAGCACTAGGTGATACTACTGGACGTATTCCTGAACTCGGCGGCTTCCTAATACTCAGCCTTTCACCGATATATTTTAGCTGGCTTACGCTGATGGAGCACCGCTTCGTGGTATGGTGAAGGCGTGACTTTTATTTTCCATCTGAATGGCATTCGTCTGCTATTCCATTGACTTCATCGAATTCATGTTCTTGCAACTCTCCCAGTCCGTCAACATCTGGGTGCTTTAGAGGCCGAATTTTCTATCGAAATCGCTATTCAGACTGCACGCCGACAGACTGTAACATTGTAGCAGGCTAATGGCGCTTACGAAACAATTTTCGAGAGCAGGCTGGAACACAAATGGAGAGGGAGAAACTTAGTCAAAAATACGGAAGAGAATTGATTACTCAATAGATACGGAAAGACATACAAATCATGAAGATGATATAGATACCACCTGGATTCCGGCTCCAATCAAGTGCTAGTAGCATGCTGTGTTTTGGAGGCCCTATATCAGCCTCTCCCTACAAACTACTACTCTAAGATCGACAGTCCGACTGGCCTATCTTCCAGAACTGTGTCTTATGTTTCCCATCGAGTGCCTACAGGTGCTATGACGTCATGTGACAGAACGTTACGCTGAATTTCCCCAGCAAGAAAATGCCAAATATATGTGGTACATCAACATCCCTAAGTAATTTTCACCCATCTTTCAAAACTTAGATATCTTGTTACTAACACCTGTTAGGTATTTCTTTTGATGACCTTTAGCTTCTTGATTTCACCCCCGCATATACTTAAACCTGGTTAACTAAAATAACCACTTGATTGGTAAAAACTTCTGATGTAAAACACTATATATTAGTGTAGAGCGGATGATGAGGAACTAATTGAAAAGGAATATATTTCTTCGCTCAATCTGTTGTTTCTTCTAGATGAGTAAATGGGAATTGGGAAATTACTGAAGTCTACAGAGAACCGTCTTGCGTTGAAGATGCTCAATGAGTATCTGAAGTATAGCGCAAGGCTCAGTGAAGCGAAGAAGTCTATAGATTTTATTCATGAATGTATCGCAGCAGTCCGCTACCCCAAAGCTTACTGGAAATCGTTACGTCTTTCTCGAATACGTCCAAACGCAGGAACATTTAAGCCTCATGCTCTTAATCAGATTGACTTTTTGAATTAATGTGTTACTGAGTTGACAAAGAACATTGCAGAGAGGTTCTACGCCGTAAAAGAACTTCCGGACGACTTGAAACAGCTGTTCTTGCAGTATGTGTTGTTAACAGAAGAAGAGGAAAGAAATGATCCCAGCTTATTCTAGGCCTCGACAATGAGACACCAGAAGCACGTTTTCCACCCAATCCAGGAAGGCATGTCTACAACTTTTCTAGTGTGGTCCTTGATATGACGGATTTAGAAGTCTTATCTCTCGGTCTTAAATTTTGTGATAGTAATATAAAAGTGAATAAAATGGACATACAAGTTCAATTTAAAAACCTTTATGCCCAGACTGAAGACTTAACGCCTTCATCAGATGAGGAGGTTAACAGATCCAAGGCAACTTTGGTTGATTGTTGTTACAAATACATGAATAGTAGAGGTAATACAAAGGGTATTTTAACCGAAAGGCATCAAAAGGCTTTAAGGAAATTGAAAGCTATTGAGAATATAGTGTCCTCCAGACCCGACAAAGTCTCAGGAGTCGTTATCATGGATAAGTCTGATTACCTTAGCAAAATGGACACTTTATTAAGTGATGCATGCAAATTTCAGAAACTAACAACCAACAAAGACACAATGGAGAGGACTGAGAGACAGTTGACATAGTCTTTAAAATAGTTGGGACAACAAGGCCATATTTCACCTGCCTTGTATGAAATACTAAAACCTGTAGGCATGGTGATCCGCAGGTTGTACGGCTTACCGAAGATTCACAAAAGTGGCTTGCCACTTAGACCAGTCCTCGATATATCTAGCTCACCATACCATTCAACTGAGAAATGGCTAGTGGAACTTTTACAGCCGTTGCATAAGAAACTTGTGAAAAATAGCGTAAAAGATAGTTCTGAGTTTGTAGAAGGAATCAAGGAATTGAATGTGAAGGACAAGTATCTGATATCCACTGGATGCATTTTCCTTATTCACCAATGTGCCTTTGATGGAGACAATTGATTACATAGGTAGTGAATTGATGAAGCAAGGCATAGAGATCGGAATTCCTGTGTCTTCCCTAAAGGAACTTCTATTAAGGTGTACAATGAACGTAACTTCCCTGTTCAATAAAGAAATCTATAGACAGCCAGATGATGTTGACATGGGATCACCACTAGCCCCAATCCTAGCAGAATTTTTCCTGGCGAAACTAGAGAATGGTCCACTTAAAGATGTAATATAGAATCTTGATTTCTATCGTCGATATGTTGGTGATACGTTTATAGTTGTTAAGAAAGAAAGTGAGGCTAAGGACATATTGGATAAATTCAGTAGAGCACATCCCAGCATAAGCTTCACTAAGGAAGAAGAAGAAGAAGAAAATGACTCTATCTCCTTTTCGGACGTCCCGATGACTAAACGAACAGATGAAACAATATGTAGA
Source organism: Trichobilharzia szidati (assembly GCA_944472155.2). Lineage (NCBI taxonomy): Eukaryota > Metazoa > Platyhelminthes > Trematoda > Strigeidida > Schistosomatidae > Trichobilharzia > Trichobilharzia szidati. The sequence continues at coordinate 154,416,529 of OX235279.1, read as the reverse complement.
CGTTGGTTTAGGAAACCTACTCCCACTGGACAATATACTCACTTCCTGAGCTTCGTACCTCTACAATACAAACGTGATCTGGTTAGACGTCTGCTTCACCGGCTAGAACTATCTGTTCAAATAAGACACAGAACGAAGAACTCGGTAACATTCGCGATCTGCTAAGCAGAAACGGATATCCAACTAAATTCGTTAAGAAACACATGAACTCAGGAAGTAAAAAGTCGAAGTTGCCGACTGTCTCGAAAAAGTCAGTCTTCCTAAGGTTATAATTCACGGGTGATGTCAATAGTGAGATCTTGTCACAACGTCTGAGAAGGGTCTTCAGAAAGACTTTCAAAGCAGCTAAGCTATGCTGTACATTCAGTAGCCGACCAATACTTCGTTCAAGTAACAAAGACAGACTGCCCTAGTTCGCCTCTTCCATGTGTATTTACCAGTTTGACTGCGCGTGTGGAGCTAGTTACATGGGGCGTACGATCAGGTAAGTCCATCGTCGAATTTCTGAACACCTTCCAACTTGGTTTGGCAAAGGTCCGAATAAAGCTATACGCAACTCACTGCTAGCTCATCTCGTCAATACTGAGCATCAAATCGACTCTAACAAAGCTTTTAAACTTATTTATCGTACATCAGCCAACTTCTCGCATGGTCTACGCGTACGGCTTTTACATACAGAACAGGCCATCGGAATTCATTTGAACAAGCCAAATCTATGAGTTCAAAAGAAATTTGTACAGTCGCTTTCTTTGCCATGGCCAACTACACAATATGTATTGAGTTTTTAAAAATGAGTTTTTCCCCTGCCCTTGTAACTATATCTTCACTTTGTTAACATTTACGATTCTAGATAAATCTACCAACTTATTTGTATTTTAAGTGACTCTTCTGAATAATCCGATTCTTATTCCTAGCCATCATTGCTATTTTCCAAATCTGTTGATTATGTAAGGGATTAATGTAAGGATAAATTGAACATATATCTTGCAGTAAAGCAGCAATGGAACCACATGTATTCCAAAGGATTGGAGCGAGTTCAGGCACTGACTCTTTGTTTTTGCTTTATGAATGGACTCTTAACAGCTAATAATATATACCAAAGTTCAAGAAGTGTACTTTCTCTAGTTTCCACATTTGTTAGCGACGATACCCATTTGCAAACACTCTCCATATCAGAAGCTGACGTCCCAGTTTGAGGAGCATTAGAGGGCGCAGACATTGTAACACAAAGACCGACAGTCACACCAGGAAGATAATCACAACGACAGCTTAGAAAGAGCGTGGTACAATGGCAAAAATCAGAAAGCGCGAGTCAAGCCCTCACAAACAAAACAGTCCAGTTGTCAACATTAGTATTGAGTCCTGATAGGTGATGTGCCTCCTGCTCCACGGAATAGACTCCTGGGTGTTCCACTGAAAGGGAGAAACGAAAAGTGTTAAGTACTCTATCTATAGCATTTTTTATTTTGTTACAGACATCACCATGTAACGTATCTTAGAAATTCAGCGTACTCTATTGAATTCCCTCTTGTCATCAAACTTCAGTAGACAAAGCAAATCTTTAAATTTTATAGTTTCATGAGTATTAAGCTGAAAATCCCTCGTATTTTGTGTCTGTGTAGCCGAACGTGGGACCGATGTGACTACCATGACTTCAGAAAGCTGTTTAATTGTTAGCTATCCTTCTTTCTTTTGTTTCCAAGTTGCATCCTCTAACTGTCGTCTCTGGGATTTGTGAATCTGAAGTTACAGTCACTTTTAATGATGAAGACAAATGAAGCTAACTGCAGACTTGGGATATACATTTCACCTACGGAGATTTTTCGAATATCTGAGATGCAGGCTAGGCTACCTAGATACTGAAAGTGTGCAATTACAAGCCCCATCTTCAATGAAGGGAACAGGCAATCGGTATCTAGCCACTGGCCTGTAGGTCTGACCTGTGTTATAGCAAAGGCACTAGAAACAATCATAGGCATCAGCTATTAGCCCACATATTGAAACACGGCTTACTGGCGGAGGAACGGCATAGATTCCAACCAGGATGATCCCGCCTAGCAAACTTATTGTTAGCAAGGGGAGGTTGGATAGAAGCTAGGGATAAAAACCTTCTTTTGGATGTTGTTTCTATGGATCTTAGTAAGGAATTCGGTAAAGTATCCCATTTGGATTTCGTTCGTAAACTAAAGGGTTTCGGATTAGACCAACGCCAACGTGAGTGGTGTAGGGACTTCCTAACAGATAGAAGGTAGGGACTAGTGGCACAATGTCATGGTGGAAAGCCGTATTGAGTGGAGTATCTTGGGGATAACTACGGTAGGTACCCTGTTATTCTCGTTGTACTTAAGTGAAGTACCAAAAATTCTTACCTCATCTTCATTATCATTTTCGGAAGACGTTAAGATCCGAAAAACTGTAGATACTCGACTTGATGATTGTACACATGTTTTCGTACGCTGCAATGCCGTGCGGTAACCATTAGAACGCTCATATGATGGACGTTTCAAGATGCATATTAAGAAACGGATATTTTTCGTTTTTGAATAACTCGACCGCCATGACACCGTAAGCATTGACAGACTCAAGGTGGCATACTTTGAAGGATCTTTATCCTCCACGTCCGCAACCCGAAACACTTCCCTTGAACCTATTCCTCGTCCAGATTCCGCCGCTGAGCCTCCTGTGTTTCATGATAATTCTCCTGATGCCACTGGTATAGCGCCTGTCATACGCGCAGGTCAGCATGTGAACTGGCCCAAGAGGTGCGAAGAGTTTATTCACTAAACGAGTTCATTTTTAGCATAACTTAAAAGTTTTATTCCTCATAAAAATCTGTGTTAGTCATTTTTCTCTGTATTTACTCTATTTGGCTTTGTTTGTGGCAGTAGCTGCTTTTCCAGGTACTAATCCTTTGAAATTTTTCTCGTTACAGAAAGCACCAACAGCTGTTAATCAGTTTCCCCATAATAACATTTTTTACATTTCACCTTGAACTGTCCACTAGACCTGTTGGCTTCAGTGTCGTCTCGTAGTTCATAACAAATGTGGAATTACGAACAGTGTAGCATTTTTCCCTACCACATTTATTTAAAAAGAAAAAGACTGAAGAAAGAAACGGAAATCCTTTCTCAAAAAAAAAAAAATAAATTAAAAATTAGAAAAAAAACAAGGTGTAAATGAAATCAAACTCATAATAACTTTTTGTTCTGTACAGATTGCGTTCAAGTCTTTGCTTATCCTTCTGCATTTTCGCATAGCTTCCATTCTGTAATTATTAATTTACCCAATCTAGATTGTCAGACGTCTTCACGATTCATTACTGTGGTAATTTGTCACGATAGCCCTGTTAAATGCTTTTTGCGAACTTTGCCTGTAAACTTTTTTATAATAATAATAATTTAATAATAATAATAATTTATATTTCCTATAAATGGGTCAGTTTACAAGAAATACATACCATTTTACAGGCAAGATCAGTTATGTTATAAATTACAATCACATCAATTCCTTGATATGATTATGAGCAATAGTTTGTGCTCGAAACGTCATCAGTTAATATTACTGTATAACACTGTGTTATTTATCAAAATCTTATCTATAATGGAGTTATACTCTACCACAGTGCCCAAGTTTTGTACTTATAGACTTTTCAACTGCAGTAAATAATGCAATTCTTATCAGGGCACACTACCAAGTCACGAGCTGTTTTACTTCGAGTTTGTCAATCAGTACTTAAACGTCAGGTAGAGTACTGATTAGAGTAATAAGAGGAGGAGTCTTCAGTAAATGTGGTTAATTAAAGTCTACCTTAATTACAACCAGTTACCTACAAATCAATGAAATACGAAAAAGGAAAGGAGAAACTGAGTTCACTACAATACACTGTTCATCCTTGGTTTTTTCAAACTAGTCAAGGGAACCGGGTGCGTGAATTTAATGTGTTGCTCTAGAGGAATTGATAGTGTTGACGTATATTGCTATCAGTAAACCACTAGTGAGAAGTTATTACAGAGATGAAAGAGAATTTTCTTGTCTTTGGTTGGATTTCATGTTTGTTTCCTTGCAAAAACGATTTTTCAGACATCAAATTATGCTGCACAGATTTTATTCTTCCATTTCGATAAGGCATTCAGTAAACAAATACTGCTAAGTGAAGCATTTTCGTGGTTTCACTTCAGTTGTCTTACGACTAGCATAGTTGATAATACAAAAGTGTTTCACAAGTACTGAATGATAAAGAATAAATTAATATTTGTAACAAGTCGAATTCGAGTAGGTCAAGCAGACCAGAGAAGGCATATGTCAAAGTTTATCGTTTTCCATACACGTAGTTTGGGATGTGTGTGTGATTAATCACGTTTCATAATAACTAAAAAATTAGAAATTATGGGGAATATGAAGCATTGTGTTAAATGAAAACTTAGGTGGTCCGGTGATTCAAGCTTACTTACTTCCGAACGATTTCACTACACCTTCTCACTACACATCTTAACGTGTTCTATATATTTTAGACAATGCAACACAAAAAAGTAAATCACTTCCTAATTACAGAGAAAGCTTTAACTGAAATATCCCTTTTAGATTAAAATGACTATGTTAAAATTTCAGGAAACTGAATGAGTACGAATGAGTACAAATGAAATGACAAAAATGTAGTGAAATTCTGACTCGTTGACTTTGTGATGAAATACAAATACTATTTTGTTTCAAAATTAACCAGATACTGGTTGATAAATACTCAACACATCAATAACATGAATTGATCTGATGACTATCCATCCAATGTATGTATTGAACGAAGTTCATCTGAGTATGTTAGAAGTTGACAGTTTCCAATGTGTACATTTTTGTTCACTGTCTATTCCAGAGACGACCAATCACATTTGGCGAAAAATATCTCAAGTGTAGTGTTTCACAAATGAGAAACAATTGAATTGATAATACAACACTATGACTATTTAAGTTATGTGAAGAACATTGAGACACATTTCTAGTGATAAACTAAATATCAAACACACCTATATATTTCTCTTAGTCCAGGAGTTTTGATCGATCGATCCATCTAGAACACATGAGCTCTAGTTGTGTAAACGATAATTCCGTCTGTATAGAACAGCATTATGACCGCTATCCTCAGAATTCACCAGAACTGCCAATGCTGGACGCTAAACCGATCTCAAAATCGAGGATAACTTTCGCACTGAATGTAAGCCGTATACTTTATTTATTTATGAGTTATTGACTGTTTTGATACAAATCATTTTCTTATGTTAATTTCCGTAAGTCATTGATCCATCACAACTATGCAATTCAAGGTATTTTGGCATGCATGATTTAACGTACACTGAATCATTACAGAACACATTTCAAGCAAGCATGCATTTTCGATAATTTCTCATGATGCTTCACAATGAGTGACATGATAAAATTATTGTTCATAGATGATTGATACAAGTGTGGTGCATAGAATTAAAGTTTAGGCATATGAATCAGCCTATAATAATCGAGGTGGTTCACAATATTCTCCACACCGTTTAAACAGGTATATAGCTGCATTATCAATTTAATTGTGGTTAATGTCAGCTTAATTATCGTACCGAGAAAGTAGTGGGGAGATTGTTGTTGGAGACACTTGACCCGGTGCAGCTGAAAGTGGCCAATTATTGCATGAATGATACTTTCATATTTATAAGAGATGGCTTAATCGTGAAATTTCGATTGCTATATACGCCTTTTCCCAATTTATTAACTTATACCACCTCACTCAATGCAGGGACTGCAAGTTTAACATACGATTAGCGTGTACTTTCAGTTTAACGACGAAATGTATCGTCAAGTGGTGGCCACAGCGATGGGTGACCCCTTGGTTCCTTACCTATCCGACAGGTTTATGCATAAAGTAGAGAATCGTCTACTGAATGATCTAGGCAACGAACTATCTCTGCTCTAAACATGCATATGAGATATTTATTTTACATGCGAGTCAAATCAATGCTGAGGTCTTTTTTAACACGTTGAATATGACACATCTACTAATTGAATTCATAAATGAAAGAGAGATATAGTTTTGTATCAGCTTTTGATATACTGCTTTAGATAGAGATCGTCTTTCGGCCAGGACACTCATTTCAATTCGTTTGCTTCTGTTGCATTCAAACGAGATGTCAGCAGTAATAGGATGTATCATGCTAGAAAACTATATGTGACTGAAAATTTGAATGATGGAAAAAGGAAAATTGGAAACGCATTGTATGGGAAAGGATGTCCGGGAAATATTTTAAATTGGTCATGGTGATGAGTTCAGATAAAGAGAAGTACAAGTATAGCAGAACATTATATATATATAATTTTCCTTGCAAAGAGGATGCAGCTGTTGAATTGTTGGCATCAAAACTCAGGAAGGTAGTAGCTGAAGCATTCTTTGCCACAACATTGTTTAAAATTCCACCCTCCTTGCATAAGTGCAATGCACATGAACGATAGGCTGATAGATTCGCTTGCTTCAATACACATATGCGACAGCTGCCAAGGTTTTAGTTGCATCGGTTGAGTGACCCAATAACCTCACCTCTGCTTTCTTGAGCATTGTTCGGTGTTGTTGTAGAGAGCAATCGTAGGGTCATTCAGGGGTTACCTGCTGGTTTACCTAGTGGATATGGATGACAAGATCGGTAATGCTTCAGCCTTTACTATTTTGTACAAGGTGGCACCTAAAATCTGTAGGCCTATACGCTCTTAGCACAGTGGTTTATTGGATAAGCATCTGGCATTCGAAACAACCAGTGCTAGATTTGAAGACCAGTGGGAACATTACAACTGACTGGAGATGCAGGAACGTTCGACTGAAGAGCGCTGAATGGGACGAAGTGGGCATCCTAGTTCCAACTGCTATCTAACGTCATAGTTATCATGTTGTGTTAT